>JAOYMU010000252.1:42979076-42997128 GCA_025802295.1 Psammodynastes pulverulentus | reverse complement strand
ATTCATGTAGCAACCATTTTATTTCATAGATTTAATTTAAAAATCCTTCAGAGCTTGGGACCACAACATCATTTTTGGAAGCTGAGATTCAATGCTAAGATGGGAACAGGCTGTTTTAGTTGGCCATTCTTATTCTGACTCTGGGTTGCCTTCCCCTATCCTGGTACCAACTTAACTGTCGTTTTAGAGAATACCTTTAAATTCTTCCACATTCAGTCACATTAACATTTAATTTATTAATTTTGTTCCAAAAACCTTAATTACAGAAATAACGCCTTTTATTAATTGTTTAGTAATGTCACAGTGTTAAGTATATTACGTGTAATGTTTTACTGCATATTTTTTTAAAAATCACAAGTTTTATTTTAACATATTGTAAAGTGCCCTGGGATGCTGGTTTTAAAGAGCATTGCGATTCTGTATATATTACCTTGTTATAAAAAGCAACATTTCTTGTCGTAGTTTCACATGAGACAATAGGAAAGGCAGTAATTATAAGGCAATGCAATGAAATAACCAAGCTCATTGGCAGATTCAGTGGTCTGTAGAGCTCTCTGATTTTGAGAAAGTTCCTGCCCCTGATATAAGAGGGGTTTTTTTTAACCTTCAAAAACAGTCAAAACCAGAAGTCTTTTTTTCTGTGGATATAAGATGATATATGTGCAAGCATGACTATTTATTATTTAGAGTATGCATTACTGATAACAATATTTCAGAAAGTTGTTTATTTAATTTTATTTATACCTTGCCACAATCCCACAGGACTTTTGGCAGTTTAAGGGAAACCAACGATCAATAGAACATCTATGGTCAGCAATAATCAGTCAATCAATTAATCAATCAATCAATCTTGGCATTATATCCTGAACAGCATACAATTTTCAGATGCTTCTGCAGCATAGTTAAAATTGGAACTAGCTTAACCTCTATGGGAGGCAATTCAAAAGATCAGTGCTGCTATTGAAAAGCAGTACTTCTGATCCTCAGTCTGCCTTACCCTACCACAATGAGGCATTACTAATTGCTTTTCTTTGCAAAATCTAATTGTTTGGGCCCATTCTGCTGGGTGAATGTAATAACATGATACCGAGCCACAAAGAGAATCAATGAAAATACAAAGAAAGAACAGGGGCAGAGAAAGAATAACCAACAGTCTGAATGTGTCAAAAGTTGCTTAACAGAGTTGTGACTCAAATCCCAATTTATTGCACAAGTCCCCTTGTTCTGATTATTCTAACAGTTATCTTTACACAACACTGGTTGAAAATGAAATACACCACATTATACTCTACAAAACATTTCCTTGTGATGCGGTCATGTGAAAAAAATATATGAAAATAGCAGTACAATAAAACTAGAAATAAAAATGATAAACAGTGCTGCATTTATAATTTTTCAACTGTAGAAGTAATTATGACTGTAAAAAAGACATAATGTTAACACAACTATGCCAAAATAATTTTGACAGCAGTGACTAAAAAGCCTCTTAAATTCACTTATGCTAATCAGGCAGTAAGCAAATTTCTTAGCTGAGTAATTTTTAATGTTGTCAAATAATGGGTGGCCTAGTCATGCAATGTAAATTAATCACTTTGTTAATCCTACTGCAAAATGTAATTTAAAAAAAAAAAAAACCAGGAATGGCTCGTATTACAAAATTCAAAGACAGAGTTGACTAGTTACATTGGCACACATTCATATCTATCAAAACTAGGGACTATGGGAAGGGCATGTTAAGAATATGAAGATGGAACAGATATAAATATTAAATTACATTTGTGAGAGAAATAGAAAGTGGAAAGTAAGTAATTCAGGCAGTGGTGTATTAACCATTAAGCAGACTAAGCACGTGCTAGGGCACCAGGCCCAAAGGGGGCACTACAAAGTTGAGAAAGAAAAAAAATTGGCATCGTTTGTACTGTATGTACAAAGGAGGGGGGCACCAAGATTTGTCAGTGCTTAGGGCACCATTGAGCCTTAATCTGCCACTGAATTCAGATAGTAAAAGGAGCAAGATGAAGATCGTGTACCAGAAAAATGGTAGGAAGAGATTGAAGATAGCTTATAAACTATATTCTTTCGATAATATAAAAAATAACTGAAACCTTGTTTGTGAAAAGTGGGATATAAACTTCACAAAAGAAATATTTCCTAATGGAGATACAACTGTTCCCCACAAGAGAAAAAAATATTTTAATAGTAAGTGAATAGAACAAAAGTGTTATTCTAAGCTACTATGCCAAAGCTGCAAATCCTAGGTGACCATTATATGACAGCAGAGTGATACAGGAATTTCTTAACCTGCTATCTTTAAATTAGCAAATTTGCTAATTTGCTATTCATTTGCTATCATGTAGCAGTTACCTAGATTTTTTCAGCTCTACAGGAATTCATGAAAGCCACGAGAACCTGGTTGTTTCAGCAAACCTTGGGGGTTGAGATGTTTAATGATGTTCTGTGTTTTTGAATCTGATGTGGGTACTGGTACTATTGTTTTTACTATATTTGTATATTTTTACTCCTATTGTTTTAAAGTGATTTACAGAGGTCATGCATGTACAACACTTACAATTAAATAAAAAATAATAAGTAAAAAATAGAATTTGAGTTAATTGCTAAAAATGTTAAGCTGCACCAATGAAAGTTATACTCTAGTTACTCGAGAATAGTTGTACTCTATTCTCATAGATCATCCCACACCTAACTTCACTTATCTGAATGCAAATGACTTCCAGTATTTTCCATTCTGGTTTAAGAATGGAAAAGTTGTAAACTGGAAAAGTTGCAAAGAAGGGCAAAGGAAACTGGAAAATATGAGAATGAATGGTGGTAACTGGATATGTGAATCTTTAGAAACAATGATGGAACTTAAAATAGCAGTTTTCAATTACCTGGAAGGATATAATTTAGAAGGTGGCTATGCCACCATTTTCTGTTGCTGCAAAAAGCAAGTCATGGAATAATAGCAGCAGAAAATATCCCAACAAGAAAAATAAATTGGTATTTATTGTGTGTTTTATTCAAATACATAATTTTAAACACATTTTATGATGTGCAGAATTTTATAGATTTTATATATTTGTTGTAAAAATAAATACAGAAAAGTCTAGTTTGGTTCTTTTTAATCTGGTAAATGTATTAGTATAGTCAAAGATTTTCACTAAGGTTGATTGCCACCAAAAAGTAAAGAAGGATCAATTTTTTTACAATTTGTTCAGAAAATATAGATCAGATCAATATATATCACAATTCACAAAATTCATACTGCTCAAGCAAACTACCGGTATATATTTATCCATCCTTTTCACCTATGACAATCAAGTTTTCCAAGCTTTCTGTCTATTAATGGTTCTGACTAAACATAGCAGACAGTAACGATTATTCTGGAAACATCTTCACATATTTTCTTTAAACTGGTTACAGGCTTACTGGAATACTTAACACAGAGTCTTTAATTTAAATGGATTTTGAAGCCTGTCCCCAGACATGGTAGAAAGTTCTAATTAAAGTGTTATAAGCTGTGAAAGGCCTATAGTATTAATGGGGAGGGGGGGGGAAACCAACCCAGAAATCTGCAGCCATCGTAGAAAAGCAGCCAATGCTCTATCTTGTGAAATGGACCAGAAGAATTCAGAAATTTAAAAGACTAGGAATTATGTTTGTCACAAAAAGCTTGCTCGGCAAAATTGAGAACCTTGCTTGAAAACTGTGATGCTTTTATTACTAAACATGAATATTCATTTTCCAGTAATGATTTGTGTAATGGGATATGTGTATGCATGCATATGCAATGAAGTTAAATAGAAGTTCAAATCCTTGGGGAACCATATTTTAGCTTACCATATAAATACTACTAAATAATGGAAATACTAAAATTTACAGAAATTTAAAAGTGGCAGGAGGCTGTCAGATGCCTCAGAGAATATGGCAAAGCATTATCTAAGCAGGTGAAAAAAGATGAAAAGAAGGATTACAAAATACCATGTCTTAAATTTAATAACCCATTTAATATTGCCTTTCAATTCTATTTCATGCTCAGTAAAGCAAGAATAACTGAACTTTTCACCAATTCCAGCTTCAGATAAATAGATTTTGTTTTGAATAGAAATACTACTTTCTAATACTTTATCATAATCAACAATTAAGGTCTTCATACAGACATTTGCCAGTGATTTATTAAAGTTTTTTTTTAAATTGATTTTTCTAATAATTTTATTCCTTTGTCTTAATCTGTGAGCTATTCTAAAGTTACTTGTTTTGGGAAAATAATAGACGTTCTCACCTGCCCATTCTTTTCTACAGCAAAAGCGCTGCTTTAAGTTAGCTTTTATAACAGATAAATGTAAATTATGTTTAGAGAAGCAGAAAATACTTTACTATAATATTTTATGATATTAATGCAAGGGGTGTGTGTGTGTGTGAAGAAAGGATATCCAATACTGAGATTAAAGACATGTTTAAACTATTTGTAAAAGTTTAGTGGTTATACCACTCAGTGTCTGTAAATGAGGCAGGGGGAAATAAACCCTTTACTGAAATTCAGCCAACTGAGGCTCAAGTTTATGCATGGAGTAAAACAGCTTTTCTTGGATGTCAGATTAAAAGTTAATTTTCTTCTTTTCTTGGCATACATAGGCACTCACACACACACACACAAAACACTTTTTCTTGGAACTTTGCACGGTGGGGGAAAAAGTTCAATTAAGTTGATCCCACATAGAAATTTTCAGGGTGGAGAAAAATTCCTTTCCCCAGGGACAACAGTACATAATAAAGCATTACTCCCCAGTTCTGATGCTTACATACAATGGATCAAGGAAACAATACACATTTTTTTTATATTTACCTATTTTATTAATATACATAAATATATTGTACAGCAGTCTTGTAAAGACTCACCATCTGGCAAAATAAGCAACAATAAGCAGTGAAAACTTTATGGAAGAAAAGGTGCAAGCATATAAGCGTCTAAACTCAAGAGTTATAATATACTGTATAACTATGATACGTAAAATAGCAAATAATATAGAATTGATAGACGTTGAAAGGTTAAAAGGAAAAATAAAGGACAAGAATTATTATAAAATTACTAATTTATTTCCACTGCAGGCTAATAACGGTGAACAACTTCGCTATGACATCCAGAGTGCCCTGACATCTACTGGTCTGCAAACATCTGGCTTTTCTGATAGATGTTGGGGCCAGGATGTTAGAGGAACCCAATACATGTGCCCTTTTGTATTGTCAATCAGTTATTTGGTGCCTCAGCTATCATTATTTTTAACTGTATTTTTGTTTTATTTATAGGGTGGTTGCTTTTTTCTGGTGTGTGGTTTGTTAATTCCCCAGAATTGTTTATTTAAGATGGGGAACAACATACATTTTCTAAACAAATCAGCAAGGGAATGGCATCCTTGTTAATGAATGTTTATTGGAGGCTCTTGTTCAAGGGGGGGGGAGAGAAAGAGAATGTTCCAGTGTTAATTCAATGTTCACATGTTTGTATGAGCCTTTACTACTACCACACTTCTCCTATTACTACTGTTTACAGATACAAATCACTCTATCTTTTTTTTTAAGGTCATGGAGTTGGTAAATTGAAAGCCAGGAGACTACAATGTTATTACAGAGTAGTGGTTTGGCAACCTAAGATTTCTAGTTCATTCAGTTCACTTTCATGTGCATCCAAGGTGTATCACAGGGCATGAACTAAGTCCACCCATAAACATCTATAAATAAATCAAACAGCAGCTAATGTTGTTCTGTGGAAGAGTCATCATCATCCAAGGTTTGTTTTTCTCCACTGATTTTTACCTCACATTCAGGCACTGGTTGATTTCTTGCTTCCGCAGTTAGTCCCACTGGAATGGTACCTATTTATCTACTTGCATCTGCATACTTTTGAACTACTAGGCAGGCAGAAGCTGAGGTGAGTGACAGGCTCACTCTATCATGCAGTGCTAGGGATCGAAGTGCTGGACTGCAGAGAGCTGTCCCTCTCCAAAAGACAAATCCAGCGTCTTTAAGTTGCTGAGTCACCATATATCTTTCATAGATACTGTATCACTGAATAGGTTTGAAAGCCTATTTCACTGTAGGAAGCAAATCAAACTGACATAATTGTTATGCATAATAAGTTGCTACTTAAAGTCCTTTGAGTTTCAGACTCTTTTTTACTTGTCACTTAGGACATACTCCAGGATTCAAAGATAAAGACCAATTTTATTTCTTCTTGATTTCAATTTTGCTAAGGTTTTCTAGGAGCAGTTTGCGTAAACTCCAAGATAGGCAAAAGGAAGATACAGATTTAAGTTTTTTTTTCTGTGCATTTAAGAGGAGATGGATGTTTAACATAATTCTGTTTTCATTTTTAGGCCCTCCAGAATTGCAAATTATTTCAAACTGTCCTGCTTTCCCACTAATACCATTTCTGTAACCAAAATTTCACTTGAAGTATTCTGGTCTTGGTCTTGTCTTATCTTGCATTCTTCTTCTGAGTACTAGGAACTTTCTGAGCCATTCCATTCCCGAGCTTTCTTCTTAGGTCTTCAGACTCTAAGGATATATTATTATAGGTATTCTTGTGCAGTAATTCTCCAATACAGATTAAGAAATAATTTTCAAAGGACTTGATAAGTATTGGAAACTGTTGTACCACAGCCATGATCCAGGCATTTGACAGACAATACCCTTGTCATGGTGAAAAGTCTGGTAAATATATATTAGTCTCAGTAGCAGCAAGACCAAATTACGGTACTACAATTCTTTTTTGTGCTTTTGCAAGATACAACACTGCATCTCCCCTTCCTTTCAGAGATCCATTGTTCTGCCACTTGTTTGTCAACATGTCCTTTTTACCTGAAGCTGAAAACAAACAGAAAGCCTGAGGAGATTTCTGAATTCTCAAACTTCAAAAAATATATCTTGCTTTTGGTTTCAATGTCATTAAATACACTTTCTCCTTGGTTTCATTATTTGCTTTTACTATCAGTTCCTATTATAATGTCTTAGCCCATGGGTATCAAACTCGATTTCATTGAGGGCCGCGTCAGGACTGTGTTTGATCTCGGGGGCCCGGGGTGCACATGGCCAGGGTGGACCCTCTGGTGGCTCGAGTGCTCTGCCAGCGAAAACAGGTTCCTGATCTCCGTTGTCGTCTGGGATGGCCTCCTCTAAACTTCTGGCAGTGAAAATAGAGCTCCATTTTTGCTGGCAGAGGCTGGCCCTTTGCTGTTTCCAGGGTGGCCCCATGGGCTAAATCTAAGCACCCCGTGGGCCTTGAGTTTGGCACCTGTCTTAGTCCAATCTAATAAATCTTCAACTTTTGTCAGGTGAAAGGTAGACATTAATTTCACCAATCCTTTTAGGGTTTCTCCAAGCACTGCTACTTTTGCAGATGCTGCAATTATATGCCAGGTTGTTTTCAGAAAGGAATGTAAATATGCCACAAGCATTGCAGACTGATAAATGCAGAGTCCTTCCTATTCATCTTTACTTGAATGTAGTTATCAGTGTAAGATTTTGATTGTTTCCTTCTCAGGCTAGCCAAATTCACTCTACTGAGTTAGGGGGAAATTTCCCCTAACACTTTCAATTTTACTCATCACTCCCATGAAACTGGTTGCTTTATATTCCTTCTGCAATTTCTGCATCAGCCTCAGGTTACTCAACCACACCCACAATGGGTAATCAGCAGCTTTCAGAAAGTGAAGGACATAACTGTTGCAATCAAATGCTGTTAAGATTACCTTTTTACCTGAATACCATCTGGGGGGCTTCTAAACAGCCCATTTTCATCAGAATTCACCATTATAAAAAAAAACCTCCATAAAACATTATCAATCAGTATCTGGGATATTTTCTGTGTCATGTTTGTTTAGATTTGAATCCTGAGGTCTTTATTGTATTTTTACTATTCTGTAAGTTCTATGGAACCTAAAGCGTTAGGCCTGAAATAGTATAAACAAACACCCATAGGTTTGTAATACTGTTGTGCAATGCAAATTCTGTTTTGTAGTCCCAAACCAAAGCAAGCTGAAATTTCTATTGCAGGGGTGTCAAACTCATGGCCCGTGGGCCGGATGTATCTTGCGTTGGCCATGCCTACTCCCATTTTAGTGAAGGGGGAAAAAGTTGCAATACATCACGTGACGACAATGTGTCATCCTGAGTTTGACACCCCTATCCTACCACATGATGTCACCAGCAATCAGTAGTCATAAATAGCAACATTGTGGCTAGGTGAGTGAATCATTTCAAGAAAGCTGAAATAAGACAAAACTCACCGCTTTTATAAACTAAACTTATCTTTTTGCTAGCATTGTATATTTCAATATTTCAGAGCAACAGTTTAAAGATTTTATTGAGAGCTAGGGGATATATTTAAAGTTCCATCCACAAATGTTTTGACATTTTTCTCAAAAGTATTGTACATGAATCTTCGGGGATGGCAAAGAATCTATATATTTTGAAAGTGTAACATTATTGATTCCTGTGTATGGCTTACTATTAAGATTTATTAATCCTTGTGATCTAATAATGACTTATATGTGCCCCAATCAATACAACTTGCACTAATAAATCTTAATATTGGCAAGCAGAGTCAATGCCTACTTAGGGATTTTCAAAGTGGTAGTATAAAATGATGATATAACGTATGCAGAATTGTGATGGCCACTTCTCAGTTTTTGTTGACATTTAATTTGATTCATTCTTTACAAGCTCTGTAACTTTTGATTTCATTCAAGCCCTACGCCTTCATACACAGCATACAAATCCATAAGAAAACCTCAACATATGGCTAATAAACAATTCCTACTACAACAACAACAATAATAATTTCTTATTTTTTCCATCAGCAAATAAGATGGATTTGAATAGGATACTTAGCCTCAGACTCTCCAGAGTTACCAAAAGCCAGGGAGAAGAGATTTAAAAGGTTTAAAAAATTATTTGCCTGCGTTTGTTTGAGTGTGTGCATGGGTTTGTACCCGCCTTCAAATCAATGTTAGTTCCTGGAATTGTCTGGAAAAGTCCTTACAGTTTTCTTGATAAGCTTTCAGAATTGCTTTTCTGTTCTCTTTCCTTGGGCTTAGAGAGAGTGATTGGCCCAAAATCACCCATCTGGCTTTGTGCCTAAATCAGGGCTAGAACTCACGGTTTCTTGATTTCTAGCCTAATGTCTTAAGCACTACACCAAACTGGCTCTCCCAGATTTATAAGAATAGAAAAGAAATTGCCCTTCATTTTGTAAAAAATGTTGCACTGCAGCTTTCTGGAGCAGATTTTCAGGGCAAATGGAAGAGTTTAAGGTTTCATCCTGAAGACATGGATAGAAATGTCAATTCTTTCTGCACTTGTAGGCTGTGCACCCTTTAAAACCAGTGGACAGTTGGAAAGATTCTGGAAGAGTCTGGAAGAGTCTGGACCTGCAAGTATAGATAAATTGCTTTCTATGTTAACAGGTGTTCTACCAGTGGAAGAAAAGCATTGGCTTCACTTTGTTCTTGACTTTACCATATAATCTACCGCTCAAGTGTATATATTGATGTATTATATTTAATTTAGGGCATTTAGCCCTATGTAATTCACCTTAGATTCTACACAGTCCACCAAAGCAGAAAGACTTCAAGAATCCCCATATATTCACTTACACACCCAATCTGTTTATATTCTTTCAAATATGAAGGCTGCCAACAATTTCATTTATACTGCTGATAGTAATTGAATTTTGTTCCAACTCTACCTCACAACAATGCACAGTGAAGTCAATATTATAATGGTGAAACTGGAATAATTGCTTTTGCCCTAATATTCTTATTTAAATGCATTAAAAACCTATTAGCTATATATAGCAGCAATAGCATCTGTTTAATATTTATGCTAATGCAAATTATATATTATGTTAAAGGTTACAGAATAGCTTCTTCCCCATATCATTAAATAATTTCAGAAATAGATATTTAATAATGGGAAGTATACATTTAAATACCACTGATAATGGGCATTATGTTTTCATATCTTGGAAAGGAAAATGTTAATGCTTAAGAAAAGTAATTATTAGCAATTTCCTACACACATAAAAAGTAAGTATTTCAATATTATTTCGCTTAGGACAGAGCTGAAGACACATATGAATAAAATTAATATATTCAGAGTTTTTTTGGACAAGAAGAGATGGCAAACCAAATAGGATAATGGTATCACTTCCTCTTTCTACTGTTCTACTGTGTATTTCTGGATGACCTTTCCATCTCCTCCTCTGAAAAGCTCCTTTGGCACTAAAGTGGGATTATCTCTATTTGTAAAGACAGCTTGAGACATGTGACCTAGAATTGGAGAAGTAAATAGACAGTGATCCAGAAAGTTATGAAAAAGAAATTAATTTTACAGAGGGATGGAATGGAATGGAATGGAATGGAATGGAAGGAAAGGAAAGGAAAGGAAAGGAAAGGAAAGGAAAGGAAAGGAAAGGAAAGGAAAGGAAAGGAAAGGAAGAGATGGGACTGGAGGAAAAGAGCACTGGAATTCAGAAAACAGCAAAAAACGTTGTTGCAAATATATCAGAAAAAAATCAATTTTATTTTGGAATTATTTTGATGGTATTTCTAATAATGGATTAGGCAGCCATTTTTTATACAGTACTGTTCTCAAGGCACTGTGTATTTATTGCATTTATTTATTTAAAAGAATTGTATGGCCAACCATTCTAAAACACAGCTCTGGATTTAGAGTAGCAGCATTCATCTGACTGGACCAATAAACAAATCTAAAAGAACTGGTTACTTCCTAATGCAAACAATTGGATTCTTGGGGCAATCAGCTGCGAAGTTACATAAGTAGGTTCTGGGCTTTTGAAAAATCTGTCTGTAATGTTCCATAATTTATAGAATTATGGGATCCTCACTCAATGTACAACCTGGATTTCCTTCAGTTCCTGAAAATGATATAGCAGATTCCACTTTTATATTACATTTGCCCTTCTGCAGAGAATCTAATGAAATGTACATGGCGTGTTTTGTTGAGCTGTCCATTATATCATACATGGCACCAGGGGTGGGATCCTACTGGTCCCACTACCGGTTCGGTGAGCGCGCATGCATGCATGGGGAATTAAGAAAACCTAAATCTGTGCCTCTCAGCTGATTAGTGTGGCAATTCGCTCTGCCGCAGCAATCAGCTGAGAGGATAAAAAGAGCAAAGAGCAGGGGTAGGTGGGTGGGCTCAGCAGCAGGTCGTCGGAGCAAACTGGTATGCTCCCAGCTGATCATCGGAGCTATTGGTACGCCCGAACCGGTAGAATCCTACCTCTGAATGGCACCCTGAACCTCTTTCCTTGTTCACTATCTGGGCTGCACTGAATGCATTTTTCTGATAGCAGATAATTCCCCAGAAATCTGTAAAAATGATTTTCGCTAAGAATGTATATAAAGAAACTGAATTTAAAAACAATTGGATAGATAATTTCTGTATTAGAAGACTGTTGACTATCTATTTTACGGTTTTATAATTATACCAGCAGGATACCCGTGCTTCACTACGAAACTATGTGATTGGGCAAGTTTTTGGGGAGGAAAATAAGGGGAAAAAATTCTGCCTCTGCCTACCAGCATCGATCGGTATTCATGTGGCTAGTGTCCTGTCAGCATATGAGAGAGTTGAGGGCTGTTTGGAAACTGAAACATTATTTGCTGTGTAAGCAAAGAGACAGCAAGGACCCTGGGTGTGGCTTAGCTCAACTGCAGTTGGAACAGATTTATTTTCAGGTGGGGAGGGGGAGTAGAACTCCTTAGCATCAGAGCATGTTAATAATAATATAGGAAAAAGTAATGTTCTGATGGTCATTTCAAAAAGTTCTTTCTCAGCGAGCACCTAGAAGCCAAGAGGAACATACAGGCCAAATTTCAAGTTTCTAGACTTTACGGTTCTGGAGATTTTGTGATGATGTGCGAGTGGTATTTCGCTTTTATACATATAGATTTCAATGCTATGTTTTGTTTTATTGCATGCAATTTGGTCAAGTGGAGCTAAGTAAATAAATAAACAGCAGATCCCAAGAGAAACATTGAGACCACCAGCCTAAAGCATAGTTAGGAGGAAAAAGTTTTGTGAATTCACAGGTGAACAATTTTGAACATCAGTATACAGAGAACCAGGGAAAGATTTCATGTGAGGCCTCTGGGGACACTGACAAGTTAAGGCAAATCAGAAAATGGTATTTGAGCAGATTAGAAGAGAGGGGCACTGGAGGGCAGAATGAAGGAGAAAGCCAACTTGTTTCCTCAAACTGAAAGGATTGAAATTTGTTTTATATGATTTGCAAAAGCTCTCCTCTTAGTCATGAAGGAGGCTCTTAGAGGGTCTCCCATAAGTAAGATCTCACCAACATAGGACTAATATTAAGCTGAAATGGATCTTTTGACTGTCTTTAATTGATGTGCCAATTACAACTCTACTTCGGGTGGAAGGACTTTGCTACAGTGACTTGCGCCTTCATCCTTACTTAATTGCTGTGAATTAGGAGCCTTGGTGGCGTAGAGGTTAGAGTGCAGTAATTGCAGGCTACTTACAGCCAGATGCCTGTAATTTGGCAGATCGAATCTCACCAGGCTCAAGGTTGACTCAGCTTTCCATCCTTCCGAGATGGTAAAATGAGGACCCAAATTGTGGGGGCAATATGCTGATTCTGTAAACCGCTTAGAGAGGGCTGTAAAAGCATTATAAAGCAGTATATAAGTAAGTGCTATTGCTATTGCTATTGTACGTGGGACTGCCTTTTAAGACTTTTTGGAAGCTTCTATTAGTCCCAAATAGAGTGGTCCTTATATCATCAGGCTCTCACTGATGGTAGCACATTATAATCATGCTATATAGGCCCTGCACTTGATTCCTATTGGCTTAGTGCTGTAATGTAAATTGCTGATGTGAATCTATAAAGGCCTTTATGACTTGGTACTAAGGTAGCTTCAGAACTGCATTCATACATTAGGATCAGTTCAACCAATTCTGTATTGTCAGTAAAAGCAGCTGGCGGTTTCCCACTTTTGGGAATTGTGGGGAGTTAAACTATGGATGCCTCTGTTTTGCTATAGTAACAGTTGCCCTATGGGATGGTTGTCCCTTTGGAACTGAGGTGAGTTATCTCTAAACTTGGCTCGCTTCTGAAAGCATCTGCAAATGGACATATTTCAAAGGCCCTTAGGATTTGATATTCAGTTTTTGTTTCTTGTTTGTTGCACTTTTTGTTTTTTAATTATTTTAATGAGACCATGGATATTTTAGTGATTTATATATTTCTATAATTTTATTGAAACTCATCTTGGATTGTGGCAGGATATGTAGAATGCAAGGCAGTGCGGTGCAATGCAATGCAATACAATATAGGTGTATTTTTACAGTCAGCAACATACAGGAACTCAGGTGTGCTTTTCAAATGGGTATGTTTTTATTTTGCTGTTCTCCTCCTCCTCATGGAAAAGAACAGATGTTTTCCCTCTAGCATTATAACCAAAAAGATTTTAATTTCAGAAACAGCATTGGTTTTAATTTATATTTGAATTAATTCATTTTATAAAGCATAGAGGGAAAATACAATAAGATTGGAATATTTCATTTTTCCTTATTATGATGTACATATTTTGTCAAATATATATTAAAATTTACTTATGTATTTACACTGTTCTCAGATATTAAGAAAATAGTGACTCTGAAAGCTGCATATTTTCAAGAGTTTTAGCAAACTACCACCTTGGAACGTATTTTTATGTGTTCTTTAACATGAGCCAATACCTATTTAAAGCATTATTTTTATCCACCCAAACGTAAAAGTTAGCTGAATTATTTGGCAAATATTATAACACACAAACTATCAAAACTACAGTAAAGGTTTGTCATGTTGGAACATGATAGATTGGATAGAAATCCCATTAAACTAACATTAGTAGTACCATATTTATCTGTTCTCAGTGTTTAAACTATAAACACTGTATTTCATTTTAAATCTTGCCATTACAAAATGATCTTCAGGGAAGCTTTTAAAATGTTTTTTGAAAGCATTATTGTGAACATACGCTAACTATTTTTGCAGAGGACTTAAATATTTAAAAAATATAGGATAGCAATTACTGTGTTTCACTCTACAGCATAGTAAGTACTGCTCATTTTTGGCCAAAGGATGCCACCCAAATAATCTCTATAGATAATGTTTTAATTTTTATAGCTTTGCAAAGAAAATGCTTCATTTCACTTTTGTTTCAGAATGACTGTAGTTGAAATAGTGTAATATGTAGCCAACTATACTAAAATACAAGTACAATATTCTTCATTGGGAGTATATGATAGAAGGAGGAGTATATGATAGAATTGATTCCAATGAGTTTGTATGAAAAACCTACATGGCATACCTGAGTGAATTGATCTTTATTTATGAAAATGTATTGTATATCTAAATTTCTTGTGTGTCTTTTAAGTAACTTTTATATAGCCTTTCAACATAATTTAGCAGACAGTGATATTCCAGGTTGAACAAAGGATTGTATACTGTTCACCAGATCAAAATGAAAAGGGCTTTTATATAAGATGTGATATCTAAATTCCCTAAGCCAGTTCCTGACTGGTTAATGAGATTCTACTATAGAAATGAGATTGAAAGATGTTGTTTTGTGAACTGTAAAATCAGCTTTGAAAGAAAGTTGGCAAAGGATCTTAGGCCCTTGATTAATTAAAGTTGAACTTGTTCTGGTAAATGGTACACAGTTGGGATTTGCGATTTGCATAAATTACCCTAACTATGCTGTCTGATTCTGAGTGTAGTCTCATGTGGATTTACTAAAGAATTGCATTCCCAAGTATCAAGTTGCAGTAATTAATACTTTTGGAAAAAAAATGAGTTCTTATCTAACAGAGATTTAATGACCATTTACATTAATGTAGTCTTATGAATATAACCTCAACAGTATGTTCCATTTCCATTAGTTTCACTTCCTAAAGGACATTTTAATTTTGTTCTATACATTTCATTAAAAAGATACACCACCGTACATCATTTATGCTATAAATTTCATCATCATCATCATCATCATCATCATCATCGAAGATTGAAGTAGCCGGAATGAAGTGGCTATCCAAGAGTCGATCTGCTGTTCTTAAGCCTATAACTAATACACACTTCACCACAACTATAAATGCTCTCAGTCAAAACTACGTCTAAACAAACGGCTGACTGAGTCAAAACTGGGGACATAGCGACAGGAAGTGGAGGTGTGTCCTCAGAACTTTAGCTCTGTCAGTGGAACACAAGACAGAAGCTAAACCCTGACCTGAACTCTCAGAACAGCTCACAGGAGAACTTGTATGAATACGTTTTTATTGGTATAAAACAGGGCTGCCAAACTGGGCTGGCCATGCCCATGCCTGGGTTAGTGAACGGGGGAAAAGTCCCAATACGTCACATGATGCCACCATGATGACATGAGTTTGACACTCCTGGTATAAAATGTTTGGTTTCTAAGTACAGAAGTGTGCAAGCAATCTTTCAAACCAATAAACAAATGAATAAAACAGAGAAACAAACAGAAACAAACAAATAAGTAAGAATTATTTGGGTTTAACATTTAAAACAATTTCATTAAAATATTATATGCTCCAAATTGCATAGAGTAGTGGTTCTCAACCTTTTCTTCATCATGGACTCCCATTAAATACCCTTTCTGGCCAAGGACCATAACCACAGATCCCCAAACGTAACTCAAGATTTAAATCATAACATTTCTTCAAGCCTTCACAAACCCCCTGTGATGATCTCGTGGATCCCTAGTGTGCGGACCACAGGTTGAGAACCACTGACATAGAGTACAGATAAAAGAGTAGATATTTTAGCAAGACCGCAAAGACTGCACCTTCTCACTCTCTCCCTTGACTTCAGTATTCAGCAGCATATAGAAATCTTCCATATTCTTCACTATAATTGGCTCCAATCCCAGCAGTCAAATGTCAGATATCTTTCTCTTCAGCCTATCTTCCTTAGCTTCTCAACATGACCATGGGGTCTCCTGGCATCTGTCCAGTTATGCTGATCCCAAGTCTGCCTTTACATCCTTTAACAATACCTCTACACCAGATGTCTGGCCAGAATGGCACTAAGTAGAGGTTCTTCAGAGTATCCTATGAAATGAATATCATGATGGATTCACTTTATTCTTCCACATTTATAATTCATTATGAAATTCCTAATGGATTCTGCAGTGCACTTGAATTATGCAAAAGCTCAGAGGAAGAATGTAGTTGGACTACAAACATAGCTTGCAGCTTCAAGGTTTCAAAGACTTAACAACTTACTGTCAAAACAGATACAAATGATGATATGATACTGACATCCTAGTAATTTAACATATATTGATAGATCTTCAACATTATGATTCTAGTCTATATTTGCTGGGTTCCTGTAATTAATTGTCTCTATATGTGAGATATTATAATCCATAAACATCAGCAAGAGTTGTAAGATTCCCTTTAAACTCCACTGCTATAAAACTGATACTATGTGCAAATAAGGAAGTAAAATAGCTTAAATTCAGTTATAGAAATAAGCACTAAGGCTATCCAATATATGAAAAAATAAATAAAAGGAACATAGCAGTAGAAAACATTAATTTATAGCATGGTATAATTTACAGCAGTATTCTTGAAAGTAAAGTGTCAACACTATTTTAATAGTCTAAAATATTTTATATGACTTTGTATATTTCTTTAGTAAGGAGGGAAAAAGATTTAATACACGAGACTTGGAATTACTATGTTGTCATAAAACAAGCTGATTCTGTTTATTTAAAAGATGTTATTAGAAAGTCATTTCAAAGACATGAAAGTAACATTGCTGTTGAATTCTCTATGTTTGCCCCATAGCCATAGATCACTAGATCTTATTATGGCAACTGGCTTGTTCTTCCATTTTAATTTAATTTGGAACTTGCACATGAGCAGTTCATGATCTGTTCCAATGCCAGCCCCAGGTTATGACTTTATTATTATAACTGAGCTTCTCATACAAACAATATACTCAATTTTATTTCTCTATACAACATCTGGTGATGTCCATGTTTAGAACGTGTCAAATTTTTCAACTTTCAATTTCCAAACATTAGGTGATATGCCTTGGGCATTGTAAAGATATTTTGGTTACTTTAATGTAATTTAGAAGTGCTTGGTAAGTAACTACATAAGTATCATAATTTTTTAACATTTTTTTAAACATTTATTTTGATTGTTTGAAGACATGTTAGCAATGAAAGAAATCATTGGATTGGCAAAAAATTATTTTCTCCTGCTTCATTTCAGTTTCCTAGGCCATACATCCTTTACATTTCCAACTTTGGCATTCCAATGTCCATAAGCAACTTATCTTGTGTACATGTTTTGTTGCTTTCAAATTGAACTTTGCCATGAAACTTGCCATCTCTTCCTCTTCAGTTCAATGGTTGGAGCATAAAACTGGGCAATTATCATACGGAAGGGATTCCTACAAAATCTAATTGATATGACAGTTTCATCACCATTAGTCCTTGAGATATGACCATTCATTCAGTTACAGACAAATTTAGAAGTTACAGCAGTGCTGAATGAATGATACTGATGCCCCATCCCCAAATTTACATTGTTTCAGTGCCCCCACGGTCAGAGGATCAAAATTTGGGTGCTTGGCAGTCCGCCTGTCTACATTTACAACCACAGGGGTGCTTCAACTCCCCCACTTATCTCCCCCCATCTCTGTCCTTTTGGTCTCCTGAACTTTGCCCTCACGATCTTCTTGCTCTCCCTGCTGTCATGGAATGTGTGCTTGTAGAAACAATGGAGGGGAGTCATGGCAGTACAGAGAGGAGGCAGTACATTCCAAAGAAAAGCCCAAATTAAGAGACGGTGCAGTCCCAAACTGGATGGATGAAATGGTAGATTTCATTTTTACAGTTACTTCAGTTATTTTTATTTATTTATAGTCACATTTATAGCCCGCCCCATCTCCACAGAGGACTCGGGGCGGGTAACAACAGTAAAAATA
>JAOYMU010000252.1:42907017-42921609 GCA_025802295.1 Psammodynastes pulverulentus | reverse complement strand
TTTTAGTTTTAGAAGTAGTTTGTCATGTACCACTGAATCAAAGGCTTTACAGAAATCTATGTAAATTGCGTCTATTGATTTGCCCTGATCAAGTTGTGTAGTCCATATGTTTTTGCAGTGTAGGAGTTGCAGTTTGAAGGATAATTTTTTTATGAAACAAAATTTGGGATGAAGAGAATAGAGGCCCTGTGGACTTCAAAAACTAGCATAATGTGGGACAGGCATGGCAGATTCAAGATAGTTG
Source organism: Psammodynastes pulverulentus (assembly GCA_025802295.1). Classification (NCBI taxonomy): domain Eukaryota; kingdom Metazoa; phylum Chordata; class Lepidosauria; order Squamata; family Psammodynastidae; genus Psammodynastes; species Psammodynastes pulverulentus. Next base: position 42,921,365 of record JAOYMU010000252.1, on the reverse strand, counting down.
GTGATGGGACAAGATAATTCCTCATCGGAACCTCACAGTAAGGGAACCACTCTAAAGACCTTGCATTGGGCATGCTTGTTTATAACCATAATAAAGATCTGATTTGCTTTGACTTGCTTTAGAGTCCTTAGGACTTTGCTGACATGCATCACAGGAACTCTTAATAGCTTGGTAGTTTGTATGGTATGTTTTCCTGTGCACAAATACATTCTTCGATGTTGATAAAACATATGTTGACAATATGCTGTATTCCATTCAGGATTGTTTCCTGATGCTGGCATTTTATTAATGTAGAAATGCAGAATTGGCAGCTTAGAAATGGGAAAGTATATATGAACTAAAAGTGACAACAAACTACACCCATACAAAGGTGAACAATAACCAATTCTTACGTTTTGCTTCTCAGTTACTTCTCAGCAAATAACTGACCTCTTTTTCATTTTTTTTTCTAGGTATAAGATTTGCACATATTTCTTACTTTGCCATGTGGAATATTTTGCCTCAAATGGTTGCAGCTTATCATATTAGAAGTCACCTTTCAAAAACAAGCATCTTTGCTATTCAGTTTTTTTGGGAGATCTACATATGGAAGGTGTTTTGAAACAAATGACCATATGTTAAAAATTATATGAGAAACAGACTGTGCGCAGCTTGTTTCACTACCAAAATAAATGTACAAATTTACTAGGATGACAGCAGTTTCATGCATTTCTAGCTAACAAGTGGTCATTGCAACCATTATATAAAAAGGTATGCTGTGATCTCACCCTAATATAGAATGATATTTTAGTTAAAATTAGACTTGCTATAAATATTTTTCATATAAACCTTTTTCTCCCAGTTGCTTCTGTTCTGTTGTTTCTAATGTAGCCAGGGTAGGCAGTATGTGTTCTGCAAATGATATGAAAATGAACAATAAAAGAAAATGTTGCAGTTCATTTATTTAAAACTAAAGCTCCCCATTTGCTCTTCATTTGGGAAAAGGGAGAAACAGACATTGATCAATTTCTCAGAAAATGTTGTTTCGTATATTTAAAATACAATAAAAAGACATTAAGCTGTCAAAGTACTTTGGTATGGTCAATGAATACCCAATAAATTGTTGTAAATTCTTATTCTCCTATTTCTCTTCCACTTCATTATATACCATTTTAAGATTTTTAAAAAGTGCCTTAAAATCAAACACTGAATGAACTTAAAAATACATCTGTGGAATGAAGATGGATGATGACCTCAGTTACTGCTCTATTTGTTTGTTTGCATGTTGGATGTTTTCCTGATTATAGTGACTCTGAGATTTAACAGTAGGGGGCTAATGAAAATGTTGTATGTTGCCATGGCTGACGAAATCAATGGGGAAAGAAAAAATGTGTTTACACTTGAAGATGTCACATAAACCAGCTGGAGATTCCTAGTTCCCCAGTCCAAACCTCGCAGGTTCCTTGAAGAATTCATCTGCATCATTACGCATTTTTCACACCTATAAATCTGTTAATTATGATTAGTCGTATTGATCTTATGGCAGATTTATAACTTCTGTAATAATTTAAAGAATGCTCTCCTTAGAAAACAATCGAGAGAATGAACTGGGCACGTTATTCAATTCAGCAATGACTCTTTTTATTTCAAATCTATTATTCATTACAACAAACCTGATTGGTATATTTTATGAAAAAAATGTAACCCCGATTCCAGGGTTAAGCCTAAACTAAAGATGAATACAGTATGAAATATATTTGGTTTGGAAACGAAGGTGTTAACAGAGAGGGAGGAAAAACCTACTTTGGTGGCAATATTGATATAAATTGTATTTTTAAAAATAATGTTGAAATCCCAAATAACACATGGAACAAATTTTATGCGCCAAAATTGCATTCTGCATTTCCTTTTCACTGGACAATAGTATGATCCAGTGCATAAGCAAGTAATTGTATAACTTTATCTAGCCAAGTACCTATTCTTTAGTAGGATGACTCTGAGAACTGAAAATGCATTTTGTTGTTTGGCCCTTGGAATTCCAGAACATCCTACCTGTCTCTCCTTAGATCTCAGAAATGCAGAAAATCTCATGACTCATTGTTCTCCAACCTATTCTTTCGACCACTTAAGACAATCACTAGGATTGGTTCATCAGTTTGATTAATTATGCACCCATTGTTTTTGACTCTTAGTAACCACAGAGCTTTTCTCTTGGAGGATCTGTCCGCATCCTGGTCTTTAAATGGTTCAGCCATCACTATTCTAACCATCTGTTAGAGTCCATACACCTTATTGCTGATCATCCCCTTTGTTAAGTATTATGTATTTATTAGATTCATACACCTGCCAACTCCAAGAAACTCTGGATAGTTCATAAAGTAATAATACGGTCTTCTCTGGTCTTTTAGGAAATCTTTTGCCTATTAATTTACATTCTCAAAAAGTGAATCAAGGTTGAATATTGACACTTCTTCCCTTTAAAATTTACATTAACTCATTGGCCTAATCTTTGAGAAATCTACTTCTGTTCTTTTATGCATTAAGAATGTAGCAGTTCTTTCCCTTAAAGAAGTTGTTTTGCTGTTGTTCACTACTGCAAGGAGAAATTAGTCACTGATTCTAAGAGAACGTTAGTAGACTTCTTTTCCAAAAGACTCGTTAGTCACTGCCCTTCCTGGAAAATTTATGGCTAGTCTATTCATAGTTTTATGAACATTTCACTTTGAAAATGATGAGGGAATTACTATAAAGTAAGCAATTGTAGGGAATATGGGTTTTTAAAAAGTTATTTTACATATATTTATAAGAAATCATTCTCTGACTTATCCAGCCACTCTGTGGAAAGATATTCTCTATTTTAAATTAAAGGTTAAATAATCAAAAGTCTAACTAGCAATAAATGTTGATGAATGGAATGTCATTGTTAAACTCAAATAAAATAGCAGTGATTAGGTCTGTGAATTGCTTTATTTATTTGTATGGACAGTTTTTATTGTCCTTATGTCAATGTCCACCATGCCTTTCTGTTGGATTCCAACTTCTATTAGACACGCAAGTAAGAATTTAAATTCAACACTTATGAAGGACACCAGGTTGGGAAAAACTGATTTGCATTCTGCTAATGAGGAACATGTGGCTAAGAGGCAGCAAAACCAATACTACCACAGAATTTATTGGTTAATTGAGCCTGTGAAGTTAATAATTTCCAAACATTCTGTATAAAATGGTTAGGGTAACAGATGTTGCTGAATTATAACGTCCTAGTGTTTCTAAAAAGCCACCATGAAGGATACTGGACAATGTAGTTAGCAAAAATCAAAAGATAAAAACAAAAACCCCTCTACATGTTGCCTATCCTGATCTAAAATCAAGCTATAATTAGGGTTAGAGTTAAGACAGACATAACCATATGAGAAAGTTAAGTTAAATCCCTGGGTATCTAGCCTTTGTACATGAGTGGCTTTCGTTATACGTATAAATGGTCTCAGTGGTCTACATTTTCAGTAACTGTTGGAGACTAGTGACAACAGTAGCATAAAGGTGAACTTGATGGACAGATTAGGAGATAAGTTCTGGTTCAACTCATATCCTTGATATTTCCTGAGCTTACAGAAAAATTATAATGAGTTCCACAGAGGCTCTGCTAGCACAAACAATGCAGCTTTTCATTTTTGTTGCTGCCTTTCTCATCTCAGAACCAATTTTATCATTTGTGTTGCTACTTATGGCAATGTAACCCAGGATTACGGGCATAGTACATGCATGATAGTATATGTTCATATGTCTTGCAAAAATATTTATCATACACCAATTAAGGAGCATACTTTGTGTTTCTTAATGTAAAAGATTCAAGGTTACTTAAATATATATACCATATTTTTCGCTCCATAAGACACACTTTTCCACCCATCCAAAAAAGTGGGTGGAAATGTCTGTGCATCTTATGGACTAAATATTGCTGGTTGTTTGATGAATAGCAGCCGGGCCATGGCGGCAGGGTCCTTTTACAGTGCTGAACCCACCTCTTCTGTCTTTGTCATTGCCCGCCTCTTCTATCTCTTTTCCGCAGTGCAAGAGTCAATAGGCAGAGCTGGCACATGAGAGGACACCTATCTGTGGTCCTCTCAGGCTCCAATTCAGAATATTTTTTTCTTGTTTTTCTCCTCTAAACCTAGGTGCGTCTTATGATCAGGTGACTGTTTGCGATTACGACAGTGATAAAAAAAATAACCTTACAACCAATCCTCACATTTACAGCCTTTGTGGTTTTGTCAAGCAAAGGAAAGCTGAAGTAAAATCATAAGCACGGTTGCAATTTCACTAAGTGAACACTTCACTTAATAATCAAGTTGCTGGTCCCAATTGTAATTGCCAAACAAGGATTATCTGTATTGCATGTAGCTCTCTTTGTGCTAACACAAGCAGTTAATTCCCACACTGTTTCATGCAGTTGCATGCAATCTGCTTTATGGAATACATTTACATAGTAGAGTAGCAACACATAGTAAAAGAAATGGAAAAATAGAACTGGCGCAGCCATGATTGGGATGCTGTTCTGCATAGAAAATAATTGATAGATTAATTAAATAATTGTAAGGAAAAGGAGGGAAATCCTTTTGGCCTATAGCAGGGGTGTCAAACTCATGTCGTCACAGCAATGTCACGTGGTGTATCAGGGTTTTCCCCCCCTTTGCTAAACTGGACATGGGCATGGCCAGCATGTGATGCATCTGGCTTGTTGGCTGGGAGTTTGACAGCCCTGGCCTATAAGTTGAACCTTATTTCTTCTGATTATTTTGACCTCATTGAACCACAGTGTCATTCTAGTCACATGGATGAGAGATAGCAAGGCGGATTTTACATTTTTTAAAAAAAGAAACAGTATTTTCAAGTCTTAAACAGTGGTTTAAATAAGGGTTCCCCAACCTCAGGTCCATGGACCAGCACCAGTTTGTGGCATGCCAGAAACAGGGCCATGCAAACAAGCGAAGGTCCATCTGCAGGATGCAGGAAGCACATGAAACCATGCCTCCTCCAGTCTATAGAAAAACCTCACTCCAGGGAACTGGTCCCTGGTGCCCAAAAGGTTGGGGGGAGGGGTTGCTGGTTTAAATCTTACATAAATTAGAATACTATTTAACATCTTTTTAGAACACACCCAGAAATAGGTAAAGTTGCCATTGAATTTTGAAGATGCTCTATGTAGTTGGTGGTGATCTCATGATAGCACTTATCTGGGACAGAGGTCCAATGTAATCTATAATGCAGTCAAAATTCCTAGCACCAGCTCATTATTTATTTATTTATTTATTTATTAAACTTATGTGCCACCCATCTCACCTAGAAGCAACTCTTCCAACTTGATCGCAACCTGCAATCAATAAAACACTAATGTAAAATATTAAAACAATAAATAATAACATTAAATTTGGTTTAAAATTGATTAAAATGGGGAGGAAAGGAGCAAGATGCACACCGGAAAGAGGTAGAGTCTTAGTCCAATAAGACAAGAATTGAAAACAAAAAACCACTGTGACATTTTTATCATTTAAGTTCAAGGAATGGATTTTCAAATGTTATTTTTAATTTATTTACTATATATGTTTCCTTCTGTTACTCAAAATGGTGTACGTAGCTCTTCCACTTTTCCCAAAAACACCCCTATGAGATGGACTGGGTTAAGAGAGAGCAACAGGTCCAAAGTCACCTGATGTTAAGCCCCAAGAATCAAGAAGGATACATTGAGTTACTTTAGTTTCCTTTATTGCTCTTCACCTATGGACAGAATTTTACCAGACTAAAGCAACTATTTGCATAACTACAGATCAATTCTGGGAAAAGCTAGGGAAGAGACCTTTTAACCCTTTTTGTGCTGACCAAACTTTCTAAACTCTGCTGCCTCTTTGCCTTCTGGAAAATAGCCCCTCCCTCCTTGTAATCCAGACTACAGTTCCCCACACCTAGTGAGCACAAACCTTTTGAAAAATGTGATATACAAAATTACGTTACTGAAATTAATGAAGTCCTAGAATACCACGTTTCAAGACGGCGTATTTACACCTACTAGTGCAACCTTACTGGCAGAAAGTTCCCTTTCTATTACTGCTGTTACAGTGTCTCTCAAAACAGCTACTGGCCTGCTTAGTGACTATATGGAATGGTGTAGACTATATTAGGTTTGGGAAAAGGGAATACTCGGTTTTGACAGACTAAGCAGACCTTGTAAAACGGAGGTCAATAAACCAGACAGCCCAAAGCTGTGACACAGTCACAAAAGAGGTCATGCAGAGAGTCTATGGCTCAGAGACCAGGAAGGCAAACAAAAGGAGGACGTTCCATATTCATTAGTGCTTGCTAGGGAAGCTGATGGAGATTCAAGACAGCGGGCTATTAAAAAGTTGGTTCTCCCTCTACTGAAACACATATTATAGTATGCAAGGCTTTAATTCTCTTCCCAATATTATGAACGTTTGACTAATGTCCTTTATATTTTAAATAGTATAATATTTGAAGGATTTACCTAGCTATTTGCAGCTACTCAGCACTGATCATCAATATATCTTTGAATAGACTCCAAATATTTGCCTCAAAGAAGCAGACCAAAATATCCCATTATTGTATCTAATATCAAAAAATGTGTGAGCATTTGACTGTCTTCTGTTCAACTGCAATGCACTCAATGTATTTTCCCCCATTATTTGTCACCTCAACCTTGCCGATCAATAACAAGTGATGCCCATATTTCTAACAAGGCTTTTTACTATTCAAAAATCCTTGACAGCTGAAATTACGGTCGTTTTGCAGCATTTGCAAGTGAATCAACATAATATGTAGAGTAAATAAGCAGCAGTAACTTTTGGCGTTCGTAAGGCCCCAGATCAACATGATTTCCCAGAAGAGGGTTTTACAAGGACTTTAAAGCTTTTTTTAAAACAAAAAACAAAATAGTGTTGCTTATATGTATTACTATGTGTGTTACTATATGCTAATGTTAATACTGGAGTTATAACATATAAGATTATTTTCCAGAGATTAAACATAGGCAAACTGTCCTTATCATATTACATTCATCCATTAGCTGCTGAATGCAAAAAAATCTGTACACCACACCCAACTATGCTTTGTTTATGGCTACCATTGGTAACTCTCACTATCTCCCATTTTCTATTGTTCATTTCTGCCTCCCAAATTCTCTCTTTTCCTCCCTCTGGTTACCTCATAGTCTTTAGACAGAATAATGCCTCTGATATAATACACGCAGCCCACCAAAACTTACATAATAATAAATGTGTTAGCCTTTAAGATGCCACAAGGTTCTTTGTTATGTGCTTGAGTTTATTGCTGCTATTTATTTCATAACGGAGGTTATTCAAGTAAATGCTGATGTGTGACTTTATGGATTTTTTGCACTGCAATGTCTCAGAAGGGCCATGTTCTAAAAGATGGGTTAGAAATCTTTTAAATTAATGAAGTGCCTGTAAGGTTTCCAATTGGTCCTACATACATTATCTTGCAATTTTTACAGGGGCAGCAAGATTTATTTTTATTAATTCCAATCTGCAGACTGGTGAAAGCTTGCTGAAGGATGCTAATGAGTCTATGACAAAAGTGGACTTTGAGCAGGAGACCCACCTGAGCTGTTGCAACTCAGACTGTGGGTTCTTTGGTGCTCTTTGAGCTTCGTTGTTTTCATGCAGGCATTTCATTACCAAAATAAGTAACATCATTAGTGCAGAACCCACAGTTCAATCCTAAACTACAAATATTGTCTTCGGTCAATACTCTTTTAGCTTTTGTACTTTCTAACAGGTCACAAGATCATTCTTTATAACAATGGTCCCCAACCTTTCCAACTTGGTGGCCCAGCTGGGGTTACAGCGGAACTGGGTTGCACGGGCGGCAGGCCAATGCATATGCACACTTATGCAGGTCTTCCGTGCATGCAGCCCTTGAGCATGTGGCAGGCTAGTACACATGTGCATAGCTCAACTTCCATGACTGTTGGGCTGGTGCGCAAATGTGTGAGTGCCTGCCAACCTGCCACTCATAGAAATTGAGCTGTGTGTATGCATTCCGGCCAGCTACTCACGCGGCCTAATTCCAAATAGCCCATGGCCCAGGGGTAAGTTTCTACCAGTTCTGCTATTGAATCGCTGCTAGTACATGTGTGCACGCTTCTACTGTGCATGTGCGTGCACACACCTACCACACGCAGCGCCAATCAGCTGCGAGGATACACAGAACAAAGAGGAGGAATGCTTTGTTCAGCTTTTATCCTCGCAGCTGATCATTGGAGGAATCGAGTCAGCCAACCCGGTAAGTTTTTAACTACCAGTTTGGCCGAATCAGTAGCTGTTTTTTTGCTACTGGCTCACCCGAACTGGTGCGAACCGGTAGAATAGCACAACTGCCATGGCCTGGTAGTGCATCATGGCCCAGGGGTTGAGAACCTCTGGTTTATAAATCTGAAATCAATCAGCATTCTTAAAGAAAGGGAATGTCAATATTATTAATATAGGTAAGAGAATGTATGCCAATACTAGGAATATAAAGACTGTAGTTCTAAACATAATTTCCTTCAAGCAGTCATGGTCAGAATTATGTATTAAATATAACACATAAAATTTATCAGTAATTAACTTGCCAGTAATGGCTTTTTTCTCTGTTCCTTTTCATGGAAGCATCTCATGTATCTGAGTTGCAGATCGTATCATACTATCATTGTTCATCAAAGATTACTATGAAACAACAGAATTCAAAACAATTCAGCTATTCTAGGACCCAGAATGATTTTGTCTCAAAAGAATACATTTATAAATAAGTACTTTCATCTCTATTTAAAAGAATATATTTCTCTAAGATTTTTAAGTGAAATTCTTTTGTCTCCTCTTTTAGATGTAGCTGGTATACAGTCTGCTTATTGAACAGAATGAAAAAAATTACATTGAAAGAAAAAATAGATAATAAAATTGCTGTCATATAGGACACTGTGTGTGTGTGTGTGTGTGTGTGTGTGTGTGTGCGCACGCATATTTATCTGTCATGGCAAATATGCAGACCAGATTTCTAGGGAAAAGTGTCATACTGTAAAAAAATAATGGAGCATGCTATTACGTTCTCTTAAGATTATACAGCAACTAAGTGCTCTGCATTGCAATTTGGATGGTTGGAGGAATGTATTACCGTGGAAACTGAACATACAGTACGCTAATCCACTTGGAGCCTATACTTGTGTGTCTTTTTTAGGTATTTTTTTATATCACATTATGGATTTTTGCTGCCTTCAAATGTGCAATCAGAATAGCTGAAATCGTGAAAGGAATAGATTTTACTTTATCTGAAAACTCTGGATTTGTTTTATTTTTACTTTACTACATTCTATGTAATTGGAATGCTGTATACTATTGCGGGAATATTTCTGAAAATACTTACAAAATAAAGTATGAACAAAAGACGAAGCTCTACCCTACAGTTTTAAAGTAATATAAAATGGTAACTTTTTAAAAAGATCAGGTCAGAATCTTACCTCAGTATCGCTTATAGGAAGTTGAACTCTAGGACTGCCTTAGGTATGAAAGCCAACAAAGTAATCCTGGGCCCATCAACCCCCCCTCACAGGGCTGGTGTTATGGGGAAAATAGGAGAAGGAAAGAATATTATGCGTGTTTATTGCCTTGAGTTACTTATAAAAATAATCAAGGTGGGATAAAAATAAAATAAATAAATTCTCTAACCCCACATACCCGAAGATGTACAACATTATTACTTACTGGGCTTAGGAGATTTCTATAGGGTTCCTGCTACTTCATATTTCAATGATTTATAATTCTCTTTTAATATTAATGGTTGTGGTCGTCATCGTGTTTTGTGTGATTCTTTGTGACCTGACGTTTCTCCTGAATTTACAAGAAGTCAGTATCTGCTTGACTTCTTGTAAATTCATGCTTCTGTCATTAGTGATAGTATCTGGCCTATACAGGTTCTTTGTGATAGTCTTTGAGTCTTCTTATCACCAAAGTCTTCTCCAGTGATTCTTATTGTCATATTATGCATTGTAAATATCCATACTTTAGCTTAATTGTTACAGCTTCCACTGAATGATCTGATTTTACTTCTAGTATTGAATTATTTACTTGTCTTTTTCAATCAGTACTGAATTACTTGTTCCTCTTGTTCCTCTTGTTTTGTTTATTCTCAACCATTCAAGCATTCAAAGGCATCTATTTACCTTTCTTCAGTGTTCCTGAACAACATCCAGCTTTCACCATCATATATTTCAACTGCGGTCTTGACAGAACACACATAACCACATATAAACCATATAAATGTGACAAATAAACAAATAAACAGTAGGGTGAACAACCATTTCCAGCATTTCTTACTGTCTTGCTGGCTGGATTGTTGGCAATTGAACTTCAATATGATCTCATGGAACATAATTTCTCTCCTTTGCAGGGCTTTTTTTTCGCCGGAACTCGGCGGTACTGCGTTCCGGGACCTTTTCAGAGTCCCTGTCACGTGGTCCATCTCAACCAATCGCGCACTATCATTTCCGGGTTTTTTTAGCACAACGACGGGGGTGTGTTCCGGCACCTTTTTTCAGAGAAAAAAAGCCCTGCTCCTTTGTACATGTGTTATAATGTGGCATCAATCTCAACTTGTTTTCCTTTTTTCTTTATCTCCTACCCAAATGCATATATTTGCAGTTTTTCTCTTCTAAGCATTCTATCACAATCCATATTTGTATCTTTCAAAAAAGAGGCCTAGGATGTTCCTTTATTCCTATGTTCCTGAAATCAGTCACCCCACCCTGACAGAACTTATATAAAATAAGACGGTGTCAAACAAATAGAAAGGCAATCACATTCTACTTTCCTTTCAGCCAAGACCTGGCGTTTCTTTCCTCAAACTATAAAATTAGTTAAACCTATCCAAAATCAGAAAATACTGAACAGAGACCAGCACTGCCCTCTGTCACTGTCCCTCCATGGAGCTTATGCCTCTGGGGCTTGGGTAGTAGAGGTGATATTCAGCAGGTTCTGATCGGTTCTGGAGAATCGGTAGCGAAAATTTTGAGTAGTTCGGAGAACCGCTGGAAACCTTCCCCCAGGAGTGGGGTGGGAATGGGAATTTCACATTATCCTTCCCCTGCCATACCTAAGCCACTCCCACCAAGCCATGCCACACCCACCAAGACATGCTCACAGAACCAGTAGTAAATTTTTTTGCATCTCACCAGACTCTGGGTGGCACACAGGAATTGAAAACAACAACAAAAAACAAAGAAAGACACAAAGAAACACAAATAAAGCCACAGAAACAGATAAAGCTATATTAAAAACCATATTAAAATTTATATTAAAGTAAAAATAACAGTACCATTTAAATCCAGGTTAAAAACAAATATTCATTTAAAACCTTGACAGAAGAAATGTGTGTGTTTTACTACCTTTGTACATAGTGTGACTTGTAAATGCCAAGCAAGTTTCTGTGGAAAGCATTCCACTAGTTGAGAGTTATACAGGATAATGCTCTTCCCCATTTAATGTCCCATCAAACTTCTGATAGCAGAGCAGTTTTTAAAAGGCTCTGTCCTGTTGATGTGAATAACTTAGGAACTTCATAGCTGAAACAGCTGTTCTACAGATACACCCTAAGCAGTTTAGAAATGTCACCTATGGGAAGGATAGGAAAACAATTTAATTGTAATCCCAGTAGCCACTGATACCCTTCATAAATGTCTCTAATTTAATTGTAGCCTACAGTTAATGTATATAATTAATAGAATGTAAAAAATAACCAGGAATTTTAAATTATTGCAGCTAAATAATAAGAACCAAAGCATTATAGATATGTTCATATTCGTGTTTGAACAAGGGGACAACTTTTGTGAAAACAGATTGCTATTTTCTATATAAAAGACTAAATTATTCATGGCAAGTGATTTGCTGTCATGAAGGTTTTAAAAGAGCACTTGACCCATTCTTAAAAAAAGAGGTGGTATTTTTTCCTCATACAGAACTGTTATTCAATTGTACAGAATTCAAAGCTCTCAATGCTTTAATGTTGCATAAATTCATCTCACTGCCATAGCAAAGGTATGGATAGTAAATAAAAGACAAGGAGTATGGTCTATTACTGAAACTGTAAACAGAATGCTTTTTCAGTTTTCCATAAGGTATTGAATTTATAACAACTAAATCCTCTAATGATGCAATAAAACTGTTTTCTAATTGCTGTGTGCCTAAGCAGTCTCTAAATAGTAATTCAATGCTTAATTTGTCTTTAGGCCGCGATTATTAGGCTTTTTACAACAAACACTAAACAAGAGACAATAAAGCCATACTTATCCAAGCATCTCCTGTACTTATTCTTTGACATACTAACTGTGCTTTGCAGTTTATCTACAGAGATTGCTATAAGACACCATACACACCTTCCTTCTGGTTTTCAAATTATAGAAAAGTGAAACACAGTTAAGACGGAGGATGGTTTAATTTACTTACTTAATTCAAAAAAGTCATGCCTCATGCCTCGTTAAACTAGCAAATTGTTACATATGAAATAGCCTAATTGTCTCTAGCCCTCCCCTTCCTCCCCCAAGTCCAGCTGTGTTGCCTCACTGTGCTGTTTGTGTGTGTGTATATGCATGTTGTACTTGGGGGGATTAGCAAAGAACTTCCTGAGTATATGTCAAGTATATATATTCCCATCAGGGTCATCTAAGTTATGAAGGTCATCCCAGCTGCCCAGCTAAAACAAGCAAGTATCAATTTGGGGCAGCAGTGATATAGGCAGATGCCAGAGATAGATGATCACTTTAGTGATAATGACAAAGGCACCAACTCATACTGCATGGGAGAAGGCAAAGCTACTAAGAAAGCCATGTGGATACAGAATATAAAATGATTGACAATAGAGTGCCGGATGATGGTTCCCTCAGGTTGGATGGCACTCAACAAGATACTGAGAAAGATCTGAAGATGCTAATGGTGTTTATGACATGGCTAGATTAAAGCTTTTGGGATGCCTAGTGCTGATGTTACACATAGAGGGAAAGAAAAACTCAAAGCTGCAATGATACAATTACAGTAAGAACATGGAATGTAAGAGATACGAACAAAGGAAATTAAATGAAACATTTACAAATTGACATGTTAGGCATTGGCAAAGGGTGATGGACTGCCATGGGACACTGTGAGTCAGAAGATCACACTGTATATTTCACAGGAGATCCAAAACAAGGGGAAATAATGTTGCTTTTATAGTTAGGAACGGTATAGCAAGAACAGACCTTTGCGACAGCGAATTATATCAATTAGACTTCTTGGACAACTCTTTAATATGATGATCATCCAAGTTTATGCTCAATGCATGAAAAGAGGAAGCTGATCAGTTTTATAACCAAGTTCAAATTAAAATCAATAGAACATGAATCCAAGACGTGCTGCTTGCAATTGGAAACTGCATGCCAAAGTTGGAAAGAAAAATATCAGTGGGTTGCGTGCCTAGGAGACCAAAATGGAGGAATCCAACTTCTTCATAGCTAGCATTGTCTTCAAACAACCAGAGTGATATCTCTATGCATGGACATCCTGAGACAGAATATACAGAAACCAAATTGATTACATTATTGTTAAAAAGAGGTTGAGGAACTCAATTAAAAGTATCAAAGTCATGGGTAGGTGCTTACTGTGGAGCAGATCACAAACTGTTCATGTCCAAGCTCCAAGTTATGCTAAATAAAAAGAAAACCAGTCATTTTCAACAATATGATCTTGAACATAGGCCCATCGTTTTCAAGGAAAACATCAAAAATCACTTCGATATCCTGAACTCCATTAATAGAGAACAAGAGGAATTGTAGGATAAATTTAAAGAAGTTGTTAAGGATGAATGTGAAAAGAGACTTCTCATGATGAAGAAACAGAAGAAAGTAGACTGTATGTTAGAACAATGGAAATTACTAAGAAGAGAAGCCAAAGACTTCTCAGAAAGCAATTTAAGACAGAACTTCAGATAGCCATTACAAGAGACAAGAAACTGTATTACAGTATCTGTAAACAGATGGAACAGATTTGGAAAATAAGAAAAATCTTTCAAAAGATCTCTGAATTCAAAAGGAGGCTTCAACTTCAAATTGGTATGCTAAAGAATGCCAATGGACAGATTATAATGATTTAAAGGAGATCAAAGGAAGATAAAAAGAGTATACTGAAGTTCTATACAGTAGTGACATAAACCTCCAAGGTATCTTAAAAGTTATTGTTTACTTCCAATAGATAGATATATGTTATAATCAAGTAGGTTTTGTTAAAGGTAGATATATGAGTGATATTGTTAGAAGAGTATTAAATATTATAGATGTA
>JAOYMU010000252.1:42773924-42787838 GCA_025802295.1 Psammodynastes pulverulentus | reverse complement strand
TGCCAAATTGCAGGCAGCTGGCTGTAAGCAGAAGTAGCCTGCAATTACTGCACTCTAACCTCTGCGCCACCGAGGCTCTTTGTTGCCCAATCAGCCAAAGTTCATAGCATTAAGAGTTGGGTTTTTCAAAGATTTCCCCATAGCAACTTTCTGAGGACCCAGATTGTGGGGGCAATAGGCTGATTCTGTAAACTGCTTAGAGAGGGCTGTAACAAGCACTATAAAGCGGTATATAAGTCTGTGCTATTGCTGTTGCTACTCTTGAAACCACCTCCATTATCTTCCCATATCCCAAACTCCCAATGTTTCTCTTGAAAGTTATTTTGCTTTCAGCCTGGATTCCATTGATGATACTGTCAAATATAATAAAAGACACACTTGTTAGAATGGCTCAAGGACCAGGCTGAGCATACTGCTACAAGAGGACAGAAGAGTCGCACATAGCAATGTTTAAAAAGATAGAAATGACATGAATTATTTGCAGGAGGAATGGATGAGTAGAATATGCCTACAAATAAAAACCTGCCTTTTAACAAAATGAAAGAAGGGCATACAAAGAACAGACAATTGGATAAAGTAACTGCCAGGAGAAGAAACATGAATATATCAATTGAGTGAGAGAAGGAAGAAAAGGACAATGAAACACTAAATCAGATTATCACAATGTATTCACAAGTGATAGTGCTATCCCCATTCAAAAACAAAGTTTGATTAAGAATATATCTATTAGATGGTTGATACATCTCCCAATCTTTTTACAGTAGTGGCAGAAGACTTTACTGTCTACGTAGGGAAATCCCTAAACTAAATTGCATGCGATGTTTTAAATAAAAACAGACTACATTCCTCACATACTGGATATTGGAACACTTCTATCATGTCACCCCTAGTCCTTCTTTTCATTAAACTAGACATATATGTTTTAGCCTCCAGTTTCTCTAATCATCTTAATTGCTCTTTTCTGCACTCTCTCTAGAGTTTCAACATCTTTTTTACATCGAAGCGACCAAAATTGGATGCAGTATTCCAAGTGTGGCCTTACCAAGGCATTATAAAGTGGTATTAACACTTCATGTGATCTTGATTCTATCCCTCTTGTTTATGCAGCCTAGAACTATGTTGGCTTTTTTGGCAGCTGCAGCACATTGCTGGCTCATATTTTAAATGATTGTCCATTTATCCAAGTAACACCATCGCTATGTGAGCTGCACTGGCTTCCAATTGCTTTCCAGGTACAATTCAAGGTGCTGGTTATCACTTTTAAAGTCCAGGGACAGGTTACTTGTGGAACTACCTCTTGCTGAGGATATCTATCCATCCCTAGGTCTCACTTAAATATTGCCTTCTGATAGGACCATGGAGGTCTTCGTGGTCTTAAAAACAGCCTCTCATGTGAGATTTGAAGGATCCCTACCCATTTAGCTTTCCAAAGGACTGTGAAGATCTGGCCTTTCCCTCAGGAAAGTTGAATCAGGAATCTGTTTGATCTGGTGCTTGGTGTTTGTTTTTATTCTTATTTTTATTTATTATTGCCAGCTGCCTAAGATCATTATATGAGATTGGCATCCGCTGAAGTTCTATAAATACATGCATACATATTTATTATATTATAATATATTTATATATAAGACTGAATTTATGTACTTCAACCATGACTGACTTTCTTTTTATTAAACTGAAAAAAAACCCTCTCTAATGAGTTTAATAGCAAAGGAAAGAATTGAGATTCTCTCTAAGCTATCTTAGGTGTCAGCAAACAGGGCTTATCAACAGAAGCTGTTAGAGGCTTCCAGAATCACTCACTAGAACAAGCAATGCCAGGACAGCATAAATTATAGTTACATCGAAATGTCAAACTTTTAGGCTGATTATATATAGTATAAATTAACCTCTTTCCTGATATTTCGCAGAAACACACACACCCCTTAGCTTTCCAGAAAGACATACAGACCTGGCTCTTCATATAAGCATGAAGAGCAAGCCCCAAAATATAGTTGATGGGAAATGGGGAGCCCCAAAATGTAGAGTGATGGGCTATAGTGGGTCCTTTGTAGTATTTTTGTGAATTTATATTATTTTTTTGGTTTTTGAGGAACATTGTTGCCAGTTACCAAGATAGAGAATTTTTAAAATCTATATCTTTATCTATACATCTATCTACAGTACACACCACACACACACACACACACACACACACACACACACACACACTTTTGTTTAAAAAATAAATGTATGAATATCCACCTTTTTGCTGATTTCCTTTTACCTGTATTTCCTATACTTTCCTGTATTTACAGTTGTTTTTCTTGATGAGCAAAAATTCAAGGATTTTCTAACAGGATTCAGGAAGTATAATAACACCATGGTTTATTTTAACAATGGTATTTTAGATCAGCCATAATATTTATCTATACAGTTGTAATATATAGGTAAGCCTTAGAATGTGATTTACAAATTACAAGGGTTTAGCTCACTTGTCAAATGAACCCACACAACCTAACCATATATTTAATCTTAGTATGAAATATAAACCCTGCTTGTCTGTACACCCTATATGCTTTATACACAAGCACTGTATACGGAAAGGAAACTGTATAAGGAAAATACATGCTATTACTGTTCCATGAGAGTAATAGCAATAATAGCTTAACCACTGAAATTTTAATTTCACGCCAAATGCTTATCCCAAATTGCTAATTTTAAGCAATTCTCCCAAACTCTGACTACATATTCATAAATACCAGGATTATTTATTTTGGTTTGCTTTTTGTTTTTGCTTTTGCTCTTCCTTTTTTATATTTTTGGCTGGTTTTCAATTACCTTTGTTGCTGCTGTAAAATGCTTGGTGGGCCAAGATATTCTGAAGCAATTAGACAGCTGCATATTTTTATAGACCCCAAAAAACCTTACTACATAGAAAATGCAGTAATTCATTCTGGATCATTCCTATCTTAAATATTGGTATTCAAAAGAGACCAGTCTAAAATATTAGCAGATTATTGGGATGGTAATTAACACACAACAAACCCAAAGAGTATATGGGATATTTACTTCCTGATTATATGTAAATATTTATTCACTGCCAGCTTCCAACAAGCAAAGTAAATGGGGAAGTTGGCAGGTAGTCATGTGATATCACACTTAAAGACAACATGAAACTTGCATGGCTATGGTAACTGGAAGTGCTGGAATGCTGTCACTAAGCAACATAGTTATATGACATCATGCTTTATGATATCACTTAGCGACAGAAATTCTGCTTCCAATTACATCATTAAGCAAGGACTACCTATATTCAGTGATGGCATCAGGATAAGAGAGGACTGTGGGTTATTCCCTTCTGAACCACCCACTTCCTCAACCATTTTATTTTACTATAGCAGGAGTGTCAAACTCAATTTCATTGATGGCTGCATCAGGGTTGTTTGACCTCGGAGGGCGGTGGAGCTGGCCATGGTGGGCATGACACAGGACTCATGTTGGGTGAACCTGTGTTGGCCACGTGCTAAGATAAGGCTTCCCTGAGACTCTCCCTCACTCTCGTTATAATCTCCTTCCTTCCTTTCCCTTTCTTCCTTTTTCTTCCCTCCTCATTCTTCTTTTTCCTTGCCCTCTTCCTCTCTTCCCTTCTTTTTCTTTGTCTTTCGTCTTTCCCTTTCTTCTTTCCTGTCCCTTCTCACATGCTCAAATGCAAAAGGAGAAACATTTCTCCTTTTGTTTTGTTCTTAGTTTGTTTTGCTAGCCCTCTGCCGGTGAAAACGGAGTTCAGGAGGGGCCACACGGGCTTCCCCGTGCTGCATTTTCGGCCTGGGCGGCCTCCTGCAGCCCTTTGGTAGCAAAAACAGAGCCCTCTATTTTCATTAGCAGAGGTACTCCCTGGGCCTTGAGTTTGACAACCCTGTACTATAGTTTTACCCCCTGCTTTCTTTCTCTTCTTTCCTGACATACATTTCTTAAATCCTATGCTTGGATTTCCAGTTTTGGATTTAATATTTTCTGTAACTCTTTGGTGTTGTCTAGTAGTCAACTGTATTTTTCCAACCCAGATTTGTTAGCTCTGCCAATACACATCTAGTATATATCTTGCCTCTCTACTATGCATGTTTCTTTTCCAGTGTCCATGGCCACACAATTTTTTTTCCTCCCTCTCACCATTCATTTTCACTTTCTTCCACATAAAGTATTTTATATTCACCATTATGGCCAACCATAAATTCTCTTTTAAAAAAACCCTCCATTAGGACAAACTAATACTGATTCTTTTTATGGAACTTTTTAAAAAAGTCAGTAAAATACCAATAAATGTAGAACCTACTAATTGGCCAGATATAGTGGCTTACCAAAAGAAATGTATTATGAACAGTGTTTACCTACGACTAATAATCAGGAATTATACTGAAAGCAAATGTATTGAAATAATTATAAAATTATGTGAAAGACTTATTTTTAAGAATGTTAAGAATAAGTTTTTTTTAAATATAAGATTATTCTAACTATATAATCAATAGTTGAAATAATATTAGTATGAAAATTACATTTTAATAGTATTCTATCAAATTATCTCCTAAATCAGAAGATAAAAGTGTTCTGTATCTCCAGATTTAGAAAAACACACATACACACCCACAATTCAGAAAAGAAAGCAAGGAGGGGAAAACTCTATAATTTCTATATTAGATTAATTACACCCAACAAATGGCAAAACAAATTGTGACATGAACTTTACACAGTCCAATTGCTTTTCAGTCACGGGCTGGGGCAAAGTGTCATTTGCTTATTTGTTTCACACTAACAGTTGGACACACTTTTGCATGGTAAGCTGACTTCCTAATAAATGACGTTTGACAGCATAATTTACAACCTTCCCTGGAAACAAAATGGAGATGATACAAAAAGGGACAAAATTATTCTTTCTCCTATAACTTATAAACAATAACATTTGTAGTAATAAAACTTTATGTGCACATTCCCTAAGTCCAGTTTGCAATAGGCATACTGTTAATTTTCCCTTTGAACGATTTTAATATTGGGTTTGCACTTGCTAAATTCCCTTAAAAGTATCTCAGTATCTGTCTATGGTGTTCATTAAGACTGATATCAAGACATTTTCTCTATGTAGTTATAATAACCCCATCTGAGGAGAATGAGTCAGGCAATAAGTCCAGCATGCCTGAACACAGATATATAATTAGTTCCAATTTATGGGAGGCAGTCTGATCAAGACTCACCAGTCCAATCCTATTCCATGAGAATGCCACTATCACTGGGCTGAATATCAGAAGGTACAGAAAGGCTAAAGTTAGTTAGTTAGTTCAGTTTATTGTCATTGTACCTCGTACAATGAAATTAAATACCTTCTCCAGTGTACATGAATATAAAATAAAATACAAACACAAACACACATCCTTCACATTCTATACATTGAATTGAAACCCCCTGATATTGCAGTCCATTACAAGGGATAACATTTTGGGAATGAAAGTCTCCTCAAAAAGGAAGAGCTATCTGAATGAAAGTGCAGAGAGGAGCAACCAAGATGATTAAGGGACTGGAGACTAAAACATATGAAGAACAGGAACTGGGCATGGCTAGTCTAGCGAAGAGAAGGGCCAAGAGAGACATGATAGCAGTGTTCCACTGAAGGGCTGCCACAGACAGGAAGGGATCAATTTTCCAAGGCATCTGAAGGCCAGACAAGGAATAATGGATGGAAACTGATCAACGAGAGATTCAACCTAGAAATAAAGAGAAATTTTCTGGCAGTGAGAACAATCAACCAATGGAACAGCTTGTGTTCAGAACTTGTGGGAGCTTCATCACTGGAAGCTTTCAAGAAGAGACTGCACTGCCATTTGTCAGAAATGGTGCAGGGTCTCCTGCTTAGGTGTGGAGTTGGACTAGATGACCTACAAGGTCCCTTCCAACTCTGTTAATCTGTAAAACCTTGCAGCCAGACTTGGGAAGATGAGTATCAACTAAGGATTGGATACACACATCTCTAGAATAACGCGTTCTGAGAAACTTTTGCTGAAAGCAATTTTTATTGTTTATAAGACCAATAATTCTTACAGCTTTAATAAAGAGAGCGAACATATCTGGACATACTGATGTTTTACTCTCTTCTCTTAGTCCTCCTGAACTTTATCTGGGATTTTTATTTATTTTATTTTTGAACTTGTATTGCAAATACATATAATAAATGCTTTACCATATATGCATAAAACGTGTGGTCTTATTCTGCTTGCCTTGATTGGCATGAATTATTGTGAAGTTTAGTTACCTAGTTTATGTAACTTGTGATCCATCGATCAAGTAAGAACTCCTGATAATCTAGGCAAGTAAACCAATAGTTCTTACTCCAAGGACCTCCCTTTTGTTCACTTTGTATCTCTTTGGAAACAAAATAGGAGCCATATACAAATTATTTATGAAAAGTCTATGGAGATTCACAGTCATTCAGGTCATGGTTGTCCCAAAGGTGCTTTTTCAAGACTTTGTTTTTCTTTGAAAACATTTTGCTTCTCATCCAAGAAGCTTCTCCAGCTCAGAGCTGAAGGAAATTCTTGGATGAAAAGCAAAATGTCTTCAAACAAAAACAAGAAAGTCCAGTTGCCTTTTGAAAAAGCACCTTTGGGATATTTATAAAAAGGTTCTTTCATCCCTCTTGGTTCGTATCCAAACCTACGGCTTTGTGAACTCTAGAAATGAGCAAAACAGAGGAGGAAGGGAGATTTGAATTAGTGGTGATTGTTTAATGGTACTTTTGATCTGGCTTTTGGACTTTAAAAATTGTTTTGTAGCTCTGAGTACGATCAACTTCATTCTATCTGAATTAATTTGATCTATTACTAATTAATTGTTTGTAATAAAGTTTAACATTTTATTGACAGTCAATTTTAGAACAGATTACAGGAAGAAAGCGGTAAGTCATGATTCATGGTCCATAAATCTCTGACAGAAAGCCAGATGAATTCAAAGAATCTAGCCACATTTCGTGTCTTAAAACTTATTGTGTTTATTTGGTATGTCACAAGTAGAAATAAGCCAAAGGTTTTGCAGTATATACTCAGAAAAAGCAAGCAGAGAACTAAACAAAAAAATCCTCAAAGTTTTATTAAAGCATACTACCAATTTTTGTGCTCTACTATCAGCTGCATCATTCATACATTTCTATTTAATTTTTAATTCTACTAGCAATAATGACATCAAGAAACCAGCCGGGCTTGATTCACTAATGATGCAAAGAAGCAAATTTGCATATAGGACAATGCTTTCTGATTAGTTATTTTCTTCCCGTGAACTATTTGCTTGCAGTGAAATAATCAGATCTGATCAAAATAAGTAGAGCTTTTTCTCAATTATATTAAACATAGCCCAAAGCTACAGTCATATGAAAGTATGAAGGAGGCACACAACAGAAGAGAATATATGTAGCTCAGGATTGAACTGTGAAGTCTTTAGTGCTCTCTGAACTCAGTTAGCTTGTAGACATTTCATTACCTGGCTAGGTAACATTTTCAGTGTTAGGAGGTCAAGCTACTCAATATAAATAGAGAACAAACCTCACTCCTTTCTAGCATTCAAGCTGTTACCTAGACAGATAACAAAAAATCTGCAAGAAAACAACCAAGCTCAGAGGGCACCGAGGACTCCACAAGAAAGCATACAATTAGAAAGTATTGCCATAATCAGAATAGTGATATGAGTTACTTGCAGACTAGAGTGCGGATGCATACAAAAAATATCTTACTGGTACTTCTATACTTTGTTTTCTCTGCTACATCTGAACTGCTATTCCCACTTCCAGCTCAATAGGCACATTTCATTGAACTATTTTTGCATACGCCAAACCTCAGGGGTCTAACCATGAATTAATTTAATTTTTTTGTTTTGTTTTGCATATGGGTGGCCATATGCTTATCAGCATATCCATATGCTTTTCCTTTGGTTGTGCCTCAGCATATTTTCCATTTTATTTTAATGACAATATTTATTATCATTCAACCCACATGCCACAAAAAAATCAAGAAAAAACATAGCAAATCTCTCCTCTATTCTTTCTCTCTCACAAATGCAACGCACAGGGTTTGTGTGTGCATGTGTGTGTACCCATGTGTAAGTCACTATGTGTGAGGTAACTGCTGTAGTTCTGATCAATATTGATAATGCAGAGCACGCTGCGGGGGCTGTTTTTTGTCTATATTTTCATTATGTAATTGTCCTGCTTTAAAAATAGGATTTAAATTTCATCACGGTGATCTAAAACACTCCTGTTCCTTATCCTCAAGTTTTAATTAGAAAAGACAGAATAACAGTATAATGGCTTTTGACTGGAAGTCCTTGGCCCAGAAGCAATCCTACTTATCATTAGACTAATTTATGAGGAAGTGGGTGTTTTACATACTGTTTGGAAATAATCGTGAATAAACCACATTTCTGGATGTCTGAAAAGTTACCAGAATTCCATATGAGCTTTAGATAAGTACCATAATACTCAAGGATCTAAATCCACTAAAAGTGTCCCTCACTTTTTTTCTCCAGGATGTAAGTGTTTAGTACTTAACAGGTGGTTATTACTGCCAGGGATTAAACTGGAAGGAAAAGACACCAATATTAGATATATGGATTACCCAAAAGAACAATATGACCAAAAAACAACCTACTTCGTACACTGCCAAAAAAACCTACATCAATATGTTCACAAAATAACTAGAAGTGGGCTGTGTTCTATATAGTTTCTATATATTTCTGTAATTTGTGTTTAATCATTTCTCCTTAAACTAAATTGATACTGAACAACATCCTTCTTTTTTGTGAAGCTCTTGGTGTTCTCTGAGCTTGGTTGTTTGCAGATGTTTCATTAATAGTCTCATCAAATATATGTGAGTATGGTGTTTGCTGCCTATTTATATGCAGTAGAAGCTTGCATTTTTATGTATCTTTTAATCTTAACATCTATTTTTTAATAAACTCACTGCATTAACTTACTTTATACCTCTTACAGTCTTAATTCTTAATTCTAATTCTTAATTATTTGAAGGATTATTTATTTTCCCAATTACATCATCTGATCCCACCAGAATGGGGAGGCTGGGTATGTTACAGGTTTCCTCTCTTAAAGAAGTCCATCTAGTAAGACAAAGAAGTACCTTCTCTGTGGTGGCTCCCTCCCTGTAGAACATCATCTCTACAGAAATAAAATTGGCACTCACCTTGCTACTCTTTCAAAAGGCCCCAAAAGCATGGTTTTGCAAGTGGACCTGTGGACCCCAAGGTGATATGGAATGGGCTTAAGTTGGTTTCACACAAGCTACTAACCTCTATTACTCATCATGAGTTTGATTATTCAAAGCATTTTAATAAAGAGAGGTGTACACAGGCATACCTGCGCATCATCGCCTTGTAATGCTAAGGACAGAAGTGGTTGCTTTTAAAATATTTGCAACATTATGTCTTAAGCCTAACCAAAGCCTGGTATTATGTCAAGCATGCTACTCATTCTATTCTATAGAAGTCTTGATCGCTAAGCTACAGAATCTTAACCTCATAAGCTTGTATACTATTTGCCCATATCTCCCCTGACTAGAAGCTACATATAGGGTATGGATACAAACTCAGGGTTATCACAACTCACATCAAAATTATATTTAGTTGCTTTTCCATTGGCAGTGGCAAACTGTGGCCAATGCATGTATATGGCCTATACAGAAAATATTATCTCCAACTATAATAACACTTTAGCCTTGATAACATGCAAGGACAAACAGTCCCATTTTATTTTATGTTTGCAAAACAAAACGAAAGCCTCAGTAACCTCAAACCCAGCTTTGTTCTTTCGAGTATTTCTTAATATACATTTTGATGACTGAATACAGATTAATTAGTTATGCAAATTAATTAGTTTTAGTGGTTGCAATGGCCCTAGGGGGGGAAAAAGAATCCCAAAATTGCAATTTACAGATTATATACTGAAAACGTTCTGATGTTGATAGATCCTACTCATACTGATTTAGTCTTACAAAATATTCCTATTTCTTGAATGTCTCTTATTAAACAGGAAAAAATGAACACACACTTTTAAAATTTCAGTTATATTAGCATACCTAAAATCCATATTGATTTTACACGATCATTATGAATAAATTTCTGTGAAAGATATTGGTGAAAAGTTTAATTGCCTTGTGTTTGTTTTGCTTGTTGAAATTAGTTTCAATTCAATAAAGTTAACTGCAGAGAAATCAAATATAGCTGATTATAAAACAAAAATTAATATAATTCAGTCATTACATTTTCTACATTTTTGTGGAATGTTTTATGGAAAATGGAATATTAGAAAAATCAACAGAGCTTCAATCAATTAAAGAGTATATGTAGAAGACAATAGCTTGAATAGATTAATGAGCGGAATATGTAGCCTAGAACACAAAAATATGCTGTGCATCCAAAATGCTATTCTCCTATCTGGAACAAAGGACAGTTTGTTGACAATGATTGCTGAAATCTTTAAAGCCCTGAAGGAAGAGGTATTTCAAACTACTTTTCCTTTCCCTTTTAGGTAATATATTTCTTGGAAAAGGTGAAGACACTGTGACATAAAATCGTTCTGAGCTGAACACTCTTAGGGCCAGTTTTTGTAAAGGGAAAGCTAGACTTTAAAAGCTATAAATGGAAACACACTTTTTTCTGCCTTCTGAAGGATATTCATACAGCCAGGAGAACGTATTCATCAAAGCAAACTGAACAAAATTTTAAATACAGCAAATGAAATAAAAAGTTAATTGTTTTTCCACAAGCCAGAGAGAATGAAAATGGGGCTTGCTGTCTATTACTCTTCTTAAAACAAGAAACCAACATGAACCAACTGGAGTCATTCCACAGTTCCTGTCAAATTAAACAATTTGCAAAGAAGAATCTCCTTAGCTCTCATGCCTTTCATGTCTAAGCCACACCCCACGGGCCACATACAGCCCCTGGACAGCTAGTAATGTGCCCCAAAAGTTTTGACCCAATTTAGAAAAACTGAGTTTTTTTTGTAATTTGGGGAACAATTATTTTGAATTTTGAATACATGGATAAATAAAGGTGCAACATGCCAGGATGGGTTTGTTCTTTCCCCTCTGAATGAAATCTAATCTCTAAAAACAGTAATACAAAAGCATGATTAGAATACTGCATTTTAGATCTTTCAGGAGGCCAGAAAGCCTGAGTAGTTTCTATGGTGGGCATTTAAGCATCATCACAAAAAAGAACAATAGAAGATGGGGATTTGTACAATATTGCATAATTATATAATTTTTAGAAGTAATTGGGACTGTAGAAATACTTCTTAGTGGAGAATAAATGGTCAATTGTCCTTCTGGGAGATTCTAGTTCCAAGGCTCAAAGGAGTGTGAGGAGAGAGAATTTAAATTTGGTAATAAAGGACACTTTTTTATGCTTGATGGTACTGGCAGGGTTACAAACAGCTTTCTTCTGAGCCAGCTGAGCTATTATCAGACTTGGCAATAAAGCTGTTAATTCATAATTAAGACACCAAACAATGTATTTTTCCTTCTGCTACCTTGGTAGCAAAACCACTGAAAGATATGTGAGGCCAGCTTAGTTACGTTAGTAACTAGATCAAAAATTCTCCCCATCCTAAAGCAGAAAACTGTCTCACCCTACAAATCTTGGCAGCTTTCTCATTCAGCTCTTACATCCCTCAGAATTACCCGGTGACTAAAATTCATCTAAGCAACTTGTCAGAATGCTGGATCTTGTATTTTGGCTCACTCTAACCCTTGGCTCCAATTTCTCTTGCTACCCTGGGTTGCTGATACCCTGGATCCTTTTCTATAGGGCAATTCTCTCTTAACCTGACCACTACCGAATGTTATGACTATCTAATGAAATCAGTTAATGTGGCTATCGTGAAACAAAAACTACTACTATATGATGTCTCTAGATTATTTCTCTCAACTGGCAATATAAAGGTAGTCCTCGACTTATAGCAGTTCATTTAGTGACAGTTCAAAGTTACAACGGCGCTGAAAAAAGTGGCTTATGGCCATTTTCACACTTACGACTGTTGCAGCATCCCCATGGTCACATGATCAAAATTCAGATGCTTGGCAAGTGGTTTATATTTATGACGGTTGCAGTGTCCTGGGGTCATGTGATCAGCTTTTGCTGACAAGCAAAGTCAATGGGGAAGCCAGATTCACTTAACCATCATGTTACTCATTTAACAAATTTAATGATCATTTAACAATTGTGGCAAGAAAAGTCATAAAATGGGGCAAAGTCACAACAAATGTTTTGCTTAGCAATACAAATTTTGGGCTCAATTGTGGTTGTAACTCAAGGACTCCCTGTACGTCCAATGGACTGTACCAGGGAAGATTGAAGAGACCTAAATCACCGCCTTTTACATTCTTAAATTTATTTAGTTCGTTTTTTAAGATGAGCAAATTCAAATCCCTCCGTTCTCTAATTTGTTCTTTA
The DNA here is from genome assembly GCA_025802295.1 of Psammodynastes pulverulentus. NCBI lineage: Eukaryota > Metazoa > Chordata > Lepidosauria > Squamata > Psammodynastidae > Psammodynastes > Psammodynastes pulverulentus. The sequence goes on along the minus strand of JAOYMU010000252.1, from coordinate 42,775,355 downwards.
CCTTTAAAATAGACTAAGACAGGGTTATTACTTTTTAAATAGAAGATTCATCAAAAGCAAAGCTGTTCTACAAAAGGAGATTATATAGTCATCCTGCCAGTAAGAAATGTCCTGTATCAGGAGGCTTAAGAAATGTTATTTTCAAGAATTTCTGATTTCTTAAGGTTAACAGTTTGAAATATTTCCAAGAAATAATTGATTAGACCCAACTTTACAACAAGAGTACGTGCAAAGGAATGGGGGAATTAAGAATCTATGCTACTAGAGAAATGGCACTTGCTCAAAGAGCCTCACCATTAGATAGAAACCCTACTCCTAATCGGTATGGGGCACAATTAAACTGCAATAATTGTAAATTGAACTGGCATGAATGATAATTTCAATCAAAGAAGCAAAGATGGTCTGGTTAAAGAACAAGCAAGGATAGGAATTATTAATTGTTGGTTGTTCTTTATACTTCCCTCCCCAACCACAAATATTTGGCATGATTCACATTCTCTCCCTCCCGAGATATATCTATATATATTGCACATCACATTCTTGAATAATTTTTGTGAAGAGTAATTCTGAAATATGGATATAATTAAATGAAGCAATCAGTAGGAAGATCAAACAAATGACAAAAACCCCTTTCAAATCAATAATGACTAGTAACTAGGAAAGTGTGAAGAACTTATTGAATAGCAGATAATTCAAAACATAAAACAACCTATAAGAAGATCCAAATTGAGCCATTCATTTTAAATTATAATGACGGTCACAGAAGAAACGCATCACTCAAAGGTTGTTTAGAAAGATGTATTAATTTAAATAAAGGTGAATGATAAAGTGCCAAAATAGTCTAGATTGAAAAACTTGAAACTTTTTATTGCTAAACTTTATATAGTTAAAATGATAGTATATGTTATCTATCTGTATACCCATGTAAACATAAACACCAGACATAAAAAACGACAATAAAATGAAAATGAGTGTTAAAAAAATAATGATCCCTAAGACATATTATCCCATATCCTATTGGACTATCTCATCATGGGGGGGTTGTCCTAAGAAGAATGACCCCAAAACACTGGGATTGTATGGAGTCCTTAAATGGACTCCAGAAAATGGTAGAGGACAGGAAGGCCTGGAGGAACGTTGTCCATGGAGTTGCGATTGGTCAGACATGACTTCGCAACTAACAACAACAATTGTAGGTGCTCATCAAAAGCAAGCAGACAACAGTAATATAGAAAGATGCTAGAGGCAGATTATCTTTTTTCAAAATGGCAAAGGCATAATTTGATACTGCATGGATAAGGCAAATACTCTCTCATCTTTTATTAAGAAAACCACACGGATAGACAGTATCAATTCCCACAGAGAGGGCCTCCTTCGGGTGCCGTCTGCCAGTCAGTGCCGGCGGGCGGCCCCCAGGGGGAGAGCCTTCTC
>JAOYMU010000252.1:42657427-42679569 GCA_025802295.1 Psammodynastes pulverulentus | reverse complement strand
CTCCCACCCCCCACCCCAAGCGCTCTCTTTCCCAGCCCCAATTTTCAGGCTTCACCAGGAGGATACGTAAATCAGCAGAAAGAACTTGGCTGGGACTAGCAAATAAAGCACACTTCGCCATCTAAATCAAGTCATCCGTACCTAGTTTAGCCAAGTCATCCAATGAATTGGCCAGTTGGACCCAGGCCATAAATTCCTGTCGTTTGCGGGCATGTGTGAATGTGCAGAGACTTTTATCCAAGTCTTACCCCCACCCCCACCCCCAGCTCGTAGACAGGGGACGCAAACGTACATATCCGCCCATCCCGTGCAATGTCGGCGTTCTGCAGACCGATCCCGCTCGAAACCTTTCACCGCGAACTGTTAACTTAAAAATGGCTCCTAGTATATACATCACTACAGACTTAAATCAATGCAGAAGAGGAAGGCCTTCCAAGCTTCTGATCTTCCCCATTTCTCCAAATCTACTTTACATAAGAGCTTTTCTCCCTAAACTGCGTGACCATCCCATGCAAAAGGCGAGAAGGGAGGTCTGCGTACCTTATCAAAAAGCCGCAGCCGCAGAACCCGGACCCGGGATCGAAGTCTGTTCCAGCGCGTCACAAGGACGTGCAGCAGCTGCAGCAGTCAGAGCCACGCGTCAGCAGCAGCAGCAGCACAGCCGGGCTCTGCCCAGGACGAGCCCTCCGCAATTTTCAGCAAATCAGAAATGTGCAAACGCTTCTAAGACCCCCGACCGACCTAAACGAGGTAGGAGCTACATCCGGCCAGTTTTTTTTTTTTTTAGTAGAAAATCAATTCTTTTACTTAGAACCGGATGCTGTACCATGAACACTTAATTATCAAAGACGGTCTGCCAGACCGTATAATAAATACATGGCATTATGTCTGCATTTGCAAAACGGCATTAGCCGCTTCTACTTTGCTTTGAAGGAAAAGCAACCGGTTGAGTAACACCAACAGTTATTTGTCATCTCTTCATCAGAGCCTGGAAAAGAGGGGTGGGGGAAGATGCTCCATCCAGAAGATCCCCAGGTTTCTCTCTTCCAACTACTCCTTTATTCTACGCGTTGCCACTGCAGCAAATATAATGTGGAATCAAGAAGGCAAGGGCAGCTTTGACATCCTTCTAGCCCTTATGGTCTGACTATGGAAGACAGGATTGGACTATCTTATTGGCTAGAGAGAAAGAAAGGACAAGCAGCTCTGGGTAGTGCAGCACAGAATAAAGAAGGAAGAATCACCTAATTTTCTCAACCACTGTGTAGCCCAGTATGGGGAGATGGGGAATTAACTCCTCTACTTCAGTTTTTAACATCACCCACTAGGAGGGACAGAATATGCAGGCAGAGGCAAAAATCCTTCTTCCATCTCTGTACCTCCCAGAGGGCGTAGTCCAGTGGTCCACTGCTTTCTTTTGTATAGTTCCTCTCTCTGGATAATACAAGTGTCTGTCCTGCAGTATGCTAAGAAATGGGATGTGCAAATACCTAAGAAGTTGCAGGAGAAAATTGTAGATAAGGAGCCAAAGATACCACCATCAGTTATCCAGTCTTGTACACTTGCAAAAGTAGTTGACAGCTTTCATTTTCTGTCACACTAAAAATGACAAAATTGCTAAAAATGTGCATTTTTGTCAAGAGATGACAAATGAGAACCTGCACAGCACAAAGAATATGATGTTTGGGTTGAGTAGAAGTTCATTAGTACATCAATGCTTCTTCCTTTCAAAGAGGGTTATAGTGATTTCCCTAAGGTAGCTTCGCATTACTGTTCCCAGATGGGAAAGACTGAGAAGAACAACTTAAGCCAGAACAAAGCTAAAGTCCCCAAATTTTAGAAGTTGGTAGTTACAAGATGAGTGCTACATCTGACTCATATGACTTTCCCTAGGCCAAACAAAAAGGAACCATAGTGGCTTTATTTAGATTATGTGAACAATTGTATAGCGGTTACCAAATCTCTTGCACCGTTTCATAGTAATTGTTTCTCATATCATTCCCCAATATTAATTCACATAGTTGATCAATTTTTTTAGTTCTACTAGCCTGGAATTTTTGTTTGGGTTACTATATATGGATAACATTTATTTCTGTATTAAAGGTTTACCCAATTACCCATAGAGTCATTCTGCCATGCTTTCATCCTTGGGAGAAAACTGGGTATAAATTGTACTGCCTCCACAGCATGGCTTTAACATGGCTCCACAATGGGCTTATCTTGTGTTTATCCATGTCTGGAGGGTAAGGAAGATCATCTTAGAATCAAAGAATCCCAGTGCTGAGAGAGACTATGAGGTCTTCTAGTCCAACCCCCCCCCCCCCCCGCCCATGGTATGAATCCTTATTCCATCCTGAACAGGTTTTCTAAAAAAAACTTCCAGTGATAGAATCCACAACTTCAGAGGCAAGCTGATCCACTAATTGTTCTCACTATCAGGAAATGTCTCCTTAGTTCAGGTTGGATGTTCCTCTGATGAGCTTTCTATCCATTCCTTCTTGTCCTACCCACAGGTGCTTTGCAGAATAAACCAACCCCCACTTCCTTGTAACAGTTCTTCAAGTATTGGAAGACAACTATCTTGTCACTAAACATACCTAGTTCCCTTAGCCATTCTTCCTATGCTTTAGCCTGCAGCCCCTTATTATATCCATTGCTTTTCTATGCACTCTTTCTAGGACCTCAGCATCTCTTTTGTATTGTGGTAACCAGAACTGGATGCAGTATTCCAATATTCTTGATGCTGTTTCTCTGTTGGAGCAGCTTAGGACTGCCCTGGCTAATGGAGAGATGCACAACCATTATCTAGGGCAAGGCAAAAGCCCAGAAGCATTTTTAAGTCCAGAACAAGATAACATTCAGAAACAGATCAAGCAGATGCCTCACTAATTTACTAAATTATAAGGTGGAGAGAGTACATACCATCAGATATACTGTACACAATCCTGTTATTATAGCCAATTTCAATAAAAGTAGTTTTAGCCTTCCCGTGGAGAGTTTATTTCCTGGACTGGACTACCTAGTAGGGCTCACCCATCTGACAGTGAAAAGACATTAGATTATTTTACCAGTTGTGAAAAAAACCCATCACCAACTGTAATGGTAATGGTATGAAAATGACTTTGGGGCACTGGGAAGAGCCGCAGCCAGGAATGTGGGTGTGACAAAACCTCTCAGAAGGAACCTTCCCTAATTTCTTTGGATGTAAAGGTGATAGGAGACAAATGTATTTTCATACTTGCACAGTTCTCTTATTGTAAACTGACAATAAAGTGGAATTAGTGGAATCTGAGTGTGCATAAGTGCACCAACGTGCCTACCATTCCTGTCCTAATGTCCCTTTTATTCCTACTTGTTTATACTTATATGTTATGTTCATACTTATACTTTTTTTTCTCATATATGCTTGACAAATGAAATGAAATGAAATTTGTCCCAAACTCAGATCTTCCACTGGTAAAGCCATCATTTCCATAAGTGAATACATCCTCTTACTGTTTGTGATCCTTTTCTTCTCTTTTCACTATCCCAAGTCTCCTCCTCCTCCAAAGTCCATGGATTGAAAGGTTGTTGTTCAGTCACTAAGTCATGTCAATCTCTTCACAACCCCATGGACCATAGCATGCCAGGCCCTCCTGCCTTTCACTGCCTCCTGGAATTTGCCCAAATTCGTTGATGATACTATAACCAACTCATCCTCCACCATTCCCTTCTCCTTTTGCCTTCAATCTTTCCTAAGATAATGTTTCAGATGAGCATTAGGTATTGATCTGTACTGCAAAGTTAAAATAATTGGCTATTTTTCATATTCTTTTGGAATCCTAGCTAAGCAACTTCAATCAGATGTCCTCAATTAACCTTCTAAAAGTGATTCCAGAATACAAAAATAATAAATAATATATCTAATCCAATTTATTTTTCATTGATTCAACTAATTTTACCTGGAAATAAGTTTTACTGGCTTGATAGGAATTTAAAGGTTTTAATGTTTATAACTGAATTTTTAACTACCCTACTTTTCGGAGTAGAAGACGCACTTTTTCTACTCCCAAAAGTGGGTGAAAATTTGGGTGCATCTTATATACCGAATGTTGCAGAAGCCCTGCCCACCAGCAATTTGCCTCCTTGCAGGAAGCAGCAAAAAGCCTTTTTCAGCTTCAGCACAGTCTAATTACCACAAGCAGCTGATGGTCATTTGGATCGGGCTCCGAACATCAGCTGTTTCAGACTGCAGGAACCCTGCAGCCTAGAACAGCTGATCTTCCAGAGGTCATCCACGTGTTAAATAGGCTGTGCTGGGAAAGTGAAACTGAAACAGTCTGTTTCTGCTTGCTTCAAGGAGGCAAATTGCTGGGAGGCAGAAGCCGAGGCAAGATGTTTTTTTCTTGTTTTCCTCCCCAAAAACTAAGGTGTGTCTTATACTCTGGTGCGTCTTATAGTCCAAAAAATACGGTAATCATTTCAATAATCCATTTTAAGGTATTCTAAAATGTTTCCAAACATGGTGCACTTCAGATGAGCCCTAACTTCTTTAGTAGGTTATGACATGCAATCAAACTCATTGGGAAACATTATATTGATGAAGCCATTCTAGAACCTGCTTATATTTAATGATCCCTCGTGGAAAAAATAAATAATTTGTAATAAAAATGTATACATTTCTGCTGTGCACTTAGCTATGGAAGTTTGAATTGAATGTGACACCAGGTTGGAGGGCAAATTGTTTGAAATTATTGAGTGATATAACTGATTTCTCTAACATGTTTTTGGGAACTGACTGAGAGCCACCTGGAGCTAGATATTGATTATTTATTAGCATTGTGTTTTATTTATTGTAGTTTATTTTGATCTGGTGAGAGTACGGTGATTTGATTTTATTATTTAACTCCCTTGAGTCAATTATAATTTAGCAAAATATATCAAATATATTTTATCAAATAAAACAAAAACAAAGTACCATTTGAAAGCTGTTCAGAACATAATAGAAGGTGAATGAGAAGCAATCAAATTTTTGGTAACAAACTGAAATTGGTATCCGATAAATTTAATGTAAACTAATTTAAGAATGTATTCGAATAAGAATTCTAACATTTAATGCTATTCTGCTAATAGAAAATATATATGCTCATATTTCCCTTTCTTCTGCAGTCTCTGAATCTCTTCTGGTTGTTTTCCTGAGCTCTGAATGGAAGTTTTTCTGAGACAGCCTGAGAAATGGAGAATTGTAACGCATTAGAAAAGCAAGAAAAATCAGATATACCCCTTTTGGGTATATTCAAAAACGTATTTCAGCTTTGAATTAATGCTTATACCCTTTGGATTGGTTACAGGAGTGGTTCTCAACCTGTGGTTGGCTGAACCTTGGGGGGGAGGCGATGTCATGGGGAGTTCATGAAGGCTTGAAGAAATGTTATGATTTAAGTCTTGGTGGTCTGTGGCCATGGTCCACAAAAAATATTTAAAGAGGGCCTGTTGTGAAGAAAAGGTTGAGAACCACTAGGTTACAGTGTTTCTTTGACAAATCCTGAAAACAACCACAGTTTGGTGGGAAGGCTAAGAACCCTCACGCACACAGGTCCCACCATTCCTCCCAAAAACAACAGTTTTCAGCTTTTTCTAAATCTGTCACTGTCAATTTTCCCATGTCAAGAACCTCTCCCTTCTTTCTTTTCTGTTCTGACAACACCAAAGGCAGCTAACAATATAACAAAATATAGCAATAGCACTAAGACATATACTGCTTTATAGTGCTTTACAGCCTTCTCAACAGTTTACAGAATCAGCATATTTCCCCCACAATTTGGGTCCTCATTTTACCCACCCTGGAAGGATGGAAGGCTGACTCAACCTTGAGCCTGGTAAGATTTGATCTGCCAAATTGCAGGCAGCTGGTTGTAAGCAGAAGTAGCCTGCAATTACTGCACTCTATCTTCTGTGCCATCTAGGCTCAATATAAATAGTTGAAATGTGATTTAAAAAAAATTTAAAACACTATTCAACAACTTACAACATTTTCACTATTTCAGTGCAGAGTGAGCATTTAAATTATGTCAAATAGAAAAATGTAAAAATGCTTCTAAAAAGAGGACTTGTTATGGTTTTAAAACACAGACGGGATATCTGAATACTTGCAAATTAGAAGACTTTCGGTGGGACAAACACCTGCCTCACTTCCTTTGCCAAAGACACCCGGAAAGGACCTCTAAAAATGACAATATGTCTGGACTGATACATAAATGACCTGATGTATCTCGAAATACTCCTTCAAGATAGTCCTCAATTTATTACCACAATTGGGGCTGGAACTCCTTTTGCTAAACAAGGCAATCGTTAAGTGAATCGCTTCCAATTTTGTGACAATTTTGCCACAGTCATTGAGTGAATCCAGCTTTTCCTATTGACTTAGCTTGTGAGAAGCTGCCTGGGAAGATTGAAAACAGCAATCACGTGATCCTGGGATATCGCAATCATTGTAGATACATGCGGGTTGCCAAGCACCCAAATTCAGGTCACATGACTGCAGGGGACCATGGGAATATTGCATGGTTGTAAATGTAAGGACCTGTCATAATTCACTTCAATACCATCATACCTTTGAACAGTCATTAAATGAATGAGCATAAGGTGAGGATTACTTGAGTATTTCAAGCAAATACATTATTTAGCAATATAATATCTTCAGAGCAAGTGGATTAAATATATGGAGGAAAGACTAAACTGTTCCATAGTTTGCTAGAAATTAGGATTGCAGAAAGACTTTGGGTGAAAAATGATCATATTCTCTTTCACTTTTTCTAAAAGTGACATATAATAAGACACGGAATATTATTTTCCTACTAATTCCGAGTGTCATGAGACTAGAAAGACACCAGTGTCTGATATTACTGATGGAACAAAAATGATAATTGTGTCCTTTCAGACTGCAACCCTCTATTTACTTAATAGGAAATAAATGCCACTGAGCTCAGTAGACTTCTGTCTGAGCAGACATATAGATAGGATTACACTATAAAGGGCAAACAATTACTATAAGCAGGATCCATATACAGAGTAGGATGATCTAACTACAATTTCATATGCCTTTCAAAAGTCAACTTCTAGAAACTGGCGGACCATTTGTGATGATCAGGGTTATGCTAAGCCAGATGCTTGTAAACCAAACTTCCTTTGAACAAAGGAATTTATAGAGATCTTTAAATACTGTAAGAACATTGTTAGATTCTGAGATCTCCTATAAAGAACAAAGGTAAATCTTGCCATATATAAAAGTACAACATACCTAATTGGATCAATAACCGTACTGTCTGACCTACTAACCTACCAATATGCAGGTATGAGTTTTGACCCAACCGTGGGACCAATTAATACAGCCAGCCACATTTGCAACTCAAACAACCATTAGACTAGGTCCAGGTACTATCCAACATCAGCAAAACTAATGAGACCTGAGTGTAGAGTATCATAAAGACTACTCCATTGCAAAACTCACTGCAGGATCTGGTAGCTGTCGAGCATGCTTCTTAAGACACTTAGGATGTCTCTACATGTTGTATGTATGTATGTATGTATATATATGGGTCCACTGATGTAATGAAATCTTCCACTTTCCTCTTGATACAAAAGTTAATAAGGTGCCAGGTATTTTATATGTTTATCTATTATTTAATTTATACCACAGCCCACTGTAACAGCATTGCCAAAAAGGCATTAAGAGTTGCAGGGCTTTTTTTCTTCCGAAAAAGGTGCCGGAACGCACCCCCCCTCGTCGCGCTAAAAATCCCGGAAGTGATAGCGCGCGATTGGTGGAGATGGACCACGTAATCCGGACTCCGAAAAGGATCCGGAACGCAGTTCCGTCCCGTTCCCACAGAAAAAAAGCCCTGAAGAGTTGTAAACTTAATCCTACGTAGCTTTTTCTCTGGTAATATTGAACTACTAACTAGAGCCTAAAAAACATTTGCTAGACCAATCCTCGAATACAGCTCCTCTGTCTGGAACCCACATCACATATTGGACAGTAATACAACTGAGAGAGTTCAGAGATATTTCACAAGAAGAGTTTTCTACTCTTCGGTCCGCAACAAAATACCTTATACCACCAGACTTGAAATGTTGGGCTTAGACAACTTAGAACTAAGCCATCTTTGGTCTGACCTAAGGGTAGTACATAAAATTATCTACTACAATGTCAAACCTGTCAATGAGTACTTCAGCTTCAACCGCAACAATACGTGAGCACACAATAGATTCAAACTCAAAGTAAACTGATCCAAACTTGATTGCAGGAAATATGACTTCAGCAACAGAGTTGCAAATGCCTGGAATAGACTACTTGACCCTGTAGTCCCTTCCCCAAACCCCAAAAACTTAACCTTAGATTGTCTACTGTTGTCCTCACTCCATTTCTAAGAGGTCTGTAAGGGGTGTGTATAAACGCACCAACGTGCCTCCCATCCCTGTCCTAATATCCTTTTTATTCATACTTACGTATATGTTTATATATTATGTCCATACTTATACTTGCTTTTCTCATATATGCTTGACAAATAAATAAAACAAACAAACAAACAAATAAATAGATAAATAAATAAACCTTACCTTTCTCTTCTGGTGGATAGTCAACACAGTTAAATATAAGAATATGAAGTTAACCAATGCAGATTCAAAATAACAATAAGTTATAAAATTAGCCAATAGTTTAAACCTGGCAAAGGAAAAACATTGTACAAATTCTTGTACAATATCAAGAAAGTGATCCATGGAAAACTCTTTCTTCAATGCCTGAAACATGAACATTGACAGAAGTGTATCTTCAAGACAGCCTTTCCCACCAATCCTAACCAGGTAAGTACATAACAAGGAATGTGCATCCTTAGATAATCAGGCTTTAAAAGTCAGTATCAACATCTTAAATATATCAGCTAACAACTGGCAGCCAAGGCTGGTCTTTCAGTACAGGCATCATTATTATGATCACTGTACTTTGCACTGGCTTGCCAAGTTTTAGACCATCTGCAGCTTCCAGATAGTTTCATAGGTAACCCTGCACAAAGTCTTCTTGCAGTAGTCAAGAAGAAACATAACAGAAGTGTGGATAACTTCAAAAGCATTAGCAGGATTTGATGCCGTATTGCATCAGCATAACACAAACTTAATCCCTTTTATATTTGCACATAATATCAAAATGCAGAGAATAATTATCACTTCATCATTTGCTTCCCCTCCACAAATACTTCTTGATAACTATATCCAAATCCAACCAGCTCAAAAAAAAATGCAGCTAGTAGGCAGGCTTAACTATGCACAAAAGCTCTTCAAAAAGCTGTCATACGAAAATCCAGTGGCAGCTAAAGAACATAGAAGACTCACAGATTGTTGACCTGTGCTTTCAAGGAGAAATGAACCCATGCTAAACAGGCTGATCCTCAATCGCAAAGTCCAGTTTCTATTTTATCTATATCACCTACAGCTTCTCTGGATTTCATGCTTTGTCTCATACATCCCATTATTAGATAGGCATCGTTCAAAAGCATCACCTACTTCCTTGGAATAGATCAAAAGTAACATCTGGAAATCACCAATAAGCCACCAGGGGTTACTTGGTAGAGAGGTGGGCAGCATACAAATTTAATAGATAAATATATCAAAATTCTAAACAACTTCCAGTAGCAGTTTCATGTAGCTAGAGATTGAATGTCATAATGGACGGGACTGGAACCCACTGATTAACTACTAATGTGATGTTTTTCAACTGTAGCAACTCTAAAATCTGTAGATTTCCAACTCCTAGAATTCCCCAACCAAGGTTGAAAGGCACTGTGAGCTTGGTGGCGCAGAAGATAGGACGCAGTAATTGCAGACTTCTGCTAACAACCAGCTGCCTGTAATTAGGCAGATCGAATCCCGCCAGGCTCAAGGTTGACTCAGCCTTCCATCCTTCTGATGTGGGTAAAATGAGGACCCAGATTGTGGGGGCAATATACTGATTCTGATTCTGTGAACCGCTTACAGAAGGCTGTAAAAAGCACTGTAAAGCGGTATATAAATCTAAAGTGCTAAGTGCTATTGCTCTAATGTTGGGAACCATTTTTGAATCTAAATTACATTCTATGGCAAAACTAGTATAAGAAAAGATCTACTCTGGCCTGCATAGTGTCTTCCAAATATGACACTTCCAGCAAATTATTTTACTCTTTATTAATCTTCAATGATAGATGGACAACAGTGGGTCATTTGGAGATAAAACAGTCTAAAACTTGATTGTGTGCCATCAAGTCATTTTTATCTCCTAGTAACCACATAAGACATATTTTCTCCATGGCAGCCTGTTCTAGATTAAAAAAATAAGAGCTTAAAAACATTTATCATTCTCGAATATATGAAATAGCTTGATCCTGTAGCTTGCAATATCACATTTTTACCATATTACTATTGGGTAATAGCAGAGGCATCCATGCTGTTCAACATACTCGCTCAGATTTTTAAAAAATGCTCTTGTAATAATTTGAAATTTTCACCAGCGGATGTAAACATTTGTTTAACTATTGACTCAATATTCATATTTCTTTGAGGGAAGTGGTGTTAAATTACAGCCACAAAATAGTTTACTTCATTTTTTTATTCTTGGTATTGTATACAGTTTTGACCTCTTCCAAGATAGATGATAGTTTTAAAATAAACGTATAGATCATAGAATAACAGAGTTGGAAGGGACCTTGGAGGTCCTCTAGTCCAACCCCCTGCTCAAGCAAGGTATTGGAGCCTTATATGACAGATATACATTTTAACATCGATTCTACATTTGTGAACTAACCTTTTATTCAGGAACTGCAGAAATGCTTTTTGAGAAGATATTGGAAGGAGCAATCTTTTTTCAGTCCTTTGTATTATCCTCAGAAATGACACGGTCATTGAATTCAGCAGTTATTTTAGTAGAAACTGTATGTTTTAAGTATAGTGTGTTACTCTAAGCTCCCATATTTCCCCCAAAGGCTTGATTGTTCAAGCTCCAAATGATGTCTCTAAGACTAGAGATACCTCTATGGAAAAATTCTTTTATATTACCGTGCCCTTAATAGCAAGGTTACAATGAAACAGAAACATACTTGCACTTAACCCTAATCTCAAAGTAGAAGTTACTTCGAAATAAATATGGCATTTCAACTGCATAATGATTAAGAGGCCTGTTCTAGCAATACCTCAAACTAATAGAACTACAGAGGCATAAATCACACAAAGTGAAACACACAGTCTTTGAATATAAAACTTCTGAGTATTTTTAAAAAGACGAATACTTAAAATTCAAGGTAATGACTTAAATTCATAGCTAGCATTTTACTGAGACATGCAAAAACAGCATTTTGTCATCTTTAAAGATAAAACTGTAATGGTTTAAAATGGGAATCTGTAATATATATCAAAGCATTTTTGAGTGTGTGTGTGTGTGTGTGTGTGTGTGTGTGTGTGTGTATGTAATATTATATATCAAAGTATCTTTGCCAAAGATATGAAACAGCTGTTACTTACAAAAATGCTAAATAACAATTTGTTAAATCCAGGTAGGACAGTTTTGTAGATACATAAATTTCTCAATGTGGATGAAGATTCAAATTGTTTGGAGTCAGGTTCATAATTTAAAGTGTTTGGAGATATATTATAACCCTGATTTTAGGCAGATATCTTGGTTGTAGTGATACACTCCCATAATCTCATGTATGAACTAATGGAATGCAAGCTCTATGGGGCTGCTTATGAAATCCTAGTTGTTAATGACAGTTTTAATAAGGTTGTACTGTTTTAACATTAAAAGGTTGAGCTATGCTTAAGCAATCGTTTCTCCCTTGCACTACATACCACTTCATTCTTACAGTTCTAGTTTCGAGGGTATAGGGCTCTTCAGTTTGGCATCTTATTATCTGTGGAAATGCTTTCATCCATATATATTCCTCATACATATGAGGAATTCTGGGAGTTGAAGTCCGCAAGTCTTAAAGTTGCTAAGGTTGGAAAACCCTGCCCTATATTACCTCTGACGAGTTTTTTTTTTTCCCAGTGGTGGTTTTGAGGTTATGGAATACTTCCCACAGAGATCAACTGGGACTAGATTATTGAATTCTTAGTACCCTTAAATTTTATGCCTTTTAATACTCTTGATTTGTTAAAATAGTTGCTGGCAGTTTGACATTCTTGGCTAGTTAAACTTTGTAGTTTTTAAAAATGTATTATAAGAGGTTGGCTTATATTTTTATCATGTGAGTTTTTTATGGATTTTATAATTTAATTATATCATATCTTAATGTAGTTTCTTATTTTATATAAGCCATTTTGAATTGCTAGACAGGGAAATGTATATAAATATATGTAAATTAATAACTACCTGAGTAGATTTGATTTTACAGGGTCTTATAAGGGAAGGGTACAAGGCCAACTTGATAAGGCCTACAAGATCTTATAAACACAAATAATGGAGTGTGTGCAACACTTCAGTCAGAAACGTGGAAATGAAGGTAATTTGACAAAAGGATAAAGTAATGTTTCTTTTAACATGTGGAAATATTTCCCTTTGATGATTCTTCTTTCTACCAACAGTTTTAGCTAAAAAGCAAATGATAAATTATAGAAATACATGCAACACTTACTACGCAGCATTTTAGAGATGTTTGTTCATAATCAAGGAAGTCAGCAACTTAAACTTAGCACTATTTTCAGATGTAGGGCCCTTTTTTTAAGCATACATTAAGGTCTGTCACTTTGTCGACTTCTTGAAAGTGTAAGAAAGTGGGATAGATTTTCAAGAATGGATCATATTAAGAATACATTAATGATGCATGAAACAAAAGCTAGTTTTGTTTCAGGAGAGATTTGAATAGTTTATTTTGCCCAGTCAGAGCCCTTCAGCATAATGACACATTCATATACACATATGAACATTATTTTCTGAAACATTAATGTATAATATACATTTCCCCCTTTTTAAAATACCAACTGCACAGGTATTTTTATTTACAAAAATATCCCATACTTAATTTTAATATTATGACATAGTTTAGAATCAAGTACATTAAGTAAAATTATGCAATCTAACATTTCCATTTGTAATGGTATGGTTTACCGTTCATATGAAACTAAGTTTGTAGACGGATGAATCTGCAACCCTATCCTAAAATGCATTTCCCAGTTTCATCATCAGAACACACAAGTGGGGCTCTGCAAGACTAAAATGGTAAGAGGACAATAAAAAAAAAAGAAATACACAATGTACATAGAGCAAAATACATTTAAGCTAGAAGTTTTATATCAAGCATGCTTTCCCAAAGAATAATGGTAGAATCGTTTACTGATATTCCTCTCTTTTTTTTTTTCTTCAGTGGTGCTTGCTTAATGAAACAGAAGCAATTCTAGAAAGTAGAATGCTCTTCTTAGATCTAACCAATATGAATAGCAGCATATGAGATTAAGTAACTCAAGTACAGTTTATTTACACATTTTTAAAAGGGGAGTTAACATTCCGTTTCTCCACTTTGCAATATCAAATAATAACTCCATGGATGATGCCATGATTTTATGCAAAAATCAGACTTACGAAACTGTAAAAATGTAAAGGTCAAGAAGAAACATACAGTTGCTTGACATTTAGAAATACCAATTTCTAAATGTATTTATGAAAAATGCTAATACAGATTTAGTTGCATTTTGATTCCTATAACCAAATTAATTTGAAAATTAAAAAGCACACTGATCTGGACTTCAAACAAACATGATTTACATAGGAAACATTCATGCATTCCTGATTTGATTTTCAATGTACATTAAGCAGTTTTTAAATGCAGGCAATTCACATGTACTGGACATTAGCTTTTTATCATCCACCACCCCCAACCATAAAATTCATTTAACAGAATCTTTATTTTTGGTAGTAACATCACTAACATTCACAAGGCAAAAGAAATTCACAATACTGTACAGACAAGTATCTAGACTATGGGAACAAGCGCAGCCGAGAATTTGCACAATAAACAAAGGCAAGCAATGAGTTCTTTTCAGTCACTAGGCACACCACAACTAGTGGAGTCGTATTTCCATCTCTATGCATCAGGGCACTAACAAAATGGGATTATTCACCAACCACAGGAATATGCATTAAAAAAAACCATTTTGAAGACAAAGACCAACAAATACAAAATATGGAGAAAACAACATTTCAGAATACAAAATACTGTAGCTGACCAAAATAAAATAGAATGGAATTCAGTTTTAATACACTCGTGGAAAACAAGAGTTATAATGGCTATCCATCAACAAGCTGCTTTTCGATATGATGTTACATTTGGATTATGTAAATGTCTCCCTTCTCCTGGAGTTTTCTTAGGTAATGTTATAATGTTGCTTTAGGCGAGAAGTATTTATTAGACTGGGTATGTTTATTATCATCCCTACACGAGACGACAATTTTCCTACAAGCTGAATTAACTTTTGTATGCTTCTTATATATATAAAATCTTTGACAAACTTAACATAATTTTAATTAAAAAATATCCTCAGATTTGATAGCCAACTATATCTTATGTCATTATATAAAAAAAATTATCACGACTCAAATTTAGCCTGTGCTTAATTCTCTCTTTTTTTTTTACATAGAACCAAAAGCACATTTTATTTTGGACAACACTGCAGCTTTAGGGTGACCATTAAACAAATCTGAAAGTGTTTCAGTTGTTGCTGGTGTTTTTTAAATTATTATTTTACAGTTAATTTTTCCTGATCCTTTGGAGTTTCAATATACAGTACCTCCTGCACTTTCTACTTGTCTACTCATATAATGAAGGAAACAGGTCCATATGTGCAGGCCTTAGTCCTGAAGGCCTCCTTCCTCTACCAGCTTGGAAGCTCCTGTCTACAAGGAACTTGTTGATACATGAGAAAATGTAGAATTCTGTGTAGCGATAGGGTGTTTGCTGAAATTAATTTTCTAAATGATATTAACTACATAGAATTTAAAATGTATAAATGGAAAAGGATGAAATACTCAAGCTTGCAATACTTAAAGTGCAGGGAAAAGAAATTCAAGTTTATAGTTCAGATAAGATCAGTGCTATAAAAAGCAAAATAGAAAAAAATTTCACTGCATCAAAATTACCTTTGGCTATAGCTTTCTAATATAGAGATGTCACATGAAGGAAATACCTCAAGCAACAAATGTAAATTAAATCATCTCAAGGCTATTGATACAAATCAGGAAAGTTGCTTTACTCTTAACGTGTTATAATGGAACCACACTTTCAGTCTTGCTTGAAATAATATTTACATAAACATTCAGGAGTTACAGTTTGGCAGTTTTTAACTGAAGAATTGTGTCTTCAGTTTATTAAAATTAAACTTGTTAATATTACATGAAAGACAAGTAGCAGCAGTTTTCCTGGACTACATATAGTTGCTTATTTTTCTACAACAAT
Organism: Psammodynastes pulverulentus; assembly: GCA_025802295.1. Taxonomy (NCBI): domain Eukaryota; kingdom Metazoa; phylum Chordata; class Lepidosauria; order Squamata; family Psammodynastidae; genus Psammodynastes; species Psammodynastes pulverulentus. The sequence goes on along the minus strand of JAOYMU010000252.1, from coordinate 42,664,117 downwards.
GCTACCAAACTGTCCTGGCTATTGTGGAATGAGCCTCTGACACAGTATCAGTAGTTTAATAATTGCACAGTTGTGATAAGTAAAGAAACAATGCTAACATATTTTAAAATTCTTTATTTTAACCACTATATCTATTTCTAAAAATTTCTGAGCTACACATTTTCCTCATAAGAAACACTAGATTTCTTTCCACTGATTTTGAAAGGGTATACGTATTTATGTGAAATATATTTCTCTCACTAGCCAATGCAGTTACAACAGTTCAACAAAATCAGCAACCAGGAAGGAAGGATTTTGTTTGCATTTTGTTTTGGCTTTTCCAAACAAAATGTGCTGGGCAAATATGGACATATTTTGTGAATGAAAACATGCTTTCCCATTTTGCTAATTTTTAATTAGTGTCTCAAATATTATCAAGGTGTTCATGTGCCCTTACAATTTATCTCATCTACATATTAACTTCTTACACATTCCTCACCATTCCTCAGTATCTTTTAAATAAGTTTGTAGACACTATTGTTGTTTCAACACCATTAAAAATAATCATTAGAAACAGATCATGTAACCATAGGAAAACAAAATTTATAGTAATGTTTAATGCAATCATTTGATTACTTGTCATGTTTGAATGTCTACATAAGCAACCCACTCTTTCTAGAAAGAAAGCACTTTTTGTTTGTTTTTTTAAAATAATGCACAAACGGATTGGTGAATAGGGATTTACCACTAATAAACTACAACTAACCTTTCAGGAAATTTCATCAAGTCTAAAAATGTTCCTCCTCCTTCACATCAACATTCAAAATATGAGATGGCTCAGCACAGCACTATGAAAAATATCCAAAATTAAGTTGATATGAGTTGTGGAAGGCCTCAAAACATGAACGTTCATACTAGGAGTATACAACTTGGTGCTCCATATATAGTTTGGATATAAAGCTCATAATTTATGATTACTGGCCATGCAATAAAGAGAGCATTAGGATGTCTACCACAATATGACATAACCACCAAACATTTCTAATATGCATTCCAAATCTTGAAAATGTATGTGGCCTTATTCTGACTATTTGTCCAGATGCAATACAACTGAAGAACCTAATAGTAATGTCCCTAATACTACAGCAAATAAATTATGTATGAAGCAAACTGTCCTACAACTGTATGTTACTTCAAGGAGAATTGACAAATAGTGTTAAGTGAACATAACCAGTAAAATGGCATATTTGCCAAAGTCTATTTTCTGCAAAAAAATTCTAGTTAAATTATTTCATTCATGGTATAAAATGCACATTTTAGAAGGTGTTTGTTGGCATCTCCTTCATGAAGCTTGTCATCTATCAAATACTTGTTCAGAAATGCATAATGGAGATCACCTCAGAATAAGGTAATGAGAAGTCAGAATGAGTGGAGCACTTTCAGCAGGTAAGAAAGCTGACATCATTAATTCTTGATTCATTATAGCATTCTCTTTTCCATCCACTTTTACAACTGGAAGAATTACTATTCTGTTTATTTGTAGCTGTAAAACATTTTTCCTCAAAGGAAATCATGTTTCAGTTAAGCGTACTGAGGTTTATGCTTCTGACTGCAAGACACAATCAAGCCAAGGTAACAGCCAAGAAATCAATAGGACATTGTTTAGCATGTGCTTAAATGTTTCCATCAGAAATCAACAAAACTTAACAATTTTAAGCTAGATCATACGATTTGAACAAAAAAAAAATTAGCAACTGACAAGTGAAATTACTAATGCATAGGGAAGTTACAATAATAAATAAGTTGTTAACATTTTTATGCCTATGTCACATATCTTTTAAAAATTTGGCTTATGGATCTTATTCAACATAATCTTATAATCTCAAGTAATTTATTTTACACCCCTAAAACACCCCACAATTGTACTATAATTAAATGTCATACAAGCAAAATAAGTAAGCAAGTAGTTTTATATCTGGCTCAAAATTTGGTGGCAAGAACCATTTGCTGAATCAAATGTCCGATATTTGCAGGAATATTGAAATGCTCTTCTCTGATACATTGTGAATTTCATAGCATCCTTACCCAAAGCTGCACTGAAGAGAGATAATAATCTAATGCTTTAAATATACTAGCAAAATACATTAGCAACCCCAAGAGAGAAACAGATTTCAAGTTTCCTGAAGTTTGCACTTCTACCCACCCAGTGTTGTAACCAGACTGTAAGGGCTTAGCCTTATTAAATGAAAGGTTTCTTAAATCATATTCTTTCAGAAGTAGGTCTAATTTATTTGAAAGACTTCATTATGCCAGTCAGTAACTTTTAACGTGGACTGAACCATATTACAGATAAATGCATATCCAAATAATATTTTGAGCCAAACCATTGCTTAACCAACACCAGGAAATTTTCTTTTGGCTTAAACTTCAGACATGCATATCAAATAATTCATTCAACATTTGCAGAGTTTGGGCAAGTGTTTAGAAAAATAAAACTCAAGCCTCTGAATGGCCATATACTGGCACTTGCTTAAATAAAGCCTAAACTAATTAAGGCTGTTTGCAAATGATCACAAATAGTCACTATTTCTGATTTCCAACATGACAAACATTTTTTAATTATGTATTTTTCTAAATATTTTAAAATAAATTATTTTATAATATGGCTTTGGTGCAGCCTTTATTAGCTAAAAATATACTGCTTCAATTTGGCACATCTTAAATCCCTCCTCTCGTACAAATCTACATAAGAATCTACCAGTTCCTAAAGTGGTAAAATATTGAGTGCTTTGAAAACAATCCACTCTGACTTTACCTTTATAGTGTAATCTATGCAGTGAATCAAAGGGCACTTACATGGAAGAAAATTCCTTTCAAATTAAAAGACTTGTTTCCAAGTAAGCACACTCAGATTAAGGAGCCAACTTCTTTGCTGATGGGTTTGACTTAGAAACTATTTTCAAATTAAATTCTGTTTTTCCTGAATATATTTTAGTATAATGTAATTGATAAATTGTGAAAGTTGTATCTTAAGAGTTCAACACTGAACTGAAGACAAGTTTACCTGATTGGGCATGTAAGCTAGCTACATACCTGATATTTAAATTCTTACACAAATACATTCTGTTAAACACACAAATTAAGTTGTACAGCATGAATTAAATTTGTATCCATGTAAAAAATTATAAATTGATCCAGCTATATTGACAGGAAAATAAAATATATATATATAACTGGTTGAAAGATGACAAATATGTATCATTGCAAGAGATATTTTTACTTTTCACATTAGACAGCCATAACACAAATGAAAACTTTTAGCATGATGTGCAGGTCAATCACTTGTGTTTTTATGATGCAAAATAACTTGATCATCTTATTTTTTACTTGATGCTGGCTGCATGTGGACATCACAAAAAACATGGATTATTATGAGAGAAATGAGCTACAGCAAGCCTTGAGCTTACATGTTCCTTTCTTCTGCTTCTCGGATATGGCCATACAAAATTGGAAGCTTTCACATCTGATTAACAGCAGTTCAATGCTATATGGTCATATGTGGTCAATCTTACCTAAAGTTCATTGAAACAAGCTAGCTTCAAACTGAATTATGAAGATGGCTTATTTCAGACCAGTAAGTCACAGGCATTAAAAATAATCTTGTTGAATATGAACAAAGCTATAGTTAAACAAAAACTGAAGCAAAAGCATGCCATGGTTTATTATGAAGTCCCAATGCAGCAACAATATAAAGATGCAAAGACAATACTATTAGATCAGGGGTCCAAGAAGAGACTATGTAACTGCATGTGAACTAGGTGTAGATTCAAGATGGAACTTATGTATTTCCAGTTTATCAGATCAGAGAAATGGTAGAGTAAGTCATTTTTAGACAGCTTTATGAATGTGCTTTTAAGGAGAAAAGGCGTAGATCAGTTAATAGTCCCATAAAATGAACTTTATTCTAGCTCTTGGACCCCTGATTTATTGCAGCCTCCTGAAGGAGGATGAAACACTGGCAGCAACAACAATAGCACAAAACTTTTGGCATATGAAATATTAACACAGGATAGATCCTGCATTGCCCCTGCTCTTTTGATTCCAAATTTTCTATTTTTGTCCATGTGTTCTCTTTGCCATCAATTCTGTTCTCAAGCTCCCAGTCATCCCACAGATAACACACATACATGCGCAGATGCGCAAATACACCCTCACGATGTGGGTGTCAGTTTTAAATACAATGATCCTCAGTTAAAGCTGTACGACTGAGGTAAACCAGTGCATAATTTGTGCTAGGAAACATCTGTACCCATTGGCTGACACCCTTCCAGCTTTGCTGGTCCTGCAGAAGTTAATGAAAAGATTTTTCTTCAAGGTAAAGTTATAGAGATGCATTTGAGAATGTGTTGTCAGAACTGGTACCATTTTTTATCCTTGCATTTCAACATCATCTAAAAGCAAAACAAAGGAAGAGGAATATGTAATAATGCATCTGAGAGTATACACAATACCATTTATTCTAAAGAGTACAAAAGTATCCATTATTAATAACATTATTAATAAGTGAATAAATAATTGAATAGATAAATAGTTAAAGTGGTATAGAAAAAATGAACCCCACAAATATAAATTGTATGAATTCATTTTATTAAGTTTCTACCTCTAATAATATAACAACCAATTAATTTCAATCAAGATGACCAGGAAAGCCCATCTGATCATAACTGCTGACATAATGGGAATGTTCACATTCCTTCCCCAGAATATCCACAGTGAACTAACTTTCATACTCTTCTATTTTATTCTCTGGAAAGAATAAACCAAAAGAATTGGCCTTCTTGTAAAAAAGGCAACTGATACCGAGAAGGAACGTACCTCATGTGCATGCTTTGAGAAAGAGTCAGCACTAGCTAACATGGCTGTTGTTCGTTCTTCCAGCTCTCCCAATTTTTGCCCTCTTTCATCCAATGCTATTCTGGCTCGTGCCAACTCACAAACTATTCCTGATGCTGCTCCTTTGACTCCTTCAATACCACCAGGTCCTGGTATATGCTGGGCAAGGCTTCTGGATGCCTTTCCAGAAGCAGATTCACCAACTGACCATATCAAGAAAAAAACAAATTATGTTTGTATTCCTTTCAGAGGAGAACTTACTACTCGTAAGCAGAATTACACACTGGGAGAGATGAAACAATGTACTTTATGATAAAACCAAATGAAAATAATGTGTTGAAAATTATTCAATAATTCTAACAGCAATATCTTTTCCCTATTTAACTATATACATTATTTTAAAAATATTATTTGAAATTACTTAGAGGAAGTTAATACACCTATAAATACTTCCTTATTCAATTCACAATGAAGTAGTAAACAAAGTAAGAAGTAAGAATTAAGTAAGAATTTCCTGTTGCTCAGTTTCCCCTTTGGAGGACTCCCTCCCAAATTAAATTGGCTTTGAGTTGCTGGCTTTTCAGAAAGTTCTTAAGATCCAAATGTGTTTCAGGCATAGGGATTGGAATGTTAGTTAAAGCCCTTGATGTGACTATTAGTTATATAGATTGGTTTGGTTCCTCAACAGTTCTTTGTTTTATATCATGTTCTTCACTTCATGAATTTCAGATGTATGGACTTTAACCATCCACACATTTTAAAGTTGCTAAATTTGAAAAACACCGTTTCACATTATGTTGCAGCATTGTTTCTAAATGTAAAACAAAAGAGAAGGAAAGGAAAGAAAAGAAAAGAAGGGATGGAAGGTGCAACAATGAAAGGTATTATTTCAACCACCTTTGTCTTTATGAGTCAGAAACTGAAAAGCATTCAGTAAAACCACTAATAGATTGTTTTACTTATTTCCACACAGTTGATTTATATTTTTAATTTGTTCTATTGTAATATAATAAACTATTAAAATGCAGTTTTTATATTCCTAGACTATGAAGTGATAGAATATACTGTATTTTATTACCAATAAAAGAGTTTTATTATATTTTAATAATTTTATGTGCATTGGAAGATTTTAAAAAGTCACTCTTACTGACAAAAGTGGATGCAATGTGTGTCAGCATAGTTCTGACTCACACATAGTAATTTTTAGTACTTGTCTTAAATGTAATAACATCAATACGTTTGAGTGTTTCCAGTTCTAGTATAATCTTCTCTAAACTTTGTAAATCCCTATTTGTAAGATTTTGATTTTTTTCTGTCTCTTGAACTGCTTTCCCTTGTTGGAAACTAATATTTTGCATTTATATTGAGAAAAAAATCCAATGCCTTTCTAATAGGTAAGTACTTGCAGAGATATTAATTTGTATTTTATGAGTACCTATTTAAAATTTGCATTTGGATTCTTTTAATGTTGTATTTTATATGTAACAAACTCTGTATTCTTTTTAGCACAGAAAATGGAAAATATATTAATAAACAATAATCTATAGGAAAAGATATAAATCCATTTATTCGTATCTAATCTAGGAGGAATGATTGTTCCCACAAGTATCCCATGTAGTTGTACTTTAGTGCATTTTACATCCCATGGAAACTAGAAATATTTTTTTTTTTTGAATTTTCTGTCTGGATGGAACTGAAAAAGTATTTTAACAAAAACTCTATCCTATTTTTAATTACAGACACCTTAAGTATTGATGCAACTGTATCAATTCTACATTAAACAGATGAAAATTTTGTAAAAAAAATCATTTTTTATAA
>JAOYMU010000252.1:42451565-42461565 GCA_025802295.1 Psammodynastes pulverulentus | reverse complement strand
TAGCCTTCAGTTTAAACATAGCCTTCATCTTCCTATTTAAACCAGTAGATGTTGAGTAGCATGTTATCCCCTACCTATTTCTTAATAATTACTTTAGGACACTAGCTATTAAACCAGGTGCAACTTGCATTCAAAAATTATTTGTAGCAAGAAATGTATTTTGAATGTGGAACAAAATAGCTCCACTAAAAGTGTTATGTTGGAACACTCCCATTGGCTCCATTCTGTTGGGAAACAAAACCCCTCAAAAGCTTAAGTGTTTTGTTTAATTCAAAGCAAAACTTTTGGAAGTTACACAATTAGGTGTGAACTTGGAACACTCAAAACGGCCCATTTCAGTAGTCAGAATAACCATTTGAGGTTGTTCTTTATAACTGGAATGTGATGAACTGTCGGTATAAGGACATCTTTTCCCACAATGCAATATAATTTTAATAATGTTTCCATTGGTTTTTGATTTTAGAGAGGACACAATCCCACAGTCAAGATCTCCTGAATAATCCCCACTGAAATGAAAAATTTCCAATCCAAGAGTGCTCTTTATGATAATTTCATTGTTCATTTCAGACAGACGTAGGTAGGAAAATGTTTCAGTACATAGCACAAGGTGTCATATATCATCAGTGCTCTCACTCAGGATCCATATAACCCTTACTTGTGATTAGGAAGTTTATTTCTTCAACTTCTTGATGTAAGCAATTGCTTTTCACAGCTAGAAGTTGATAAAACATCGCTCCTTGATTCGGTCTATGAGGTAATATTGCTCAAACATTTTATCGCTTCAGGAATGAGCCACTGAATATATTGTATAGCTTGTTTATAATTTAAGTTGGTGAAAACAATTTGCAGTTGGGAAATGAGAAACTAAGCAAACCCCAAATTGATAGAATTATCAGATGAATTTTCTGGGACCTCTTCTGTCAGGATTCCTCTGTACCAGGAGTGGTATCTATGGCAACTTTATGACCTGTGGACTTCAATTCCCAGAATTCCCAAACTAGCTTATTCCATTTTCACTGTCATTTCTCAACTGTTTCTAGCACCCTGCCTCTTTGACAGGGAAAACAGAAGGAGCTTCACTGACTAAATAAGGCAAGGAAACAGAGACATATGTGGAAGACAGAGACTTCAAACAGTGGGAGAAGAAAGCAATAAATTAAAAAAAAATCCCTTTCTCAATCAGAAAACAATACAGAGTATATAATGTAATGGGTACAAATGGGACAGACTGAATAATATTGGTTTAAAATCTATTGGTCTTTCCAGACAATGGACTGAATCAAAGTTTGTCAATGTTGTGCCACTAAAATCAATGAGATCTGTTAGACTCAGTTGTATTAGATAGTGGGACAAATCTATTTCAAGGTCTACCCCAAACACAGTTAAGTCTGCTTCCAAGCCCTGACTTTAGAAAGCAAACAGCAAACCAATAAGCTGCCCAGCAGTGCTGAAGTGCTTAGTGGAGCTTCTATAACAAGAGGCAATCCACATCCATAGAGCTATGGCTACCTTGCAAAAAAATAACAAATAGACAGCTTTAATGATTGGTTTGGTAGCTTCCTAGAGACCTTTGTGTGGCACAGAAGTAGGTCACAAAGGTGGAGGAGCAGGTGCCCTTTGATAGGAGGAGAAGGGAGACGGATCATCTCCTTGAGAATTCTGGTGGCTTTATGACTTCATCCCTGCACTTTAAACTGTCAGTTATTGTCAGTTATCAGTTATCAGAGTGAAGATGCCTTCCTAGAGATAAGCTGCTCTTCAGTGGAGTTCCTGGAATCTGGGGAAGCTTCCCTCCTTTTGTAATCCGCTCCCATAGGGGTGAGTGAGGGTGAGAGTTTGGATTAGATTTAAGATGGGGGTGAGAGAAAGGGTGGGGGTGAAAGGGTGAAGAGGAGGGTGAGATTGGGAAGGTCAGGATCAGGGGTGGAGAGCATGGAGGGGAATGGATACGGGAAATGGGAGAAAAGAAGGTAAAAGGGGAGGGGGAGGGGAAGGGAGGGGAGGGCGAAAGGAAGATGGGGAAGGGAGACAAGGGCAGCAGAGAGGTTTTTTGAAAAATGCCTTTCTGGAAAAGATCATGTTAGGCTTTCCAGAAGCTGCTCTTCCTTACGCCCAGCCTTAAATTTGCCTCCCCCATTTCAGAGGCATCTTCACATGAGAATGGCTGATCTCTAAGCGGGCATTAACAAAAACCGCTTGCTGTGCCCCACAAACCAGGCCCAATTTGGGGCTTCCGGATAACTCCCTCTTGGTCTCCCCCACCTCCCATGGATGTTGTAGGGAAAACCCAGCGATCGGAGGATCGAGCCCAGGGCAAAGCGAGAGAAGAGCATTCTGGCCAATCCTGCTGCCCTGAGTGAAGCCCTTTCCTCAGCCTCTCTTCTTTGCCCCACCCACTATATTGATAAATATTGATCACAATAGATCTGTGATCAATACTCCTGAAATGGAAAAGGTAGCAAGATGGTTGATGAGTTTGAGGATTATATGGATTAATATGTTTATTGATTGCTATTTTATGTGTTTTAACCTTATTTGCTGTAAGGAATTGTAACCCCCTTAGTGTCTGGTCAGTTAGGATGGTGCAAAACAGAGGTTGTATTCGACCAGTTCGCACCGGTTCAATGGAACCGGTGGCGGCAAAAACTGCCGCTCGAGCAAACCAATGGAAAAATTATGGCTACTGGTTTGGCCGAACCCGTAGCTCAAACCCACCCCCCACGTGCGTGCGCTTTCCCCACCCTTCTGCGCATGCATGCGCCGATCAGCTGAGAGGACTCTGGCCAAACCAGTAGCTAAAAACCATGCGCAGATGATTGGACAGGGTCGGGGAGGCCTCTCTGATCATCTGCGCATGTTTTCCAGCTACCGGTTTGGTAGGTTTTTTTGAGTTAAAAAAGTGCGCAATATTACCGAACTGGTGGCAACACCGAGAGAAAACCACCACTGGTGCAAAAGCCTGCATAAATAAATATAATTAGTAGTGCAGGTTCTCATCACACACACACACAACTTTAAAAATATTTTCAATATACAAGTGCCTTGATGAGATACGCAATCTGCTGATTCTCCGTTCAGTACACGTTGCACCATCGACCAAGTGTTACTGGTTGTCTGTGCCAGTATTCTCTTGACCAATCAGTCCACTGCTTACAAACAGATAAAAAAAAGTTATTAAAACGAAATGTTTTTGAGGTTTATAATGATCCACCTTTGTAAGTCAAGACCACTGTTCAAGCCTTGCATCAGTTAATTTGAAAGGAAATAATCTTGTGGTCGACTCAGAAAAATACATATATAAGAACTGATATTCTTACTGACATTCATACGTATATAAGAACTGACTTATGATCTAAAATGAGCTGTTTTATTTAATAGCTAATTCAAGAGAATATGTGAATTCTTCAGCAATGAAATAATACAATAGTGAGTTATAAGAATTTATAGGTAAGATGATCTGTTTGATTGCAATTGTGGAACTTAATTAAAAAAATAATTCTGCTTTATAGCCCTTTCTAAGCGATTTACAAAGTCAGCTTATTGCCCCCAACAATCTGGGTCCTCATTTTACTGACCTCGGAAGGACGGGAGGCTGAGTCAACCTTCAGCCTGTTGAGAATTGAAGGAATTGAACTCCTGGCAATATGAGCAAAGTTAACTTGCAATACTGCATTTTAACCACTGTGTCACCAAAGTATAATGTTCTTTAAAAAAAATAATTTAATATGTCAAAGATATTAAATTATTTGTTAGGGATTTGCTAAGGACTTATGAGGATGCAACCATCAAGGCCATTTCAGCATTCCTTGCATATAATGGTGAAATCGTTAAGACAAATGCCATGCTATTCAATTTCTAGCTCTAGCAAGCCAAATGTTGCTTATCTTACCAAAGAAACTATCACTACGACCGAAAAATTACGTGAAGCACAATCAATCAAAAAAAATTTTTTTTAAAAGTAAAAAGATTTTCATGAAGTTAGCAATCAAAGTTAGGGTTTGAAATGTCCAAGAATAAGAACAGGCTAGCTTATGTTCACATTAACTTTTCGGCACTGTGGATCACAAACTATTACATAGTTAAATCTAAATTAGACATCTTAAATAGAAACAAACAGCAGAAACCTTTGGAAACTGGCTTCAGTTTGTGAACAAAACTTTTTTTGTGTGTGTGACTTATTAAGTGGAATGTTAGAGAATCCGAATATTCTCCTGTATAAATTGAACATCAATATACACTGAAAATGTTTTTAAAACATTATGTACAATTATAAAACAAACATTAAAATCATCAAACGTTGGGTTGGTGTTGTTGTTTTTTGTTCTGGTGAATACATGCTCAAAGCTGTCTTTTATATTTATTCAGAAGTCTGCCTTGCTGATTTCAGGAAGACGTCTTTAGAACTGTGGCCACTGTCCAACTGAGACTTAACTCATTTTAATGAGCAATTCAGTGCATGACTTCTCAGAAAAACATCTCACTATTTTCAGGGAGTTTACTCCAAAGGAATTGTATGTGTTTACAGAGCTGAAGCAATATCTTAATCTAACTAAATGGACCCAAGTAGGTTTAACTATGCATCAAATCAGAGTTAATATATTTCCAACTACATTTTCAAATTCTGTAAGCAATTCTGAGGGTGGCCACCTGTTCAAAGCAATAAAGTTTATATGGAAAACAAACACATTTTGGTAATGTTTTGGCTTAATTAAAGATTATAGTAACCTTTTCCCTGATGTATTTTATTCTAATATGGTCAGTGGATGATGAAAATAGCATTACTGGAAAATCTTGGTCTCTCCAAAAATCTTTCTGAATCTTTGCCAGTATTTTTTTTTTAAAGAAATCATAATTTGAATGTACTGAAAACTTTGAAAATAAGTATAGGCCTGAATAATTCAAATCTTTAACTCATTTTCCACAGCTGGACAAATACTTGTACTTAAGCATCATGGATTCAATGAAATGAAAAAGTGGACATGTAGTGTTCTTAACTAGGCAGCTGAGTGAACATTTCCTTTAAAAATGAACACTGGCTGTTTTTCAGGTTAAAATACCTAACATAAAGTGCAAGCAAGCATAGAAATGAGGTGAATTTCCTTTCTGGGGCTATTTTATAGTGAGGCATGCAAGAATATCCAACAGCTTCGAAATGCCAGAGGCTTGCTTGACATTCAGGATGATTTTCTGGCACTGTGGTGGAAATGGCAACAATTAGAGAGATCCAACAATCATTTTATTATTTTCAAAGTTGGCAAGCTACAGGCAGTAATGGTCACTTGCCCTAAGGGAAGCCACAAGCAAGGGCCCATGGTTACCAAGATTTTAAGTAACCTTCTCCCTCCTCCCCCCCCCAAAAGGCCCATTAGGTATCTGTATTTAGCAAAATAAGTGCAAAGGAAGGAATTGGGTTGGTTTTTTTTAACAGTTGAGGAAAGAGATAATGAGCAAGGAGACAGGAGATCACTCATCAGAGGAGACTTGGCAACCTTTTGAAGTACAGTCCTGCTGTTTGGTTATATGCGAATGCCAAACTCTTAATTGTAATTTCAACAGGCTGGACTCTGCATACAGATGTGGAAGGAAATGATAAAACTGCTTTGAATCAGCATCCTTGAGAATATGAAAAAGTACATCAAAGAATAATAACGGACAGGTTACAGTAATTAAATCTTTTGAACAGCCTGGAACCTATAAGCCACGGTGGCGTAGTGGTTAGAATGCAGTACTGCAGGCTACTTCTGCTGACTGCCGGCTGACTGCAATTTAGCAGTTCAAATCTCACTGGGCTCAAGGTTGTCTCAGCCTTCTATCCTTCCGAGGTGCGTAAAATGAGGACCCAGATTGTTGGGGGCAATATGCTGACTCTGTAAACTGCTTAGGGAGGACTGTAAAGCGCTGTGAAGCAGTATATAACTAAGTCTAAATGCTATTGCTAGGAGCATTTTTGGTTTAAAACATTTTTACCATATTAAACCTTTTTTTGCAGAGTACCATTTTCCCCACCCCAGAATGCTCTCTTATCAACACAGTGCTTGGAATCCCGGGGTGCCTGCAAAACTATTTTCTGCATGTAATGTCTTCTATGAGCCTGTCTTATTATTTTAAAACACATTTTAAGTGAAAAAGTGGGCAAGGTGTCACCAAAGCATCAAGTGATCTGTACCTCTGGCACCCAAGCATCTCCTAAGCTTTTTTATAAACTGAAAGTAACTGATGGCTTTAGCTTCGTGGTTGTGTGAAAAACAAACAAACCTGTCCAAGCTAAGGTAGGCAGCAATGGAAGGAGCTGTGATGGTTAGAATGCAGTATTGCAGGCTCAGTCTACTCATTGCCAGGAGCTCGATTCTGACTGGCTGAAGGTTGACTCAGCTTTCCATCCTTCCAAAGTCAGTAAAATGAGGATTCAGACTCTTGAGGGTAATATGCTGACTCTGTAAAGCACTCTTAAAGAGGGCTGTAAAGTCTAAATGCTGGTGCTAGCCTTGTGATGAAGGGAACCAGGGATGAGCAGACAGCATTCCAATAAATACCCAGGTGCAGAAGTGGACTTACAGAGTCCCCACTTCGTCCCCAGGTCTTTAGAAGCTCTATTTGGCAAATGTTTGTGGAGATTCTCAATTATCCCGGTGATGGTTGTCCTAAAAGTGTTTTTTTTCAAAAGGCAAATGGACTTTCTTGGGTTTTTTTTTTCTTTGAAAACATTTTGCTTCTAATCAAAGAAGCTTCTTGGATGAGAGGCGAAACATTTAAAAAAAAAAAACCCCAAAGAAAATCCAGTTGCCTTTGGGAAAAAGCATCTCTAGGACTCTATTTGACAAATGCATATTCAGAATGAAGCTGGACAGCAAGTGAACTTGGCAAGAAGGCCATCGAGAGGCATAACAACACTAGGGTGAGGCACCTTTTTCAACAGAAAATTGGAATGCACATAGAAAGAAAGCATAGTAATGAATGAGGGTCGTGGGAACGATATAGGAGGGCTTAATTTATGGAAACTTTCATATATGAAATTATAATAAAACTGTAGCAAAACAAAAATTTCAAATGTTTGAGTTTTCTTAAAATTGTGAGGCCCATAGCTGTATCTTGTTTAGCTTACGCCCAAATCTAACCTTCTAAAGGATTATTTATTTATTTGCTTATTTGTTTATTCATTTAATTTGTTTACTGCCCATCTCACTGCAAGGCAACTCTGGGTGGCTTACAATATTATCCTAGGACTCTTTGTAATTGTGTCTGTCTTCCATCGCTATATTCAGGTCTTCTAGGTATTCTTTATATATCATAAAACACCAAAGCCCATTAAATTTGAGGACTCCTTTTTAGCAAATTTCATCCAAGTAAAAGTATATAAATAGGACTGCATCTTAAATTTCAAACTATTCTGCCCTTTTACTTTGTAGTAGGCTTGATTTATTAATCTTCCTTCAATTATTAATTGTAATGCTGTCTGTAAAAGAAGATCTTTTAAAAAAAATCTGGAAAATGTGTACACCAAACCACACAGAGCACATGAAAAACTAATTATGAAATGTGTCAAGGAGACAATGGCAATCTTATTCAAGCCCTTTGTCCCCATCTCAACAAAATTATAATTTAGGTGTCAAGCATATCTTTTGCATGTAGATATAGGCATCTCCAGATATGACAGGAAACTATATCTTGAAACTTTTAATATTGATTTCACTGAACTCATATTCACCCTCATGACAGACCAGTTTCCTATGTTTCCTGCTTCTTTTCTTAAATCTTACAATGTAAATAGGACTGCAACTTTGATGGAATTCTCTGGGACTGTGTCTCTTTGCATGGCATCAGCGGCGGTTTCCTACCAGCACTGCCACCGGTTCGGTGACAGTGCATGCGCGTGCGCAGCTCAGACAAGCCCCAGCCAAAGGCCTCTCAGCTGTTTTAGCATGGCAATCCGCTCAGCTGTGTCATTTAGCTTAGTGGATAAAGCTAAAGAAAGAGCGTGGGTGGGTGGGAAAACCGCCCAAATGCCGATCGTTGGAGCTACCGCTCACCAGTGCTGCCGGATCACCTGATTAGGGGTGAACTGGCAGCATACCACCACTGCATGGCATCCTACATCTATATTGGACCTATCAGAGCAATAAGAACTGACATAAGTCCTGTTAAGTATAAAGATAATTTCTTGAAATCACCTCATTTTATGTCACTGTCTAGGTATAGAATGGAATCGGTTATAATAGAAAAAAAATGGAAGTGCAGGTGATTTTTTTTTACGTTACCATCGTATTTCTAATTTTAATTTTTCAAAATAAAAGGACAATAAAAATATGGAATTGGAAAAATAAACCAAACACCAAAAAAGAGGAAATCTTTAGAGAGTATATATGAATATGTAAATATGTATATGCTCAATATATAACTATGCTATATTCTAAAGTTCTGCCCAGAATAATATTTCTAAGATAGAAGTATTAAAATACATTGTTGTTGTTAATATAGCCAGAAAATGATGGAATAAAAGTATCCTTCATGGTAGCTTTCTTCAAAACGCTTTGTCATTGTGTCACTTTTTCAGGCCAGGCAATGAATACCACCAGTGCAATGACAGATGCACTTTATTTCTCTAGTGTTTACAGTAACAAACTTGGTGGCTAACAGCAGAATCAACTTTTAGTATACACAATTCATATTAATTAGGAAAAATGAACAATATATTAATAACAAGATTCATTATAAAAAGTTGTTTGCGACTTTCCTCAAATTCTTTAAAACCTTTCAGCCAAACTGACCGACTAATTGGGCTCTGGCACAAAAGATAACACGTTCCCTCTGACCAAAACAATATAGAAAAATTCAGTTAACATGGATTCCATATTAATATTAATTGAGTATAATACCTCTCTGGTTTATCTTCATGGTCAATTCCTAATGTCTTGTTAAAGTAATTTTCAAAGGAATTATGAATTTAACTAGATTCATTATGTTCAAATCCAGTATCCTTCTAAGACCTTTCAAGAAAACCCATTGTATTTATTATTTTATGCAGCACCTACTAAATTCACTTACTATTAAATGACGGTAATAGATACCATACACAATGCTCTCATCATAACATCACTATCATTTTAGTTTACTTTTGAGACGAAAATGTGAACATTCTTTTTGTCATCAAAGTGAACTTCCACTTAATATTTCATTCATACTGTGCTTTACTGAGGCTTTCATCACTTTCCAATTCTGTTTTGATTTAGAAAAAGAATGGAACAGATTTGTGAAATTAATGTTCGCTTATTAAGGATTTTTTTGTTTGTTTGAAACAGTGATACTGCAGGAATGGACAGTTGACATAACATTTAGTTTTAAAATGAAAATGTCAGCTATTTATTGCTAAGAGATTGAAAACTTCTAGATGTACGTGCTTCAATTTGATGCAAATTTGACTAGACTGCTGATTTACTGCCATTTTATTGATCTAGCCAGTGGTATTTGAAGCAATTTAAGTTACTTTAGGAAACAAAGGTTTATGGAATATGTTTATAATATAAAAATCAAATTAAAATGTAAAATAACTAATCTGTTTATTATTGTTAGACATTAGCATGTGATGATATGTAAAACCTCCCAAAGGAGTATATGTATATTTGATAAATATAAATGATAAATTTGATCATTTGTATTTGATTAAAAAAAAGCAGCTTAGTAAATCAAACTTCTTATAGACAGCCTCAACTATTTTAACAGTAAATCAAATTTAGGTATGTTAAACACTTCGTTGTCTTTTGAAACAGTTTATGAAAGATGGCTTATCTACCACTGTGAATTGCAAACAGTATTCAACCAAGCAACTTCACTTCCATTTGTGGACACAGTTGAAGGCTTTAATGATGTGATTGGCTCTCTGAAATTGCATGAACAGCCCACCAATGAATTTTCTCATGTCATTATTTTTTATTTATTTATTCACAATTTCTATCCCGCCCCATCTCCACAGGGGACTCGGGGCGGCTAACAACAAGATAAAAAC
>JAOYMU010000252.1:42349630-42360937 GCA_025802295.1 Psammodynastes pulverulentus | reverse complement strand
TAATTTTTAACCCCGCTACTTCACCATATTTTTCTATTTCTTGGATTAAAAAGGGGCCAGTTTCTTGCAGTTTCTCAATAAAGAATACCAGATCGTCCGCAAATGCCTGTACCTTATATTTTTCCTTCCTAATTCTGGTTCCTTTTATTTCTGAATTTGTCCTAATTTTATTTAATAATGTTTCTAATGTCAAGATAAAGAGCAGAGGCGACAGTGGGCTATCCTGACGGACTCCTCTCTTTATTCTAAAGGATTTCGTAATTTCACCATTTATCATTATGCTTGCCTTCTGGGACGAATATACCATCTTTCCAAATTTCTCTCCTAATTCCAATTCTTCAATTTGTCTATTCATAAATTTCCAATTAAGGTTATCAAATGCTTTTTGGGCATCTAGAAAAACAAGGGCCACTTGTTTCTCTGGATGCGCCTCATAATATTCTAATATATTCAATACCATTCTTGTATTATCCCTAATTTTCTGGATGGTAAGAATCCATTTTGATCTGGGTGGATATGCTCAGTTAATATTTTCTTAATCCTTGCTGCCACAATATTCATGAAAATATTGTAGTCTGCGTTTAACAGGGAAATTGGCCTATAATTTTGAATTTGATTTGCATCGGTACCTTCTTTCCTAATCATAGTGATAAAAGCTTCCTTCCACAATTCTGGCATTTTGGCTTGTAGCAGGACCTCATTATGCAGTTCTAACATCATCAGGTCTAACACTTCCCCCAGCGCTTTATAAAATTCCCCTGGGAACCCATCCAGCCCTGAGGTCTTATTGTTTTTTTGCTTTTTAATCGCCTCTCTTAATTCCTCTAATGATATTTCTTTGTGTAGTAATATTTGTTTTTCTTCCTCTATTGGGGATATTTTTCCTGCCTTCAGATAAAGGTTTAATTTGTCTATATCTATTTCTTCTTGACTATATAATTTTTCAAAATATTTTATGGCAATCTCTTTTTCTTCTTCTTTCTGTTTCACAGATTCCCCGCCTCATCTTGCAACAGATGTATAATTCTATTTTCCCTTTCTTTTTTAAGTTTATATGCCAGCCACCTTCCAGCTTATTGGCATTTTCAAAAAATGCTTGTTTTGCAGTTTTAATATGCCTTATATTTTCCTTTTGGTCTATTAAATTTAACTTATGCTTAGCTAGAATTAATTCTTCATTAATTTGTTCATTTCCCGGTTTTAGCTGGAGTTTTCCCTCTAACTCTTCTATTTTTTTTTATTATTATATCGTATTGTTTCCTTTTCTCCTTATTTCTATTTGATATGTAAGCTATTGTTATACCTCTTGCGTAGGCCTTCATTGTATCCCATAGATTTTACAGAGGTATGTTGTTTTTTATTCACCTCAAAAAATAACTTTAATTTTTTTACCACCATTTGAAGATACTCTTCCTCCTGCATCATCTGGGGATTCAATGTCCATCATCTATTTTGTCTCCTACGTCCCTTCCACGTTATTATCAATGGGTTGTGATCCGCTCATGGATTTGGGGCAATCACTATCTCCTTAATCCCTTTACTTATTTCTCTGTTGGTCCATATCATATCTATCCTTGAGTATGATTTATGCGGATTTGAATAAAAAATGAAATTTTTCTCTTTTGGATTTAGTTCTCTCCACACATCTAATAAATTTAACACTTCGGCCATATTAAAGAAGGTTTTTGGCAGTATATTCCTCTTGTTTTGTTTCATAATGTCACTCTTATAATCCTTTTTAAATCTGTAACACCATTGTAACCTCCCATTACACAAATATTTGTTTGTCCTGTCTCAATAATTTTCTCATGTTTTTTTTTATAAAATTCCTTCTGATTTTTGTTAGGTACACAGATACTCACTAATAACATTTTAGTTTTACCTACCAAGAGTTCCACCATTAATAGTCTTCCTTTAGTATCTGCATAGATCTGCTTCGCCTTTATTTATTTCTTCAGATAAATCACCACCCCTCTTTTTCCCCCTGCTAATGCTGAGTAGAGCTCCCCCAATTCATTGTATTCTAAATATTTTTGATCTGCTTTCTTTATATGTACCTCCTGTAAGCATATGATCTCCGCCTTTTGTTTCAACAACTTTCTCATTATTATCTGTCTTTTTCCTGGGGCATTTAAACCATTTACATTTATAGATATTAATTTAATTTCTCTCTCCATTTTCCTATCTAACCTTCAGTCTTAGTTTCTATTTGCCTTTGCTGCTGTTGCTGCTCTGGTTTGGATACCTTCTTCTTCTTGGGGTTCTTTAGATCCTTTATTCCGTTCTTCCAGTTCTTCACTTTCCATTTCTTGTCTCTGCTCCTCTTGGCTTACGCTTTCCAATTTCTCTCTACTACTCGAATTTTCCTCCATCTCTATGAGCCATTTGTGAGTCACTTTGGATAGGTTAACCCTTTCAAATATGGGATTTCCTCACCTTCACTAAAATAATCTATCTTCGTCTTCCTGTTCTGGTGCAGCTTGTCACAGCCTCGGGCCCGCCATATCAGTTGGCATGACAGGCACTTTCGTGCCGGTTCGTAGAGAGATCCTAGGTTTTTGTGGGTGGTTGCTTACCACATCATCCACTGAAGTTCCCCTCTGTTTGCGAAGCTCTTCAAGCTCTCCACTCCTTCAAAGGGCCCCCCTGGCACGAAAAATTCAGATCGAAAGACAGAGATTGTTTTTCTCCCTCTGCAACACCCTGACATCACCACCGGAAGTCTGTATATATTTTTTCTATTCACATATGTAATTCAGAGGAAAAAAGCAAGCCACTTATAAGTGATATAAATTTTTGGGCATTTCCAAGTAAAAGTTTGGTACAATCTATACAAAGATTTGTAACACAGACTGAATCCCATGGGCCTTATTTCTGAGTAGACTAGTATAGATGTGTGTTTAAACGCATATAATATTGGGTTTTTGCATCTTGTCATAAGAGTAGAAATTCTGAAAAACAACCACATTAAACACCAAGTGATAAACCTAAAAATTGGGGTTATATGATTTATTAAGTTTTTATCCTGCCTTTTACCCAAAAATGCAAGGTGTCTTGCAAGGGAATCTCCATTTATTTCATCCTCACAGCAATCCATTAAGGTTGTTAATAAAAAAATGACTGAAACGTAGATATGCAGTGAATTCTGATAGTTAAGGATGAACTTAAGCTTAGCCTCCCACTCATGTTTTCTATTACTCTACTGCTATGCATTGCTTACATCTTAACTGTAGCTTTTGCAGAGTTATTTTAAGAATGTTGCTTAGGAATTAATTCCTCCACGTTTAATAATTGCTCTCAAACCAGTGTCATAAGATTATCTAGTTTTGAACTAGACTTTCTGTTGTTGGATTATTTTCTTCATTTTTTTCCCAGCAGTGTTTTATGTAAATGAAATATTAGTACCCTTTTTAACAATTTGATATATGCCTTTATCTTATAAATACTGAGATGATAATAAAGAACACAAGGGCATCTTTTTAAAATATCAGCATACTAGGATTCTATAGCTAAGATCTTGAATACAAAAATGTTTCACTAAACTCATCAGTTTCTCCAAACCAGATGCCTATCGTGTATTCTACTCTTGTTCTCATGATCTTACAAGATATATCCATAAGGGAACAGATGGAAGAAGACAGGTTTAAAGTCACATACCATCATAGAATAGTCAATTTGCAGAATAATTGTTTGTTTTTCACAAATTATTTACCTCTAGTAATAGGTGTATCTTCAACTTTTGGGATCTGTATTTTTTATTCCCTTTTCAGTTCACCTAGGACAGGAAATATGATTTACAGCTTGAAATACACTAAATGAGGATTTACAATGGCCCTAAAAAGGAATGTAGCTATTGATAATTTGAACTAGTATAAATAATGAGTCTTTTGACAGATTAGATTAGCACATTATATATCCCATCAGATGCACAAAAGCTTTAAAGTAATTTTAACAATATTTTGTAAACACTACAGAAGCCTTTTTTATATAAAAGCTATAAAAATAAATTCTTATACTGTTCTCCAAGGTTTTACAAGTATTTGTCATTTTGTTGGCAAAGACTAACACAGCTATCCCACTGGAAAGCTGTACTACTTATTCTGTTAAGTTATAAGAAGTTGCACAGAATGTAGACCTGTTAAGATCTCTGGCTTTTAAGCTTATGCTAAACTGTGCAACTATTTTTCACATTAAGAGATTTGTCTATCAGCATAGGCCATTAGGGCAATCTTCATCATGCTTGTCTGAAAACAGCATGGTTTTTTCATGAGAACATACTTATTTTGGGAAATTTATATTGCCGCCTTCTCAGTCGTGGTGATTCAAGGTGGATTATAGGAAAAAAGAACATAAAAGAAATAAAAATAATAAAATAACCCCCTCACCCCTGCAACAACACACTCATACCAGCCATTTAATGAATTCCATCCTGCTCTGGTTCCCTAGGCCCACTGGCAGAACGTCTTCAGGGCTTCCAAAGGTGTGTCGGAGTGGGGGCCAGTCTATTTTCTGGAGGGATGATGTTCCAGAGGGAGGGAGCCACCATGGAGAAGGATCTTCTGAGCCCCGCCAGATGTACCTCCTTAGGGGATGGGACCCGCAACATTCCTCGCCTTCCCGCTCTAGTGGGTTGGGTGGATGTGACCGGCAAGGGATGGTCTCTCAGATAACCTGGTCCCAAGCCATGAAGGGCTTTAAAGGTGACAATCAGCACCTTAAATTGCACCCAGAATCAAATTGGCAACCAATGCAGCTCCTGAGGGAGAGGTGACATATGTACACACTGAGATCTGCACAAAACCATGTGGGGCTGCTTCATTTTGCACCAACTGGAGTTTCCAGATGCTTTTCATATATCTCAAAAGTTCTTATAGAAAGGTATTTTGAATAATTAAACACTCAAAAGACCGAACATGACTTAGTAATCCTGTTATTACTGAAAGAATAGTTACAATGCTCCCCCACTTGATGCATTTGAAATAAATATATTAAATTTCATAATATACTCATAAATGACGTGTTCATTCTTTGCTAATGTAATATGCTGCCAACTGCATTTCTTTTGTATATAAGTATTAAAATGTTCAGGACTAGATGATATAAAATGGGGATATGATCCCAGTCCTCTGAATGTTGGGAACAAGCAATCTCATATTCAGCATTATTTGAATCTATGCAAGTGCACGTGTTTTCTGTCCTGAGCGTTATACTTAAAGTAACATCTTGAAAGCCTGCTGAAAATCATTCTGTATAAAGTTACTATATTTGGATTTCAAGAACAAGGATTGAGATGAATAAACATGTATTTTCCAAATCAGTTATACTAAAGGCTTTTAGAACATTTTGTAATTTTATGGTGTCTATTTTTCTTTATAGAGCACACTGACTTTTTGTTTAAACTGATTTGGTCATTTTAGAATTTGAACTTAATATATTCAAGAACATTCAGCATTTAAATAGAAAACTCTAGGAACAAAGAACATTTTGACAAACCAAGATTTAAAACATAGCTGACTTCATATAAATTTCCACAAAGCTAACACAGGCCTAGAATGTAAGATTTCCAACCTGAGACATGTTCTTTGCATTCTTCTGTTTGTACAAGTGACATTGTACCCGACACTATCTTATAAAAAATCTAAGTATTTTTATTATATAGCTTGCATTAATATTAAATACAGCATCTGATACACAAAAATACATATATGACCCAGTCTAAGTTTGAAGAGTGTTATTGTAGTCCAAAGTACTTTACAGTTTGCAGCAGGTGACAGATTACATTTGATTGGTGTAATATACAGAAAACAGAGTAAAACCCACATATTTAAATATTAACTGCAATTGGTGAAAATATTTCTTTGTAGTCTTTTCTCCAAACATTCACAGACATCATCACGAATAACAATGAACATTACTTAGGACTCAAGTGTATATTGTATTGTACATTTGCAAATTATTCTTGTGCATGAAAGTATGCCCCATTATCATTTCTTAATTCCCTGTGTTAAATAGTTAATTGGCAAAATATGACAATAATATAAAAAATAGCCTGTTTTTAAAGACTATTTGTAAGTTAAATCATCTCCAATTTAAAAGATAGTTTTCTGTTTCATAAAAATAAAGCTTAAACATTATTCATTTTCAGCCCAGATATCGTGAAATCTTTTTGTAAAGAACTGTCCTTGGACAGTAAGGGATCACTTATTTTTCAAATTTCATTGTACATAATTTTAGAATGCCTCATCCCAAATAGTCAGAAATGAATTGTTACTCATTTATTTGACAGATTGCACAAATAGTTCTTTCACACTAGCCAACTATCCTTATATTCCAAGCATTAGTTTCTTACATACTTTAAGGCACATTATAAATGAGGAATCCCTGCTCAGTCCTGCCTCAGAATTATTTATGGCTCCCAAGCACTTTATGGCTTGGAAGTCTTTTCGTTTCAGAGTCCTAGTGTTAAACAGAAGACAACCAATATTAGAGCAAGGAGGTGAAGAAATTTGATCTATATTAAAAAAATAAGGAACTGTTTAGTCCTTAATAAAATGAGTAATTCCAACTGAACTGCCTTTCGTACTCTAGTTCTGCAATTACACCATGTTAACCAGGAATTGAAGCCAAGTCTTTCATCTAGATCCTACCTGTTTTCAGAGGGATGCCAGCTTGTGACTATACTAAATAGCTTACCAATAAGAACATAGCATACGTGTAACTCTTAAGTCTTATTTGATTTTTAAAAAAATGTAAACACCATGGAATGTGAAGAACTTAATATCCCACAAGATAGTTGTGATTAAGCACCACAGCAGCTGTCCAACATGAGGAAGACAAATATCCTGCTCTCATGATGTATTGATGTAAGACATATGTCTAGCAGCACTGGGATTTACTTTCTGCTTTTAGGGGATCCAGGCCCAGTTTTAATTTATCAACATCATTCTCTTCATTCGGGAAGGCTTTCAGGTTGGCAAGGATGTTTTCCACCAAGAACCGAGCAGCTTCATCAATGTTGATGTTATCCTAAGGAGACCAGGAGACAAATTAATGCTTTCCTGCATCCAAAGATCAAGAGGGTTCAAAATGCTTCAGTATAAATATGGTACCTAGATTTCTGCTTTTAGAGAGAATGTTGGAAGTAATTTATTAATAAAACCTGTCGCTGTTCTTAGAACTTGTCTTATTTTACACTGTAGCTGACCTTTGTAGGAATGCAACAAATTACAGTTGGAGAAAAAGAGAATTTATATTTTCAACATACGCTATGTATTGGCGTTAACATCTTTATTAGATTTTCTTCACTAAATGAACCCCGCCAAACAGTCACTAAACATTGTATATGTTCAAACATGATATTGGGATCCATAAATTGGACTATTTCAGGGGTGTCAAACTCAAGGTGGGATGCTTAGATCTGGTCTACGGAGTCAGTCTGGAAATGTCAAAGGACCAGCCCGTGATGCCTCTGCCTGCCAAAACGGGCTGCAGGGCCCCCGCATGCAGCTCCCTGCAGCCCATTTTCGGCCGGGAGAGTGCTACAAGAGGCCATGGAGGCTGAAAACAGACTCAAAAAAGAATATCTAGATATTAATCAAGTGTCAAATTATCCATCTTTGAATTTATATTTTTTACTTATTTATCATAAGTAACAGATTCACAACTAGGTATTTAAATGCTTGTTCAGAGCTATGGTTTTTAGACCATATATACCCAAGCTTTCTGCCAGCAATCACTTGTGTTGTGTTCTTTTACTAAAAGGCCGGACTGAGTTTGAGTTTTCTTTTGATCTACTTTCTTCCCATGAGCATCAACCTCCCCCCCCCCCAAATTAAGGACAAGATCATTGATGTGCACCATAAAAGAACTAAATGAATGAATGTAAAGTTAAAATATGACTCGAAGGGATTATCATGCTATGTTCAGCAGCTGGCAAAAATTTTCTTTGTATGCATGCCAAGCATCATTAAATAAATATAGGCAATAACAAATCATTTGATGTTGGCAACATTTTTAAACCATTCTGATCCAACTACTCTGACAAATTTGAAGAAAAGAAAAAGGGATCATATAATGATTATCAAGCTCTTAATTATTTTCATTGTTGTTATAGACCTTACGGAGAATTTATTCCTATTTCCTGTTTAGCTATCTAGTTATAAAAGATAGAAAACATAGAATTCCACAAGCTCATTATCACTTTTAGGTTTACCTACAGCGTCAAGACTGAAAAAGTAGAATTACAATATATGTACAGGTCAATATAACTTTGCAAACATTGGGGCTTTTATATTATCAGAAAATGGGGGGGAAAGGCTGACACCATTCATAAAAAAATGTAGCTGTGTAAGATTTCAGCTCTTTTTTTAGCTCTCCTTTTGTTGGAAAAATAAAGAAAAAAATGTTGCTGGCAATATCCAGTTATGTACCTCTGCCTACTGACCTGTTTGCCCAAACCATTTTAATTTCTTCATTAAAGTTCATCTTGATTCTTTGAGATCACTGTAACCAATAATATCTAGAAATCCAGAAAGTTGTGGAATTCTGAATTAGCAGCACCAAACTACAAGGCTGAGTTAGGTCAGCAGGCCCGTTCTGAACACAGAGAGTGAGCCTTCTTTTAGGAATAGCCTTACCTTAGCAGAAGTTTCAAACCATCCAGCAAAGCCTCCTTCTTTGCAGAACTGGTTCATCTGAGAAGGAGAAGGATTTTGACTACTGTCTTTCTTCTGGTCACATTTATTGGCAAGTAGAATGGTTGGGATTGGGCTGCCATTGGGGAGCACTACTTTACTGTCCAAGTCATGTTTCCACTTGGAAACTGCCTCAAATGTTGATCCTCTGGTAACATCAAAAACTACAAAAGCTCCCACAGCTTCTTTATAGTATACTCTGGTCATATTTCCAAAGCGTTCTTGACCTGAAAGATAAATGGCCAAGTATTATAGAATATAGTATTAAATATTGCTTCCTTAAAGAGGTTTTGAGGGAGAATATTTGAAATTGAACAGAATATTGGAAATTGTAATAATAAAAATACTTGGAGAAGTGGAAGATGCTTAATTGGAGTTTTCCTAAATAAATATGAAAAAATATGGAAAAACAAAGGTTAAATATAAGTACTATAAGTTAAGAGTGAATAGTAGGTAAAATATTTAATGTTTATCAGTTCAAAATATAAATGAAATTTTATTCACATTTAAAGACTGAGAAAGGAATAGAATATAATTTGTTCTGTCTAAATTTGAGTATCTACACTGTCCTAGACATGGGATATACACAATTATGCAAAAGAAGGATATAAACAGAAAAAAAATTGATGTATCTAGGACCCAGTAGTCCTAGAGATTTATGGATGAAAAGAAACCTATTTTTGTAGCAGTCAGGGGGAGAAGTTAAAAAAGGCATAAACAAGGCATAGAATTGTTACATAGTCACAAAAGAATGAAGTCCAACCCCTTTGAATGCCATTAATGCTTATTTAGTTTTGTCCAGGTGATAAACATTAGTCTGAGAAGATTCCTGTGCATAGCCTATAGTAATAAACCAATTAAGTAGAACTTTCACGTGTGAATCTTGTTTTTCATTCCTGACATTTGAGAACCAAGTGGACTTTATTCCTTCGACAGGCCTAAAATTGGTTCCACTTACAATCTGCCCTCAACTTAACAATAATGTAACTGTTTATGGAAAAATAAGTTGTGAATAAATCCATACAAATACAATCATTCATGACAGAAAATTTATAGATGCATAATTTTAATTATGTAGTCATGATCTTCATGCAGTTCATAAAAAAGAGTTCATAAAAAAGAGTTGGAATGCTTGAGTTAACAGCCAGATATTAACTACGATGAATTCAGTAAATTACCAGAAAAATGAATATACGCGTCAAGGTGCTAAAGATCAGATGCTTGTCAAATCAGATATTTTAAGTGTTCAGTATCATGAGTATCAATAAAAGGAAACCATTTAAGTCCTTCACATTTCTAGAGAAATGAGAAGGAAATAAAACGTTCTTCATATGTTCATTAATGACATCTAAAGTTTTCTTTCTGGAATCCAAAATAAATGGATTAATTCTACTCTGGGCCTTCATTTACAACAGTAATAAGGTAATTCATGCTCAAGTAAGCAAATTGTGAGATAAACTGAGCATGTGTTATATTCCTTATAACAGCAATAATAACAGTGATAGGATTTGAATACCTATGGGTTATAAGTATACAGGATGTATGTCAGACATCTGGGTTTGTAAACTCAACTTTATAACAGATGTCCTGTAATGTACTCAATCTCCTGCTTCTGCTGAAACAGAATGTATCATCTCTGGTCTGGTCACAAACACCTTTCAACTGATTACATAATACAGATGAATCACAACACAAAGATTGAGCCATAAAGTCAATAATTAAATATCAGGGTGGGTTGGGAAGATGTTGATCTTCCTCTACTAGAATTTTAAACAAGCTATCCCAAAGAGAGTAAGGTAAACATTTGATTTAATGGACTTTAGTTTAGCAGACTGGGGATTTAATAATAATAAAAAATATTCTGGAATTTTGTCCACATTTCAGAAATCAATGGAATTTCCCCCAAACAACAGTTAAAATCCATTGTTTGACAAATAAGTTTGGACACTGTTTCCCTCAAAAACAGGAGTTCACTCTTTTATATTACCCTCTTTTTTCTTCAAAATCCATTGAATTGGGAGGAAACCCCCCGCCCCCAGCAGTACCCCTGACTTAGATGTAATATATTCTGGGTCAACATTAACAACCTCTACAGTTTGGGAGAATTCTTACAATTACTATGATCAATAAAGCATATTTTCCCACACAGGAATGTTTTGAGCGGCTGAAAAAAGCCATTTGTAATTTAATGGACATTTGATTTTAACAGACAACCTTCTCTATAATTGTCTGTTTTACTGAGAGTTGCAATATTATAATACATAAGTCCAGCAACTGTGAAGCAAACTCAATGAATTCTCAAGGTTTCAATGCCTAAACAACCACAGTAGAAACCTATGCAAGGCTGAGAAAGCAACCATGGACTTAATTAAGAGATTGTTTAGGCCAAAGGCAAATCTCGACTTGTAAAAAGCCTCTACGCAACTATCTCTTAACCCTAATTCAGTCAAGGTGAAGTATAGATGTAAGTAGTTACTGCCAATTTATTCCTTCCTGAATAAAGACTTGAACATGCTTTTTGTCCCGTTGAAAAAAAATACTGTATTTTTTGGACTATAAGACGCACCGGAGTATAAGACGCACCTAACTTTTAGGGGAGGAAAACAAGAAAAAA
>JAOYMU010000252.1:42190311-42201093 GCA_025802295.1 Psammodynastes pulverulentus | reverse complement strand
GAACTAAGGAGAAATTTCCTGACAGTTAGAACAATTAATCAGTGGAACGACTTGCTTCCAGAAGTTGTGCGTGCTCTAGACCAGGGGTATCAAACTTGTAGCCCATGGGCTGGATGCGTCACGTGCTGGCCCTGCCCCCACCCAGTTTAGTGAAGGAGAAAAAAGTTCTAATACGTCACATGACACTGCCGTGATGACGTGAGTTTGACACCCCTACTCTAGACACAACTTCCTGGAGATTTTTAAGAAGAAATTGGACAGCTATTTTTCTGAAATGGTATAGGGCTCCTGCTTCAGCAGGGGGTTGGACAAGAAGCCCCAAGGTTCCTTCCAACACTGTTATCCTGTTATTCATAACCAAGCAAGGATCTGAACTTAGATTTCTCCAATTGCAAGCAGAAATCTACTAAGGCATAATTGTGCTAAAACAGCATTAATTAAAATCCAAGCTGTAGCATATGCAATGTTTAAAACATAATTATATTAGAGATTTTTAAACAAGTAAAAGATAAACATTAAAAGATACAGAAAATAAAGGTAAGAAAGAAAGAAACACAGTTAAAAACAAACTTAGTAACGCCTTCCTCTTTAAGATTACATTACATATGTAACATATTATTTTATCCCTGACCAAACCAATCAATTTTGTATTCTTCTTTTCTTATGCAATCCTGATATTAATCCTTAGCTTAAAGCTAAGAAGTTGTGATTGAATCTTGTTTCTTATCTTTTTCCTGACAAAGGGCACAAGTACATTTCTTAACTTTTCATTTCTTGTGATGATTTTCTATGGCCCGTCCACTATTCTAAAAATAATGTTAGGGTTTCCACAATCCTCTCCTTACTATCTTTGTCAGGTTGGTCTGTAGCTGTTTTCAGTCTCAGGCAAAATTATTTTTTAAAAATCAAGTGGTGTCACATTGTCTAAATTTTTTTTCGTCTCTTGGCTTATTTCTGTCTGGCTCGTTTATAATTACAGATTCTTCAGGGTTTTGTTTTTTTAAAATCATCTCTTCTTTCATATTTGCATTTATCCCATTCTTTCTTTAAATGTAATCAAATCTCTCTTAACAGATTCAATTGATCACTACCACTGTCAAAAAGTTAAAAGTAGGAGAGCTTTACTTTCTCTATCCTAATCTTTACGTCTCTATATCCTTAACAGTCCCCATGAATCTAAGCCTCAGTCTGCCTTCCTTCTTCCAATTGTATTTTACAAATGTTCTTTATCTGAGCCTTAATACCAGGTGATCTTAACCCCAAGACCTCACTGTAAGCTCTCCTTACTATTTACTTGTAAGTTTGAGGGGAGAAGAAAGTGATGGTAACAAGGATAGCTGGAAGGAAGGATTGCAAACCATTTTGAATTGAGTCTGAGCTCCAAAATATGTAGTTTCCCCAGTGTATAAAGTACTTTCAGTAATATAAATAGATTAATATTTACATACAAGGTCTAAATTTGTTTTCTTTGTACATCATTAGCAGTTCCCGTTTATCTTGTAGTTTTCCTCATCTGCTATATATTTAGATACGTTTTGTTCTATTTTATAGTGTACTCTTGTTCCGAAGTTATATCTTTTTCAACCTTGCCTATATTTCTTTAATAACGCTGAAACTTCTATTAACAAATCTATTTTCTCCCTAAGGTCACTGCAAAGGGAATCAAATGTAGAGTTTGCATCTGCTATAAAATGCAGTAAATGGAACAACAATCACTTGCTGTCTGGGTGACATATTGTCATATCAAGCTATGCCCAAGTTATCATTCATCAGATGTTTACAAAAACCTAAAAACAGGACAATACATTTCTGACATCTACTTTTTATTTTAAGAAATAAATTTTCTTCAGCAACTCCTTGAATATTCATCCTTCGTATTCATTAAGCCTAAATCAAAAGATTTCTCAATAAACCTCATGAAGCTAATAAATTAGTTTAGGGTACAATTCAGTATCCTAAATTCATTTGGCTAAATTAAACTGTGGTTATGGTAATCCCTGACCCTGAAATTACAAGCAGCCCTGGGATTTCAGCCACCCTACTATGGTGGCTAATCCCTATTAAAAATAACACAATTTCCCGTCAGTCACAGTATTTTCTACAGGTTGCCTCACAAATAATAAGGTAGTCTCATTCCCAGTCTGTGGGCTTCAAGTATATTGTATTAGTAGTCCGGCTAATCAAAGCAGAAGACATTTGGAGCACATTGGATTAGGACACTTACTATAAAGTGCAACTAAAAGATTTACATTACTTTCGTCAAAAGGAAGATCATTCCATAAAAAGTAAAGACAGTTGATTAATTGTAATAAGATGGTTAGGCTATATAACACTCTTGTTTATTTTCACACTTTAAGAGTATAGTTTATGGAATGGAAATCATATTTGTCTAAAATATTTATTCTGTGTCACAACCATGCCTTTGATATAGATTTGCTTGTTTATTTATACAAATGTTTGTATACCACTCCCTTCAAAGACTCTTGTGCTTTAAAATCAAGCTACCCAATGATGCTGGAGCAAAAGACATAGACCAGAATGATTTCTTTGCTGTAATTTACCTTCTTGTTAATGCTTGACATAACAAATTTTAAAATGTGGCCATTACGCTTCTTTTAGTCCAAAGAACCAATGGATTTTTAAAAAAAATTCTGGCTGTTTTCTTTATGGGGCATCATGTGAGAGATTTTCTTTTTGTTTAATATTCACATCTAACATTCATTGTCCTTGCAGAAAATAATTGTTCAAAAGGCTAGCACTTAGCAATTTTCATAAGCAAATGTGGCATTAATTTAAGAAGGTAGCACAAAAGGGGCTGCCACAGAGAGGAGGGGGGCAAGCTATTTTCTAAAGCACCTGAAGGCCAGACAAGGAATAATGGATGGAAACTGACAAAGGGGAGATTCATCCTGGAAATAAAGAGAAATTTTCTGGAAGTGACAACAATCAACCAATGGAACAGCTTGCCTTCAGAAGTTGTGGGAGCTTCATCACTGAAAATTTTCAAGAAGAGACTGGACTGCCATCTGTCAGAAATGGTGTAGGGTCTCCTGCTTAGGCAGGGGGTTGGACTAGATGACCTAAAAGGTCCCTTCCAACTCTGTTAATCTGTTTCTGCATCCACATATGGAGGTGGGGAGGGAAGGATTTTGAAAACTTTTTCATAAAATGTTGATTACCTCCTTGCTGTGGACTATGGAAAATAGAGGAGCTTGAGTCTGGGACTTAGCAGGAGAGAAACACTCATGACCTTTCAACATTCATATCTAAATCTAATATAGGCCATAGAAAATAATAGGCTTTAATGTACAGGTACTCCACAGCCACTGACCTGAATAATGAGCATTGAAATTGCTCTTCATAACACCCACCCACACTTCAGCCACACATACAGTTGATGGTCTCTGGTTGGCAATCATGATTGGCATTCATGGTACAGTGCATTGAAGATTCTCCTTTATAGACATAAAATCTATTTGAGTGAGAAGATCTATTTTTCCCCCTGATTACTAAAGATGCCTCAAGAGCCTATCATATTTAGGTCAAGTTTCCAATGAATACTACATCTCTTTTTTTAATAGCTTTATATATTCAACATTGTCCTTGGATTAGAAAAAGCAAAGTGCCCTTATCTTTCACATTAAAGGCTAAAAGAGAAATACTAATGAGAATCATTTAATTATTATGGAATACTGTGTCTTTTCAATGTGATATCTTCTAGAAGTAAAAATTTAAAGTTGCCTCTTAGCAGTTGCATTTTGACACTGACCTAGAGAAACACTGGGAAAGAAACTGACAATTTTATAAAATTTCCTGTTGCTATGGAAAACTAATCTATCTATATACCCTTAAAACTACCCTGTTTATCTGTAATCTTCCAATGGGCAAAATTGGAAAGGCAAATTGGAAAGGCAACCATTATTGAACCAAGGTAATTCAAGTGCGCTAACTTACAGAATGCTAGGGCCCATAGGAATGATATTTTGGGGCTGCTTCAGCACCACTATGCTTCTGACTATACTGACTATACCAGGAATATGTAGGTTGCATGGTGCAAGGAAAATGTCCCTGCCCTCTTTTCTGACTCTCTGGTCCCTGAACCAAATCAGCTGGCAGAAGGCCCCGCAGGCAAGTAGCAATCGGCTACTATGGAACAGAGGTTGACATTTTAAATCTCTTAATGGTGGTGGGATAGCAAGGAAAAAATGAGGAAGCAAGTCAGATGCCTTGCTTGTGAGATAGGGCTGGCTGATGGAAATTGGTGGTCAATGGGTGAACCCTCTTCCTCCCTGGAAAGACGAGCCTTTGGGGACATGCCAGGGTGGGGAACAAGGGTGTAGTTTTCCTCGCTTTCCATAGCTCTCTTTGTTTCTCCTTCCCTTAGCAAGGTAGCTCTGCAGGTCAATAAAGGAGTTAGAGGAAGAGTTATTTCCAATGTTACCTACCTACCTACCTACCAACTACCTACCTACCTACCTACCTACCTACCAGCTTCCTACAAGTAACATCAATGGAGAAACCAGGAAGTTTGAAGTCACTGCCATCCATTGCTTTTTTGCACACCCATGATCATTCTGTTTCTCTATTTAGGTAAGGAATTATCTCTGGTCAGGTCAGGTTTGCCTAGTAAAGTATTAAAAATACTTTTTTCAAGGCAGACTCTTGAGTCTTTCTCATGAGCCCAGCTTAAAACATTGACCATTTGTTGAGAATCTCCTTGTCAGGTTGAGAACTACACCTTCCTAGTTTAATATGTAACCCCCCCACTAGATAGCTACTCCTACCCCTAGGTAGCTACCCCTATTAGTAATTCTTTGTCTGGATGCTACAATATTTCTTTTTTTTGTATCATGCAGAAAGGTTATGAGCCTCTTGCAGAGATGCATTCCAGAGTGAAATATAGGCAATTCATAATATTTTACCCCTTATTATTTATTGGCTCTGGAGAGCATAGTTCCATTTTACATGATCACATAGCAAATAGCACTTAGGACATATAT
The DNA here is from genome assembly GCA_025802295.1 of Psammodynastes pulverulentus. Taxonomy (NCBI): domain Eukaryota; kingdom Metazoa; phylum Chordata; class Lepidosauria; order Squamata; family Psammodynastidae; genus Psammodynastes; species Psammodynastes pulverulentus. The sequence goes on along the minus strand of JAOYMU010000252.1, from coordinate 42,196,093 downwards.
ACCGCTTCACAGTGCTTTACAGCCCTGTCTAAGCAGTTTACAGAGTCAGCATATTGCCCCCAATAATCTGAATCCTCATTTTACTGACCTCAGAAGGATGGAAGGCTGAGTCAACCTTGAGCCGGTGAGGATCGAACCCCTGGCAGTCAGCAGATTTAGCCTGCAATAGTGCATTCAAACCTCTGTGCCTCCACGTATTTACATAGTCAATACTGAAATTATGTGCATTGACCAGACATCATTTTTTGGTGCCTCTGCATCTACTGTACATTGAAAGAATCAGCTAACAGTTAGCACATATACCATATACTCTTTGTTTTTTATTTGCTTTCCATCTAAGACTGAATAATTCTTGTTTCCTCCTTCCATGACCAGTCCATTCCAAACAAGTATCCCAGTTAAAAGTTCATGCTGCAATGAATGGAATGAATGTTAAGACAATAATCCCCATAGGATCCTGAGATTATCCATGCCCCTCCATTTAAAAAAAATAAAGGCATTCACCCTGATATATGAAATTTTAATCATGCATTTATACAGTACATTTACTGTCATTAGAAATACCTGAATAGCTGCACTTGTGATAACCTTCCTTAGGATTTCTGATTGCCATCTGCAGCTTAATAATGTTATGGCTCAAGGCTATCAGTAGTTATCACTGGTGAAACTCCATTGGTATTTGTTTTGGATGTTTTTAATAAATCCAGTCCATTTGAACCAATTTGCTTTGCCATAGACAGTTTTCTTAAGTATTCCACCCAATAAATCATTAGTTTCTCTTCCCTTTTATCTTGATCAAAAAAGATCTATAGCAAAAAATGTTGTCCAATTCAATTTGTCTTCATCTAACCTTTTTACAGTATGCAGGTTCCTCATCAATATTTGCAAAACCTTTATATAATAATGCCTTTAGCTCAAGTATGAATTCAGGGTTTATTTTTGTACAACTATGAGTTCAAGTGTAGTATCCCACCCAAACTGAAAGGTTGCCTAGTAACAGCTTTTAAAGAGTTGTATTTTCTCAGCAAGCAACAAGTTATTCTTTCCTTCTTTCTAAAAAAACAAATAAATAAATTGTAGTCCCAGCAGAGAAGAACCTAGTGCTTAAGCCCTGGTGGTGCAGTGGTTAGAATGCAGTATTGCAGGAACCTCTGTCCGCAGCCTAGAGTTCGATCCTGACAGGTTGAAGGTTAACTCGGCCTTCCATCCTTCTGAGGTCAGTAAAATGCAAACCCAGATTGTTGGGAGCAACTGCTATTGCTATTGCTAGTGCTTACTGCACCAAATAGTGAAAATGGCCCCATTTGCATAAACAGTACAATGACATTCTTGTACTGACATGATATATGTTCTGTTCCAGGTTGTCTTTACAAGGCTTACAGGGAGAGAAAAAACCAGTCTAAATCATTAGAGTTTTCACCAAATAAACCAAGCTAGCTTCTGATAACTTGCATTGCTGTACATGAAGAACAGAATTTAGATGAATAGTTGGGACAGCCCTCGTCCCAGAAATCGGTCCTGAATCCAGGAGAGTTAATAAAATTGTACAATGATGATTCTTTTGGAAATGTCTTTGATTTTTGTAACATCATTGAATTATCATGGAATGGGGTGGATTGAGCTGATAATGTTCTTACCAGGAAATAGATGACTTTCCACCTTCCCATTAACAAAAATGGGACAAAGAAGCTGAATGGCACAATGTGATGGTCATTTAACCTAAATTCCGCAGTAATGATTTTATGTTTTTCAAAGCTTTCTACAATTATTACTTGCATCAAACCCATTCTATAGGTAATTGCAATAGCATCTCCAAGGTAGGGAAGCAGCAAAGTTTGAGGGGGGGGGGAAGGGGTGATCCAGTCTGGAAAATTGGAAGCGGCATTAATTTTTTTGCCTTTGACAAAAGAAATAGGCAATGCTTCCTTACAAAATTATAATGTCTTAGATTCACTTTATCTGGAGCAGTTAATTGCTCTCTTGTCCACACAAAGTGGTCAAAGGAGTGGGAAATAAGTAGCTTTTATCCTATTCTTTCAATGTGTCTGTTTATGAAGAATGTTGATTGGAATTTGCATTCACTATTGTGAGAAGAAAATGAGAGTGTGGCAGTTCTGATTAATTCATCAGGAAGATTAGGATCGTGCAGACTCTCTCTTTTTTGTCTTTTAGACACAGCCTAAATGGCTTAGCAATTTTATTTTTGCATACACAGACAAAAAAAAAATCTCTTCCCACTTCACAGAAAACAGCCAATAGTTCCTATGGCAGCATCTTCATTATCAAAACAGTAAAAATCGGAAATGATATCGTGCATATATGGAAGCAGGTGTTTCAGATTGCTTGCTTGACTTAACAATAGCCAATGGCTAGGAATCTGTTGCTGCTTTAATGACTGAGCCATTGTACCTCAAGAAGAACAAATAGCAGTGGTAGCAGCCCAGTTACTTAACAATTATAATTTCTACAGAAAGATGCTAATAACTTTGGAATCATAATCATCTCCCAACTAGATATAACATCTTTCTCAGCTTAGTAGGAAAGACTGTGTTTAGGTGACCTGTGCAGCTGTTTAGAAGCTAATTGTGGCTGGATAATTTTAAGGATTCTGTTCTGCATCCTCATGACTTATCTTTTAGCTAGAAATAGAGCAGACAGTCCTGCAGAGATGTTGCCTTTGAACATTACTTGAAAATCTGCTAACAGAGAACTATCCACAGCAATGATCATCCTATTCACAAGGGATGCATTTTCAGACAAAGCTCAAGAAGCTGTAAAATTGCTCATCTCTTTTGTTAATGTAGTCTTATGTAAAGGACTGAAGAAAAGAACAGTCTATAGTAATGTTACAGTTATAAAACCTCTATGTGTGTATGTTCTAATGAATTAAATCATATTATGGTAATGGAGTTATTGTTGCTACAATGGAACTTTGCTAATATCAGAGAACTTCCATAATTACCATTTTTCTTCAACAGCTATTGTTGAACTTGAAGCAGTACAATAATGCGTTGGAATGATATTGGAAATGGAACCTGTTGAGCCCAAATTATACCACCACAGAAATGCCAACAATACTTCATAATATTATTAAATGATGTAAACATTTAATCCTTTCAAAAGAAAGGATTAATATTTACATCCTTTCAAAAGAAATGCACCTGACAGGTAGTCAATATATTTCATTCTATGCACTTACAATAGAATTAAAAACAGATTGTTCCTATTCTGCAATGATGGATTTGTATAAGTTTCAATCTCAGAATCTGAAAAAGAACATGATTAGGAGAGGAATGTGAATGAGAATGTATATTAGATTGCATTTTAATTGGAATGTAAAGACATGTAAATGGCTGCAGTTTTTCTCAAGATGTGGGTAAAAGATGTTTAATTTGTAAAAACACAATAAAAATAACTTTTTAAAAAAGGAGAGGAAGAGGAAATGAAATTCACTCTTCTTGACAGTTTTATCATGCAATTGCCTGAATATCCTTAGATAAAGCAGATAATTTTCAAGGTTAGTAACATAAATACTAATAATATTACATCAGCAATGTCATTAATATTTATAAGACTCTTGAAACACTGGATGCTATAGAATAATTATGTTAAAAATAATAAATTGAGCCTGAAGGCTTACAGTTTAAACTGAGACAAGACAATTAAGAAAAGGAAATAGTTTAAACAGAAATTAGAGGTGAAAGGCTCTAGAGAAGATAATTTTCAGTGTATTTTAAACATTTCCAAAGAGAAAGAGAAGAAAAACTTCAGGGTGGTGAAGGGCTCAGGAAAAAATAGGAATAGAAAAAAACAGATTTATTAAGTAAATGAAAATGGGTGCCTATTTTTGATAACACAATTGTACTTTTATAACATTATAAATTGAGCATCTTTGAATTATATTATATTCAAAGTAAAATAGTATTACATTGTTATAATATGTAGTTCTAAATTGGAACCACAATTTCTGAATTCTATTCACATAATATGCACTGAAGATCACACTCAGGCAAGAAAAGAATTATCATTAAGTAGAACAACTGGGAAAAGGACACAAATGGAGTTCAGCTAAGAGGGTAGCATTAACAACATTAGCCAATCTCTTGGGTTGGGTTTGTTTTGTATTCCTCAGGTTTTGACAGTGATTGGAACTGGAATTTCTATCCCTAAGCAATATAGTTATAAAGTGCAATGTCACATAACTGTGTCACTTAGCAACAGCAATTCCGAAAGTCCTTGTTGTGTCATTAAGTAAAGAATGTGTGGGTCATCGAGTGAGGACTTCACACATCCATGACTTGGAACTTCCTACTGGTTTCCCCATTGACTTTGCTAGTGGCAACATCAGAAATTGCAACTGCATGACCACAGCTTGTAATCACAAATTGGACATCAATACCCCAGATCATGATCAAGTGACAATGGGGATCCTAAAATGGTTACAACTTTGAGGACCAGTCATAAGTATCATTTGTTCAACAGGTTTTGACAGTTGACAGGAAAACTAAGGAAGATTCTTGGATGAGACGAGAAACTTCTTCCTCAGTCCAGTTGCCTTTTGAAAAAGCACCTTTGAGATGACTATGACCTGGATAACTAAGAATCTCCACAGACATTTGTTCAACAGTGTTGTAATTTTGAATGGTTACTGAATGAATGGTCATAATGCAAGGACTATGTGTAATGTCCTCTTCCACAAGTGTACAGATAGGTAAGCTGCAACAGAAGTCCAGCCACATATTTGAAAACTCTAGCATAGGAAACTAACTAGAGTAGAACTTTGGACAGCTACCAGGACAAATGGATCTGAAGTTGGTTCAATGAAACCCCTCAGGACCAAGAGTTGTATATTCAGGGAAAAATAAAAATGCAGCACTCCAATGTCTAACCTAACTATAAAATCACTTGGTGTCTTTAAACTGCTTACCGAGCTGCAGTGGGCCTTGAGCAACTAACTTCTGAATTCTAATTCCTCAATGAGAAGATTAAATTTCAGGCTCTGGGAAACATTGTGCCTTGTATAAACATGGTACTTGAAATACAAGCCAAGAATCTAGATCTATAGTATGGATGGGAGAGGCTGATGATGAGTCCCAATCTATTTAAATGACTAGGTAAGGTGACAGAGAGACAGCAAAATGGGAAGCAAAGTGGAGCATGAAAAAGCTAAGCTTTTCATTCATGGTATGAATCCCTATGCTATCTGTTTGGCTGTCCAAAATGCTTTTTTCCCACACTTCCAGATATCTTTTTTGTTTGAAGTAAGAGATGGATTCCCTATATGTTAAGCTTTTACTTTCCTATGGCACTACTGTACATGGCTGGAAACTTCCTTATTGATCTCTTTCCTTCCTCCTTGCGCTTCCTTCATAATTTGATCCTCCATGCTCATTTTGGAGGGCACCGCTCTGAGGAAGGTTATATTGGTGTTTCCGCTGTATTGAGTAAATCTGGTTGTGGTCTTGATACTTCATGCATTTTCATGAGAAGCTGTTATTGCAGAAAGATGCCCCAAACTTGCTATGTCCCATCAAGCTATTTATACATTTCTCCAGGATGGTACTCAAGCCTCAGTACTGATTTGATTACTCATTTTCACAGAGAAGCCTTTGGCATTCCTTCTCTCAGACTGCAGCTATCTGTAGCTTTTTTTCCAAATCACTTCTGCCTCACAAAGACAAATATAGCACGCAGAAATGGTTTACAGCAGTGGTTCCCAATCTTTTCCGGTCCGCGGCTCCCTTACGTGCTTCCGATTTCTTCCGCGGCTCCCTTAAATATG
>JAOYMU010000252.1:42130947-42145676 GCA_025802295.1 Psammodynastes pulverulentus | reverse complement strand
AATGGAGCTGTCAGAGATAGAGACAGAGATGGAGTCTGGGCTATCAAAGACCCCTCAGATGGAGAGTCAACAGGCCCCAGGTCTGGAGGTAGATGATGAGGAAGAGGAGAAACAGCTGGGTCCAGTGCCTGATGCGTGGATGCGCAGAAGGCAGAGGAGAGGAGAGCAGTGGAAATCGATGGGCCAATCCTTGGGACAGAAGAGCCACTGCAGCTAGTGAAGCCCCACCCTACCTCTGGGGATAAAAGGTGAGGGGGAGATGAATAGGTGTGACAGACAACTATTCATATCTCTCCCAGACATGCTTGTTAGCTGAGAGAGAGGGGGGAGAGGGGGGACGGAGGCAGGGAGAGAGAGGGGGACACACAGAGAGAGGGACAGACAGAGAGAGAGGGACAGAGACAGTGTCTTGTGTTTGGGAGCCAGGTCACAACACTTCTTTTTGCCACAGTCATTCTGCTTCTATTTGCAGGTCCAGTATGGTTGAACCTCTGCCATAGCTCCCATCCTTCTCAGAGCACACAAGCCCCACAACCACATCCACGTAGTGCCTCACTGGGATCAGTATAATTGTGGTTTGTTGTACAGTCAATCAGATGTTTGTTTAGACTGGATTTGGCATTTTTATCCACCTATCAAGTCATTATTATTATTTTATCCCACTTTTTTATTTATATTTGGTGAACTCAAGGTGGCAAACATAGCTACTATTCTTTCCTCCTATTTTCCTGAGCCTGAGAGGTGAGATGGGCTGAGAGTGAGAGACAGAGTCACTTGAGCCAAATCACCCAACTGGCTTTCATGCTTAAGGGGGAGGGCTTTTCTGCCTTCCTTAAACACGAAAGGAAGGTGGGACCTTTGGTATTGTGTCTTTACTGACTCCTGTCTTTTAGAATTTCCAAGTGGCCTCAATGGCTCTCGGACAGAGTGCTAACAACCAGATGGTTGCAAAGAAATACAATCCTTCCATTCGTCCCCACCATCCTGTTAGAAGCTACCCTTCCATTCCCTTACCATCCAGTCACAACTGATTAAACTTCTTGGATCAGAAGCGAAATGTCTTCTTTTTCCTCCTCAAGGAAAAAACAGTCCAGTTCCCTTTTGAAAAAAGCACCTGTGAGAGTCCCAGTCTCCTGGTTTCTAGGTCAGAGCCATAATATCCCATCAAATCTAGTTGCTGGTGGCATAAATATTTTCAGCTTGTCTATTGCACAAGGGACTTTGTCAATTGGGCCATCAGGATTGTTTAAATGTTCATTTCACTGCATCCTGATCTGTAGCATGGGACACTATCCTTTTTTGGATGATTGTTCTGAGACAGGATCTTTGGGATCATGGCTTTAATTATTCTTGTCTTTAGAATTTCAAGCTCCTTTAATAAGGGTTGTTTTGCCTCTTTAATTCCTTACCTACAAATTTAAAGCTTTTTTCCTATCTCTTTTTGGTATACATTTAAGATTTATAAGCATATATTTATGAATGTAATGGTAAAATGAGATGATCCAATATTAGGGTACCGGAGTGCATACTGAACATCATATTAAGACAGTATAAATAATAATTGAACATATTTAGCACTAAATGTTCAGCAATCATGATTTCCCTGTTAGGTTTTGGTAATAGAAATTCCTGCTAAAAACCTTTGGGAGTGTAGTTAGGGAGTGAAACTAAACATCCAACAAAACTTGGTCATATAACATGCAATTAATAAAGGAACTTCTGGATAGTTTTCTAATTTTGACTCCAAAAAATTATTTGGCACTTATTATCCTTTAATAGTACTGCATTGAAAGTTATTTCAGCCCTGAGCTACAATTTTCTCCTTTATTGATAGTAACACATTGCTGTTTTATTGGCAGTGCAATACACAAAAGTATTACAATCCTTCATGAATTAAGTTCCAAATGGGTCCTGTTCTTACAAAACGTTTAACCGAGTCAATAAAGTGTTAGGGTGTAACAGAAATATCAAAGGAGGATCAATTGATCCAGTCCATTGACTTGAGCTGCAACTCTCCAAGGCACCCTTTAGATACTGGCAAGGCAAGGTTTTTGCATCTCTGCAGTGTGTTCATTTGGATTTTTGAAACCCAGGTCTACTCGCTGTACTTAAGGGATTAGCTATAACTCTAAACCTATCCAGTCTTGAAAGACTAAACTCATTTTGTCAATCAGGCTTATCATGACAACTGCTGACTTTGAAGTTAATCTATCATGAAATTAAAACCAAGTCCAAGAAAAAGCCTTGTGAAAGGGACCTTTCTAGATACTCTATGATCATCCTGTTTCCATCTCCACGACTCCGTGGGGGAGTGAAATAGAAGCAGGAATGGGTGGCAGATAAGCAATATTTTTTTTGCTTTCCAATCTGGGAGGAAAAAAAGAAAACAAAAATAGGATAGGAAAAGACTGCTTCCAGCCTTCTCAAAGGAGACTAAAAGCCTTGTAAAACATCATGGCAATGGAGGGACAATCATCCCCAATTATGTACAAGTGATATCGCCAGCTGTTATTTCTGGACAGATGTCACCAATGTTGTAATTTGCATTAGTCACATCATAACACGATGCAAATGACATAAAGTATATATTTTATATCATTTGCACAGTAAGATCATGACATGTAATATCACTTGTCTCTCTTTATATTCTCCCCCCTCCCTGACATTCACCTGTGCAGGTAGCACAGATATTGAGTTTATGGGCTGGAATAAAAGATGATTGGTAGGGCTGTAGGATGACTTTGACTTTATGAAGAAATGAGCATGGTACTGCAGCCTCTATTTTTTTTTTTCAGATCATCACTATAAAAAGGTACAGCTGTATTAAGGAATCAATCATTTAAGTCAAACTGAATCTTAAAAGAGCTGTACTTTTTTTTCTAAGTTGCACAAACACCCAAAAAGAGAGGCTGCTTCAATAAAACAATAGATAGGTGCTTGCTCAAAATAAAAATAACTTGTTCCAATTAATATGCAAGGCGTCCACAGTCTTCGGCAGCCAAATATGGGCTGCAAACATCCAGATCAGAGGTGGTATTCAGCAGGTTCTGACCAGTTCTGGAGAACCGGTAGCGGAAATTTTCAGTAGTTTGGAGAACTGGTAAATACCACCTCTGACTGGCCCCGCCCCCATCTATTCTCTGCCTCCCAACTCCCAGCTCATCAGCTGGGTCTTCTTTTATTGTCTTGCACAGGAGAGTGGAGCTGGAAAGGTTAGTGGGATGGGAAGGGAATGGGATTTTGCAGTATCCTTCCCCTGCCATGCCCACCAAGCCATGCACCTGAGGCCACGCCCACCAAGCCACACCCACAGAACCAGTAGTAAAAAAATTGAATCCCACCACTGATCCAGATGACTGATAAATCCTCTACTTCTTTGCTGAAGTTTTTCTGTTCAGATCTGGTTGCCCTATCTACTAATTATTTTACAAAATTAAGTAGAATTAGAATACTAAAACACCTAATGCATCAAACAGATTGTGCCATTTCTACATGCAGGAAACTGAAATTATAGGAAGCACACTAGATCAAAAGCTACCAAGTTTGGGATGAGTAGCAGTGAGTGGAGTCTCTGCCTGATGTTTCACCCAAATTCAGAGAGACAGACAAACAGACCCATCACACCATTCCTTTTTGAGCTAAGAAACAATCAGGAAGGAACATGAGTGGCTTGCATAACCCCTCCATTCTAATAAAGTTAAAAACAGTAATTCAGAGGAACCCAAATTACAAAACAATAGTAAGCCTTTATTCCAGATGACTTGACCAAATTCAAGATGCAGACCGAGGAGGATACTCACTCAGAATAAAGGACTCTCCCAAACTCTCTAATTCTATTCAGCCAAGTTTTTAAAGGCTTTTTGAGACAACAGCGTGAGATCCAGTCTAATCTTGGCAAGAATGGTGTTCCCACAAAGGGCACCACAACTGGTCATCTGCAATGCTGAAGGTGATATTCTCTAAGAAGAGGGACCAAAAGAGTTTATTGTCCCAGATCTAAGTGGATCAGCAAAAGCCAATGGGCATGGGCAATCCGAAGGATATCAGGTTCTTAGGCCATGCAGGTTATGAACTAAGAGAACATTAAGGAAAAGCTATACTGACACTACTCAGAAATTTCTATTCTCATTCATTCTTGGGTGTGTGAATGGCCCAATTTCTGTAGTCTCTCATTCTATTCATATCCAACTACAGATAGTTTTTGACCACAACTGAGCCCCAAATTTCTGGTACTAAGCAAGGCAGTGGTCAAATGACTCTTGCCTCAGTTTATGAACTTTCTTGCCACAGTTGTTATGTGAATCAGTTATTGTTAGTACCATACCTGTATAGTGAATCTGGATTCTCTATTAACTTTGCTTGTCAGAAGATCACAAAAAGTGATCACATGATCTGGGGACACTGCAACCATCATAAATAGGAGCTAGTTGCCAAGTGACCAAATTTTGATCTGGTGACCATGGGGATGCTGCAACAGTCATAAGTGTGAAAAATAGTCATAAGTCATTTTTTTTTGGTGCCATATTCATGTGGTCTAATAGAATAGGTCCCACCCCTTTCTGAACTGCATTTATTTAGAATATTACACAATATTCCACCAGGCACAATCATAAGTATTCCATTATCAACATTTACGAGAGTGTATCATGTAACTCTGGCTGGATGACAAATTCAGATAAAACATCCTGACATACATTTTAATCTTTTCATTAAGAAGTAAACATACACGTCCCCACTTCCCCACAGATTCCAGTGCAAGAGATTAGTTCACCTTCATTCAGATGTATTATACTTCCCTTCTTTCTCTTAATTTCACAGACACCCAATATTTCATTTCATTTCATTTCATTCAATTTCATTTCATTCCCTTTACCCGTTACATTCCAGGTCACCCTATTCATATGAGATGGCATCTTCCAAATAGGCCCGTACTTATTACCATCCATCACAGTGTTGATCTATTGAGGTTGATCTATTGAGGTTTTCACACAATATTCTTTAACAATGTAGAGAAGGAGTGAACTAGCCATATCTGTGCCACATGCAGCATCTCATTCTTATTTTGTCTTATCTTTGTTTCCGATCGACTTTTTAAAATATCACATCTATTTCTGAAACTACATTTCATGTTTGCCTTAATTGCATTAAGAATTTGTGGCAAAAGCTAATAGCCATTTGAGATAAATTAAAATGCTCACAGTAAAAATTATAATAAATTATAATAAAATGTCTCAATCCATTCAAAACACGCACTCGTACACTCTTCAGGGTATACTTACACTTCTCCAGCACAGCAGAATTTAAACAACTCAACAAAATAGATTATAACAAAAATCTTCCTGTGGATAAAATGTCTCAAAATAATAATAATAATACATCCAATCATTTACAACAGCTTGGCCAAAGATAATGATAAGCACTGCTGCATTAGAAATTAAAGGAATTGACATTTCTGAGATCTAAGCACTTGCAAATAATTTGTTAAACTTCACCACAGGTACTCTTGCTACTGTGATTCATCAAAGTGGGTATATTATTTTTCTCTCACAAAGTGATTTCAGTCAAGAAAATATGAACAGAGAGGGCAACGGTGCATGTGTTAAATAAAAACAGTGGCTGTTTTAATGAACTTTTAATTCAAACTTTTAATTTAATCTAAATTAATTTAACATTTGAACAATAAAATGTTACATATTTCTCTGATACTTAAATAACTTTGATCAGAAATGGGGAAAAAACTATAATCTTCTATTTTATTATAGTAAAATCTCTATCTTATTAGACACAGATTATCTTGTGGTATAAACAAACAAATAACCTCTTTTTGGGGAATCTATCATTCTTTTATCAGCCAATCAATTATAGGATTAACCATTAAAAGCTTGCCCTGTCATTATTTATCCTTCAGCAAAATTGAAATCCTTGCTGTGTAAGATAGAGAAAAATTGGAACACATAGAAGAATTATTGAAAATGCTTTTGCTGAACTAGCCTAGGATTTCTTGGGCATCACTTGTTAAATAGGTACTTAATTGGGGCATCATTGAAAGCAGTATGTCAAGGGCAAACCTTAATTAATTTGGAAACCAGGCTCTTTTTAACTAAAAAAGTTACCATATTGGAAGATGTCATATATATACCTGTATATTTTTCCCCTCATTTTTGTCAAATTAATGTTTTGTCTTCCACTTTTTTGAAAACTCAGAGTTGGAGAAAAACATATTCTGACGAGAACAACAATCCAAAATAGCAATACTAAAATGTCAACTAACTTCAAACTGCCACATTAAATGTCTTCCTCACAATATTTTCTTCAGAGAATTAATCTGAGGACATGAATATTTCATGGCTATGACCATATAGATAGCTGTGTTTAGAACGGAATCTTCCATTGTTAAAGTCATTTTGATCTCAATGATCTCATACTAATCTTTTAGTAGTCATTTCATTATTATTGTTAGTGTTATTGTTGTTATTTCATATATTTCCATTTGTATGAATACTTCTGAGGCTGGCCTTTAAAAAGACAAGACTCTTGTTTGTAAATTAGATTAGAAAAAATAAATCAACAAGCAGTTTGATTATAACTTTACATAGAGAGAACAGGTAAAATGTCACAAGCTCTATACATATCTGCAGAATCAACTTTATGATACTTATTACATCAGTTTTTTAAACGGGTTATCAAAATAAACCCATTTAAAGTAAAGCAAAACTATTTTATCCATTTGGGCCTTCCCCAACTTGATGCCATCCAGATGTGTTTTAATACTATTGTATTCCACTATCCAGAAACTGTCAGGCGCAAGAAACCAGGAGCTGGAATAGAGTTTAAAAATGCTACAAATGTATTCCATGCTACCTTATACACAAAAATCTGATCTACCAAGACAAATTGGTGCTAGATAAGAGTCAGTGGAATTCATGGGGAGCTGTACTCAGGTCTCTTGTGGGAGTTTAGCAACTCCAAACTGATGATACATTTGACCCCACCTTCGGGCTCAGCTTGGTCATCTCCTACATCAACATTGGATAAGGCATTGAGGAAGATGAGGATATTAGCCCAATCATTTGTAAGTCCATCCTTCATCCAGAAATCTAGATCACAAGACCTGCAGAGCAAACAGCCTAAATAAATGAATTAATTAAGACTAACTTCAGTCTTTCCCAACAAAGCAAACTGGGCTGAGACATTTACAAAGACGGACAAATATACAAATGAAATGAGCAGGGCAATAAAAGAGCATTCTAAAACATCCTGGAACAAATTGAAGTCTATGAGTGTTCAGAAAGGTTGCCTTCCAGATTGTTTATGATGTTATTATCCAAATCTTATATTATGTCTATTGGTAGCAAAAGGCAATGCTCATATTCTAGCTTAACAAACAACAATCCCACAGATCTCTAAAACAATCTGCACTCATACATTGTCATTCAAAAGCTAGTGGCAGGTTGTCCAAGTGCAGCTAGTTACCTTCATAAAGTTTGCTCACCAAAGTTCCAATGAACCAGATTCTAAACTCTAAAATAGCTTGGCCCAAATCATATTTCCAGTCTACCCCAGCCCACAACAGAATAACCTAAATTAATATTAGCCTGTGGGCCCATGAGAATACTTCCAATCCGATCTAGGTCACAACAAAATTACGGGTGGGAGAGAAGGGAATATCCAATACACTATGCAGGTGGGATCAAGAAAGGTAACGCAAGAAAGAATATGGAGTGGGGAGGACATTTAGACATTAGCAAAACAAATTACAGTTTAGGGCCTCACGTTCCACAGGGCCTTACACAATTTCAGAATGTCACTTTTCTGATTTTGCAAAAGAGTTCATTATTACTTATATTTTTTTTAAAAACAATTCTGATTACGTGTGTGTGTGTGTGTGTGTGTGTGTGTAATTATCTTGAAAATTACATTTCAGCATTGTTTCCAGAGTATACAGTATTATAATCTAGAAGAGAGATCAGGCCAGAGAAACAACAAATCTGTACTCAGTAAATGCATTCGTATGAAAATAATTTGCAGTTTTCACTTTACAGTACATACCTTTCTTTTAAATAATTAAAAGGCATATACACGTTTTCTATTTTTTTGGTGTGGTGACCCAAAGCCTTGTTTTGGTAAGCACCTAAGTGAGACCTTCTGGTATAACTCTCTAACAAGGCTTTACATAGCTTAGGGCCTCACCAGGTCTAAATCCAGCACTGGAGAATGGAGAAAAATTAGAAGAGAGGAAGGAGGGCAGGATAATTTAGAAGCTAGTTACTGTAGATAATCATAGAATAACAGAGTTAACTTGGAAGGGACCTTAGAGGTCATCTAGTCCAACCCCCTGCTCAAGCAGGAGTGTTTATTCCAAATATTAGCCTCTACCTAGGATCGAACTCCCAGCCTCCTGATTGTGAGGCAAGAGCTCCACCTCCTCACAATAGTCAATACTGTATCTTTTTGTTAGCTGTTTTAATAAATAATTAAGCTCCAGTTCTGAAACATACCCCTTTCCAAAGTAAATACTGTATATCTATTTATAAATAAAAAAGACTTCTTAAAAAATTATAGGCAAGTTAACCTGATTATTTTTATCTTAAAAATAGCAGAGCAAATAATAAAACAGCCACTGGCTAACTTGTAGACAAAAAGTATTTGATGATTACCAATATCAGCATGGCTTTAATGAAGGTAGGCTCTTTTCTCTTTTGGAAAAAGAAAATGATTTTGTAAACAAAGGGAATATAGTTCACAGCTCTCAATTTCCGCAGAACCTGTCACAAAAATCAGATGGCTTCTTCTCAGCCAGCCTCTTCCTTTCAATTAATTTGAGACCAGAACCCAAAGAATTTTATATGATATTATACAAATAGCTAAAAATGAAACATGCAAGTCTCTCTATATTCATATAATTAGGATTTTTTTCCAAAAAAAATCTAGCATTTGTCTGACTTTGATTGATCTCAAGAAGCATCCGGGTTGGATTGGATAATACATAGATGTAAAAAAAAGCAGAATTAGAAGTTAGCATGGGAAATTGAAAAGACATCCTGAAAGAAAACAAGGACAACCCACCACACGCTAAGAAAATGGCATAGAAATGGACACAAAGTCCCCAAGAGTCAAAGGACATTGACCTTTCTTCTATTAAATCTATTCCAAATAAAGGCACTCGTTACAGTCAGTATAGTTTGGAAGGAGCCCATCAAACAGTATTCTGTAGGAATGAGTATAAGATGAAGTAACGATTTGAGAACTGGATGATGAAGACAAAAGGCCATAGTCACCCAATGTGTATCTTTCTGCTTAATGAGCTATTATTTCAATCAACTAATTTTCTGAAGTAGTGAACCTAATGGGTTGGGTTCACATACAATGCTAAACTAAACTATAGTCGGTTGGTTTGTGGTTCAGTGCCTCGTATATTCAGTGACCCGGAATATTGACATATAAGAAAGAAATCTTCTTTCAGACTATGCACCAGATTTGGTCCAAAACCTTTCTCTTCCTAAGGAGAAAGGAAATATAGGCACCTCCTCACTCTCCCCACTGCAATTATAAAGCTTGGCTAGGTGGCATCCAGTTTCCAGTTCTAAGGCTTTGGACCCCTAATCGGTCATTCACAGGGAAGATAGCTTTATGCTTTTGCATCTCAACTGGTCAAATTGTTTTTCATGCAAGCAAACAAAAGAACAGAACAAAATAACACAAAAGGAGTGTAAGGCAGGCTAATACCAACTGATTTTATTCCCCTCTTGAGCAAACTAGGATCAGGTATTTCTTTTAAATGAAGCTGGGGATGCAGTTGTGATTCCCTAACCATTCTTTTCTCTCTAGAGAAGCAGCAAGAAAGGTCAACATAGTTCGGCTTCAGACTATTTTTGAGAATTTGGAGTACAAAAAGAGTGAAGGTATAGAAGGGATGAAACTGAAAGAAAGTCTATAGCTAGTAGAGTTGGTTCAGTGATCCGTTTCAGCTCTAGTTAGGAAACTTTGAATAAACACACAGTCATAAATGGGAAAAGAAATCCACAGGATATATACTCGGGGAGGGAATAAATCAAATTTTTAAAAAATGTGTGTTGGGTTGCCATGATACAAACTCTCTCTTATGGACTTAATAACATAGCAATAACATTTAGACTTATATACTGCTTCACAATGCTTTACAGCCCTCTCTAAGCGGTTTACAGAGTCAGTCTGGGTCCTCATTTTACCCACCTCGGAAGGATGGAAGGCTGAGTCAACCTTGAGCCTGGTGAAATTCAAACTGCCAAATTGCAGGCAGCCAGCAGTCAGCTGAAGTAGCCTGCAGTACTGCACTCTAACCACTGCGCCACCCCAGTTCTATGGGAGATAGAGATGTCATGATGCACATCAATGTGTATAGGACTGAAGCCAAAATCTTCCCTTGGTTGCTTGGGGAATTTTGTTAAACATAAATAACTAGCATTTGAGTTTGTTTTAAATTAATTGGTTAATTATGTTTGCAATAAGAGAAATAATCTGTACAAATATCAGCTTCTGTTCAGGGAGGCTATTAGTATAAAGGAATAGTCCTATTGTTCTCCAAAGACAAATATTGCAATTCGAAGAGTTTTAAAGACAACCAGCTTTAAAGCCAAAGTATTGGTTTTCCCACACTGATTGCATCTGCTACAGTATCAATCTCTTAGGCAAAGTATTGCCTTTCCTCAATTCTCCTCCCATCCTTATTTCACCCCTGTGCTGATTGCATCTGCTAAAACATCAATACCACTGAATCTACATTTGCTGGAGAGGCAGAAGAGGCCCTAGCTTAAACCTTGTCTGGAATATCAGCCACCGACAGATGCGGAAATTCTGAGAACTCAGCCAAATGTTGATTTTTTCCCCAGCATTTGTGGAACAAGGGAGGATCTCCTGTGGAATGGCTTCACAATGAAAATGAAAACAAAATAGTTCCCAACAAATGAACAATGTTAACCCCCTTAAGAGCAGAGTTAGATAATATAGAGATTAGGTTTAGAGAAATCTGAGAGTTACCCTGTTTGTCTGTTATATTAGAAATGACTTTCTTCTGAAAGCCGAAAGCAAAGCAAAGCAAAGCCGAAAGAGCAGAAAGCAGAAAGGAAAGGAAAAGAAAGGAAAGGGAAGGGAAGGGAAGGGAAGGGAAGGAAAGGAAAGGAAAGGAAAGGAAAGGAAAGGAAAGGAAAGGAAAGGAAAGGAAAGGAAAGGAAAGGAAAGGAAAGGCTAAAGCTTCTTCAAAGACCAGACCTATTATTTGGGTGCAAGTGAAGCAATAAAGGCAACTGGAAAATAGCAAGAAAGGCAGGGTTGTTGAGCAATGGTGGGATTCAATTTTTTTTACTACCGGTTCTGTGGGCATGGCTTGGTGGGCGTGGTGTGGCTTGATGGGCATGGCAGGGGAAGGATACTGTAAAACCTCCATTCCCACCCCACTCCTCGGGGAAGGTTACCACTGGTTCTCTGAACTACTCAAAATTTCCACTACTGGTTCTTCAGAACTGGTCAGAACCTGCTGAATACCACTTCTGCTGTTGAGATGGTCCTTGCACTGCTGCAATCAAAACCTCAGCTGGTTTTTACGGGCATTACATGCGCACATAAAAAAGAATTAAAAAGCTTTAATCCTACCATTGCAGTTGCTAATTTGACTTTTTTTAACCACACTTTGTAGATATCCCTGAGTAAAGTGCCACATGTGGTATACCTATCCCACATTCCACATATGGCAAGGGTGCGGCTGGCATCTCACTGCCAATGCTAAAAGAAAGACTTAGTTGCCATGCTGCATAGTTTCTAGGCAGGTAAAGAGGTTATTTCATTTTTCAAACCATTAAAAGCACCTGCATCTTTTTCTACGCTGATATGGCTGCTTTGGAAATGATTTCAGGCTGTTTGTTTGTTTTTTGCCTGACTTTATTGCACAGTCACTTTGGTTCTCTAGGAAAAATGCCTAACAAAGGCACAGCTGTGCTAACAGTTGGAAAAGATGAGCTTGTTATATATGCTCACACATTCTAAAGAACCACTTTTGAAGAATGACATTTCTACATAAATGGCTGTTATCAGGTCATGGTAATTCTTTTACACGGAATTTCAGTGAAAACGATTATATTTCTCTGAATTTTTTTTTTTAAATTGCCAATCCATATAGGAAAAGTATATTCAAAAGAATGTCCAGAAAGCATTATTCCAGGCAAAATTGTTTGCAAAAACAAATTGCAAATGAAACTGCATAAGGTAGGAGAAAATACATGCAACGTTTCATGCAGGGTTTTTTAAAAAAAGTTGGATGGCATAATCAGTCAGAAATGTCAGTATCAATTTTCCTATAAATCTGCCTGTAAAATTGTTCCCCGTCTCCAAACAAAAGGAGACCAACCCCAGATTCTAGTATGGCACCGCTGTAAAGCTTGTTGGCATGAAATAATGTAATACCTTGTGACATGAGGCAAGAAACATGCAGTGAAAAGATAATGAATCTTTCAGATGCACAAAATGTTTCTAGGCCAGATATCATACATTTCCTGTAGTGCGACCAAACACAATTAACCGAACAAAAACAAAACTATTTCGACTGCAGTCTGTTAGGACAGCGGTCCCCAACCTTTCTGGCACCGGGGACTGGTTTTGTGGAAGACAATTCTTCCAAGGATGGGTGTGTATTAAAAAAAACAACAACAACTAGATGCGGTGGTCTAGAGATGGAGCTCTCGCCTCACAATCGGGAGGCTGTGAGTTCGATCCTAGATAAAGGCTAATATTTGGAATGGACTCTCCTGCTTGAGTACGAGGTTGGACTAGATGACCTGCAAGGTCCCTTTTAACTCTGTTATTCTATGACTCTATATGTGTGTGCATTGTGCACAACCTAGATTCCATGCATGTGCAGGTGAAGCTTTGCTCTCTTGCTCACCACTTGCTTGGTCTAATTCCTAATGGACTATGGACTGATAAGGATCCACAGCCCTGGGGTTGGGGACTCCTGTGTTAAGGTATGCTCCTCAATACTATAGCTAGAAGAGCCAACCACAGGAACTAACACCTTCATCAAAATGACAAAAATTAAAAAATTCATCATGACCTCATGAAGCAAGTCCCGCCTCTTTTGTACATGTGATATCCATGTGTTTCTGCAACAGGAAGTCTACAGTGTAATCACAGAGAAGTTTGGCAGCCTGAAATGGCTAGTTTGTTTAGTTCATGCTTTCACACTATCCGGGTACACCACAGGGGGTAAACTAGATACACACAAGGTGATGGATGATGTTCTACAGGGGTCATGGCCATGACCCAGTTGTCTGGCATCTCTGGGGCTAACAGCTGCTTAGGGCAGAATATTCTTCCCTGAATGTGACTGGTGCTTCTCTTCTGACACTGGATCACATTGTGATTAGCTGCCTTTGAGAACTTATACTGGAAGAAAAGCAGATTTTCTCCAACTAAAAATGTGCTTAACTGGATAAATGGCTTGTTCTAAATATTTTCCTAATCAGCCATCTTAGAAGGCCGTAAGAGAGAAGGAAAAACTCCCTCTTCACTTGGTGCAAGTCAGACATAACTTTATACATTTGGGTCAAGGTTCTTTTTAAGAAGTTGAGAATGTGCTTGTCCGTGGTGTGTTTTCCATTTCAGTACATAACAGAGGTGGTATTCAGCAGGTTCTAACCAGTTCTGGAGAACCGGTAGCAGAAATTTTAAGTAGTTCAGAGAACCAGTGGTAACCTTTCCCCAGAAGTGGCGGGGGGGGGGGGATGGAGATTTTACAGTATCCTTCCCCTGTCACACCCACCAAGCCATGCCCACCAAGCCACACCCACAGAACCAGTAGTAAAAAAAATTGAATCCCACAATATCTGTATATAAGTTAACATGCATTTCCAGAATTACTCACAGCCTTTCCTCATTGCCCAGTAAAATGAGTGACTGCCAACTGATACAACTCTATTAAGTCAGTGTTTCGGTTTAAGCCACACTTATTTATCCTGCAGAGAAAATGCCACATTCACAAAGAGTTAAAATGTCTGCTTTCTGAATTTTTCTACAAACTAATTTGCACTCATTAACACTCAGGTTATAGTTCAGAAATGGTTCATTTCACAGTATTTGCTGCAGTCCTTACTTAGTTGTGTAAGTAGATGAGGAATCAGTATGCGGTGTGATTTTAAAATACTTATCTGAAATTCAAAATCCATGTGAAATTTCCAACTTGTACACATATTTATCTGCAAATACGATGTTTCCCTTCTTATTTTGCTTGTTAACCAGGCAACAGTGTAGGCGCATTTACCTATGATTATATCTATGGAATTCAATGAGACAGCCAAGCAGATATGCATAGGATTGCATTGCAAATATAAAAGTTACACAATAGTGGGATATTACATGCATATTGGTATTATGGAAACAGGACTAAATTTTTGATAACCCTGAATTTTTTACTTCCTCTCCTTCCCTCCCTTATCTATTTATTGATGCTTTGCAGAGAGGCAGGAAATAAAGAAAACGTGTTTGCATGCAATGAAACCGAACATCAAGCTCAGATCGAAAGGGCTGAACATGTGCAATGTTTCCAAATGTTCAAACTATTCTCAATTCCATCTTTAGCAAAATGGCTGAGTTCTCTCCTATTTCTGCAAATTTTGCAGCATTCAGGAGCTTCAGTTCCCATGGTGGCCATAAAGTTTCAGAAATATATAAATGAATGTGATGAAATAGAACAGCGGTCCTGA
>JAOYMU010000252.1:42074776-42085339 GCA_025802295.1 Psammodynastes pulverulentus | reverse complement strand
GGAGAACCGGTGGTAACCTTCCCCCAGGAGTGGGGAGGGAATGGAGATTTTGCAGTATCCTTCCCCTGCCATGCCCAGCAAGCCACGCCCACTAAGCCACACCACACCTACCAAACCAAGCTCACAGAACCGGCAGTAAAAAAATTTGAATCCTACCACTGAACGGGAAGGATGAAAAAGTGATCTAATGGTAAAGAGACCATGGCTGAGAATGCATATAAGAGCCATTGTAGAATGTTTATGTATAGAAAATATAGCAAAGAATGAACTTCAGGGGAGCAAGAAACAGGTGAGATTAAAATACATAAGAGCATAGTTTAGTTATCAATTAAATAGAGCTTTTGAAGTAGATGATAATTGCTAAAAGAAGCCTCCAATAGAATGAATGGAATGAGAATTATCTGGAATGGAATGAACGACGGCTGAAAGAAGCATTTTTTTAATATTTATATAGGAATGATAGTGATATGCTGAAAAGTAAAATTAAAATGAATATTATATTATACATAGTAATATAAAATATGGATGTGTTTTGCTTATATAGTGGCTATGAATCTGTGCAAGAGAAAAGACAGCAAAAGTGAACATAAAAGCCACAGCAGGATGAGAATAGAAGAATGTTTGGCAGAAGAAGCAAAATTTGGAGCTGCAGTGCAGTTTTATGCCACGTAGGGGAGTGTAGCCCAGATTTATTTTGGTAGGAAGTTTACCTAAAATGGGAACATGGAAACATTTTAGGAGTTACAAATGCTGGTGGAAAAAAACATAGTGGGTATCTTGTGAAGGTAAATGTTCAAAGGAAGCAGGAAAAAAGATCTGTGCGTATATATGTTTCTACCTAGTTTGGTATATGGAAATGGACCTTATGTATTCAGGGGAAATGGAAGTTGAATCCAGTAGCTGTGAGTTATTTAGGATGTGTATCCCTAGGGAAAGAATAGGTGGGGTCATGAATGAATGGGTACTAAATCAATGTGAACTGAATATAAAATGAATGAGAAAACAAGTTGGCTGTAAAAAGTGAATTCATGAGAACAAAATTATAAAACAAATATACTGTGTGGAAGGGTTGTGGGAATAGCTTTGAAGAAGGAGTGAGCCATTAAGAGAGGGAAAATAATAACTTGGACTTGGAAAGCAGAAATCATGAGATAGAAATCTAAAAGAACTCTGTCTTCAGTCTAGCATAAGATAAGGCAAAGAAAACTCTTATCAAATTTTCAAGATTCTGCTATTATACCCATGACAATAGCCTTCTCGCAATCCTTATTTGTCTCCTGAGCTGGCCTACCTCGAAGAACTCTCAAGGAAGATGAATAGGTAGAGGAGGGGAAAACCAAGAAAGTATTGATTACATTGGGTAGAGTTTCCCTTTTATTTTTATTAATAGATGTGCTACGGCAAACTAATGTGCAGAAGTAACACCTCTTAGGAATCCCCCTTGGGCTACAAATCTTCTCCCTATTTATATTACTTTAAACCTGTTTTGCTTTCTGAGGTAATAGATATCTTTAGTAATAAATAATTACAGATAGTCCTTGGGTTTCAATGGCAATTGAGACTGGAATTGATGTTGCTAAGCAGTTGGTCATAGAGGTCAGCATCATGAACATCAACAGTGGCAATCCTGACAGTCCCAGTTGCTATAATAAAGTGAGGATTGGGTGGGGTTATAAGAGAGAACCACACAACTTCCAAGTTTCTGCTGGCTTCCCCATTGACTTTGCTTGTGGGAAATCAGCAGGGAACATTGGAAATTGTGACCATGTGATTGTAACCTGCCACAATGTCATATTCATGAGTAAAGCACTGAGTGCCTGAATCATAGTCATGTCATCATAGGGATGCTTGAGATTGCTGGAATTCTGGGGACCTGTCCTAAATCTGCTAAAGTTTTGTTTTTGGAAAGTAATTGTAGAAAAGAGGCCAGCTCAATCTTTTGATAAGTCTTTTGATAAGTCTATTAACCTAATTGTTGGAACTTGTTATTATGAAAGACAAGGTCTTTATGAGGGGAGGGGATTATCACCCCATACATAGACAAGCCTATTCAAAACTATGATTCAATAGACCTATGCCAGCAGCCCCCAACCTTTTGGGCACCAGGGACCAATTCCATGAAGAGAGGTTTTTCCATGGACTGGAGGGGGCATGGCCTCATGTGCTGCCTGCATCCCACAGATGGGGCTTTACTTGTTTGTGTGGCTGTTTCTGGTTTGCTGCGACCCAGTTCTGGTCCATGGCCCAGGGGACACCAGACCTATACTAAAAGATTAAGGCACTATTGTCAGTTAAAATGTAATTTCTAAGCACTGACTGTCAACCTGACCTCAACGAGGCCATTTTAAGGCTTCGGTATTGCCATACTGGAGCTGAGGGATAGGAAGGGGGGGAATAGAAATAGTTGGGGTGTGTAGCCAAAACAAAATACTTTCTTCTGGGAACCAAGGACATTCTCACAGGTGGCTGGAGAGAGGAGTAATGTCACCAGGCAACCGGATGGAGCCTTGATTGGACCATGTGACTGATTGTTTGGGAAAGGGGAGAAACTTTTACTTTTAATTAGGTGAAAATTGCAGGAGTATCTGGAGTTGGTTTTCACCAGATCGTGCCAATATCAGATAGCCAATAAAATTATTCGAGGAACCTACTTGCCTCGGAGTTCTGTTTGCTATGGGCATGTTGCTTGGAACCCTGACAATGACAGTATTTGAGGTTTTCTGACACACATCATTAGGGCATTAAACCAACAGAAAAGGCTGTAAGAGTTACTAGCACCAATATGTATCTGTGTAATGTAATGTATGAATGACCCTGGGTGGCAAGAGATGCTACCTAGGAAACAATCAGACAAAGAGAGGTAGAAGACTCCAATGACTTAATCGTCAGAGAATGAAATTTATAAGGACCCACCATATTGGACCAAGCAATTAAAAGTGGCAGTAGGAAGTCTGTTTCTTCAGACTTGCAAGATTCTGTTAATGTTGCTCAGTGGTGGCATTCACAGGTTCGCACCTATTTGCGAGAACCGGTTGTTAACTTTCTAAGAAGTTCGGAGAACCGATTGTTGGAAGAAATCTCCTTTTGTTTTTTTTCCACTTTACAGGGCTAATCCTGTAAGGCAGAAAGGAAACATTCTAGTGTTGTTTCTAACCTAATCTTTATTGCTCTGCTTACAGAAACTGCCTCTTGGTTAACCCATATAACAGTTAATGGTTCTTGGCAGTACGCCCAGATCAGTGGTAGGATTCAAATTTTTTTACTACCGGCTTGGCTTGGTGGGCATGGCAGGGGAAGGATACTGTAAAATCTCCATTCCCACCCCACTCCTGGGGGAAGGTTATCACCGATTCTCCGAACTACTCAAAATTTCTGCTACCGGTTCTCCAGAACTGGTCAGAACCTGCTGAATACCACCTCTGGCCCAGACTTACTGTTGCCTGAGCTCCACCCAGCTACATGATTACCCAGCCATGCCTATCCAGCTGGTCATTAGGGCAGAGAACTGGTTGTTAAATTATTTGAATCCCACCACTGATGTTGATTTACAATAAAGTAGAGTTAGTTCATCACTCCTATTTCCTCCCTGGTTTACTTGGGAGGGTTGACTTTGTGTTTGTGTTTATTTCTCATTGTTTGATATTTCTTTTTCTGTTATTGAAGTTTTAAAATGCATTATATGCTATTTTCATATCTATAGACTGCCTAGAGTCAATAAGGACCAAGGTGCAGGTTAGTTATTCATTTATTTATATCCTGCTTTTATTGTTGTTACAAATAACTCCAGGTGGTAAACATATCCTAATCCTATTTTGCCCACAACTCTGTGAATGGGTTGGGTTGAGAGAGAGCGATTGGTCCAAAAATCATTTAGTTGGCTTTCATGGCTAAGGTGAGACTTGAACTCATGGTCTCTTGCTTTCTAGCCTGGTGCCTTAATCACTAGATATTACTGGAATAAGGACAACTAAAAAAAGAAGAAAGGGAACACAAATAATATTATTTTACCCTCAGTCTTTAAGAATCATGGATTCTGATGAATATGTGGCAGGGGAGAACAAACTTTTAACTGGTTAGGTTAATTGTGATTGCAGAAAGATAGTTTTGATGGTCCACAACTTGTCTCAAAACTGTGGTTAATAGCGTTGATTAAGCCATGGTTTAACCTTGCTCTGATCACTACATAGACGCGTCCATTTGATTCTCTTGGCAAAAATACATAAGTGGTTTACTATGATTTTCTTCCAAATCTTTCTTTTTCAACTGCCCAGTCTAGAGTACAAGTCTGGGATTTTCTAGTTTTAACCACCTCTAACCTGCTTAGCTTTTTAAACAGCAGCCAAGACGAGGGATTTGCACGTTATAAAAAGGATTCCTTCTCTGTGCATTTTTTTTCTTCAAAAATTTGCATAATATAAATGTGGGTGGCAAAACAACTTGGTTGCCAAGATCCAAATTCTGCCCTCTACCCTTACAATATTCTCAGTAGATAGCATGAAAACTCCATCTCAGATGTTAGTGGGTTGCTATCAGTCAGACGCCATGGGCTAAATAGAAAAAGTCTAACCTGGATTACAATAGCTCCCTTTGTTGCTTTTAGGATTGACAGTGATGCCATATGGACAGTTGAAAGGGTTTTATGAATGCTTACATCTTATTTGAGCTCCATTCTGTTTCGTATAGAAAGATAAAATCTATTTGCTCTCCACTGAGAATTTAGTAAAATATATTTCTTACACTATCATGCTTAATTTTTCATCTTTAAAGCTGTCATACGTGATTCACTGGTATGTGAAAAGAGCTCAATATTATCTCCTATCAATAACTGTCTGAAGGAACACTTTGAAATTTAGCTAAATTAATAATTTCCATCTTATCCTGGGAATAAGCACAAACATCTGATGTTTTCATGGCATGTTCTTGAGGGAAAAATGGCAGGATGGCACTGTGGAGGAAGTGTTTTGTATATTAACACAGGATGTACAGTGCTGTGTTGACAAGCGAAGAGAAACTCAGTCTGTTCACATTTTCATTGTACATGTAAAATATGTTAAGACACCTGTGTGGTTAAGAGCTGCATGTACTAAGTTAATAAGAGACTCTGTGAGGAAAGGAAATCGGCATCACGCTACCAGTGGGAAAACCTGAGCTTACCTAAACTTCTTGCAATGATTCATTCCATCTCATAATAATGCATTCCAGAAACAATGTGGACAAAATCAATTCACCAAATCAACATGATGTAATGATTATAGGATTGAGTTCACTGCCACTGCCAGCTACTAAAACCATTCATTCACTAAACTCGGACTTGCCTTTATCTATCTCATAAGATTTTTGTAAGGATAAAAAGCGGGTATGTCTAAACTTTGAGTTTGCACGGGAAGCATTGGCAGGATAGGAATAATGCAGGAATGTACATACAAAGATCATTCAGACGAGCCACGGATGATGAAGTTACCGTTTCTCTCTAATCCAGTGTTTTTCAATCTCAAACCCTTAAGACGTCGGTACTTCAACTCCCAGAATTCTCCAGCCAATAATTAAACCACCTTTGAGTTACTGAGGTTGAGAAACACTACTCTAATCGAGCTAGAATTAAACTATGGTCGCGAGCAATTTGGCAATTTGCTTGTCTAATTTCTCCTCCTGGATTTTTCCATTGCCTCCCATTCAAATATTAAACAAGTTCCGATCACGCTTATAGCTTTTTCGAGATCGGCCAAATCTACAGCTATTTTAGTACAGTTCAGCCTGTAAGAAGGCACACAGAGCACAATCGCACGGAACAAGCGGCTTCTTCCCGGAGATGCCTCCGCCTTTTAGCTAGCGGGGAAACGAACCGGCAGAACCAACCGAGAGGAGCCGCGGCATCAACTCGCTCTCCCCCACCCCGCCCTTCTAGAAATTAAAGCGACATTCTCCCGGACGGCCGAGCGCGCGCGCACGACCCGGGATGCTGCGGCGTCACTTATCCGGCGCCCGCGCGCCAGCCGGCGAGGGCGGGGCCTGCCTGGGCCTTTGGTGCCTGTCAGTTGGCCTATCCCTGCTGACTTTGGTTTCGCGTGGGGAGGGGGGGGAGGGAGAAAGGGGGCGTTCGTTGGGTACGTCTCCTCCTCCTCCTCCCCTCCTCCTCCTCCTCCTGCAGCGGCGGCCCGTTCGGAGGCGGTTGGTCGGTTACGGCGAGCTCAGGCGCGGTTTCCTGAAGGGACATCCTAAGCGGACCGCGCCTTTCGCGCAAGCTAGTTGAACCGTCAGGTACGTTGGACCGAAGAGCATCTCTCGGCGGCTTCGTTTCGCTCTGTCCGGTGCTTCCACCCTCTAGCAGCGCCCCGGAGCATTGTATTCCATTCCCCATCCCCCAGCGCCGTCCTCTGTTGTCTTTGTATCTCCTGGCGGATCTTCCCTGCCCGCCTGCCTCAGTGGCTGCGGAAAGGGGAGATAATCTCTGGGGTTCTTCGTTGTGTACACCTGGCACCAGCTTTCTTTGCATTCCTGCAGTGCGGTGAAAGGACAGCCGCCTCTGTTTCACGGGGCCCTATGAAGATTGAATTGAATTAAATTCTTTATTGGCCAAGTGGGATTGGATTGGACACACAAGGAATTTGTCTTTGGTGCATATGCTCTCAGTGTACATAAAAAGAAAGGTACATTCGTCAAGAATCACAAGGTACAACACTTAATATAGTCATAGGGTACAATAAGCAATCAAATCATGCAATCAAATCATGCTAGGAAACAGTCAATATGTATACAAGCAACAGTTACTTTAAATAAGTGTGTTGTATTCTTGCCTGTCCCTCTGGATCTGATGCACTTATAATCATAACTTAAAACAGAGCTTGTTACTTTAAGAACTTTTTTTAATTTGCTTGATCTTACATTGTGATCAATTGTACTGCATTTAGTTGGGGGGCGTGTGATAACAAGCAACTGCTTTTTTGTTATTACAGTTGCACAAGGGAGTGGGGCAAAGCAGCAGACTTCAAGGAAAGGTAGCTAGCTGCGGAGCCAAGGAATTGCGGCAGGCAAATTCATCTTAAATTGAACTTGGAAGTAACGAAAATAAAAGCCAAAGGTGCAGTGGCTGGTTGTCCTTAAGGTGCTTTTTCAAGAGGCAGCTGGACTTTCTGGCTTTTCTTTGAAGACATTTCGCTTCTCATCCAAGAAGCTTCTTCAGCTCTGACGGGATAGTGAGGAATGGAAAGATTTATACTCCTTACAGACAGCTGGATATTTGCATTCTTTTAGTGAAAAAATAATGCACCCTGTTGCTTTCACTAAAAGAATGCAAATGACCAGCTGTCTGCAAGGAGTATAAATCCTTCCATTCCCCACCATTCAGTCAGAGTTGAAGAAGCTTGTTGATGAGAAGTGAAATGTCTTCAAAGAAAAGCCAGAAAGTCCAGTTGCCTCTTGAAAAAGCACCTGTGCCTCTTCAGCCTACTCTTTTTGGGGTTTTAGATAGCAGTCTACTGCACAGGAAAAAAAAAACAGAATGAAGGATTTTCAAGATTGCTGATGCAAAGCAGACATGATAGTCCAGTTGTTTGAGGCCATATTGTGTTTCTTAGCAGCATGCCTTAAAAAAAGTGGAGCAAGTGACTGGTTGTGTAACAAATTAGATAGCCAATTGAACCTATAAATAAATAAGATCACAAGTTGCAAAGACAGATTGAAAATTGGAGTGAAAATATGGTTAAAGGTTTTCAAACTTAGCAAGGATTGGAGGCTCTAGCAATACACATTTATACATTCCGTAATTGTTCCCTCACCTTTAGGAAGCAACTTTTTAATTTTATAAACGATATTACATAAATGACTAAGAAAATATAAGAAGAATTGGAACACTAAGAAACCACCATTCTGTGATCCCTTAAACATGGCTCCTTAAACATTTAGTCTCAAAAAACATCAAATGGTAATTATGTCTAAGAGTGACAAAATTTAGTGTTTTCTGATCCAGTAAAGGTAAAGACAGAAGAATTGATTAGATTTTGGTATTATTTCAATCTTCACTACATTTTCTTACTACTTCAAATACCGAGACACACACACACAATTGATGATCATATTGCTAGGATTGGTTATGGAGTTAAAATTTTGGCTGGAAAACATAAATGCCAATGATCACATGTAACCCATCCAAAAGATTTTTAATGTATTGCCTTTGGGAATCTATTTCCATATTTTCTGAAGCAGTTACCTAGAGACTATAAGATATATTCATTCTGATGTAGTTCTGAAAGTAAGGTAACAAAGTAAGACCTGCTTCAAACACCAATTTTTCTGAATTCTCTAAAAAGACTAGCTTCTTCACAGATGGGACGTTCTGATGCTGAACCCCAAAGCAAACAAGACTGGAGGGGACCAAGGTTTATTGCTAGAAGGTATATCTAAAATAAATCTTTGGCCAATGTTCCAGATTCTTATTAAATCAAAATATAATGCTCCATTCAAGAACCTAAGTTGACTGGTATTTTTATCTGTGTTACAGCGTTTAGCAATAGTGAAATATCAAAATGAGTCGCCGTCGGAAGCGTGCTCCTCCCATGAGGATGAATGAAGAGAAAAAGAAGCAACTCTGCTGGAATATGCATGATGACCAGAACAATGACATGATAGATGTAGATGTCATGGATGAAGACCATCCTGTTGCTGGTACAAGTTCATCTTCTGCTGTACATATTGTGGTAAATGATGATAGTGAGGATGAAGATTTGACTCACAGAGAAAAGAACCCCAAATTCCCAAATTTCTCAAGAGTTGTAGATGAAACAGAAGATTCTTGTCATCCATTGCCATCCATAGCGATACAGCTAAATATTTTGATACTTCCTTATCAGCCTGATCCCCCCTGGAAAACTTTGCTTGGAGAATTTACTCTTCAGCTTCTTCCTGAACAACATTTAAGGGACAATATTCAGAATAAAGGGCTGACCTTGATGACAGCAGAATTTAGTGATCATCTGCATCTTCTTGTCCATGCAAACGATACTATAAAGGTGGACAAAGGGGAAGAATCATTACAGAGTACTTATGAACTAGATACTTTAGTTGAATCATCTTTAAATAATGAAATTATGGAAAATTTAATGTGGCTGCAGAAGAAAAAAATAATTATACTGTATCAAAGATCTGGAGATACTCGTTCTGTAAAGGTAGTCAATTTATATAATTAATAGAACATTTCTATTGCTGAACATACTTGAAATTAACAATATGTAGAAAGGTGTCTGAATAGAATATTGTAACTAATATCTTTTATCTGTACAAGGAAAATATGATAGCATCAAAAGCAGGAATCTTTCAATTTATTCTATATGCAAAATAGGTTTTACTAGATTTTATTCTTTTGCAGGGCCTATTAACTAGCATCTCTGAATAAAATGTTAATTATGCCACCTAAAATAATGAAAAGCTTTGCTCCAGCATATCTTAGAGAATATAGTTTTCATATGTTTTAATTTTTCTATTGAAATGTGCAAATAAAACTCTTCCCTGAGAAAGTTTAAAGCTGCTGTTCAGTCATAAAATTTCCTTCCTGTAGAGGAGCTATTCAGATAGTTCCTTATCTGTAACTTATTATCCACAGTTATAACTTGCCTATTTCTTTAAACTAGAGGAATTCTTTACCTGTAAATTGGATTTTAACTGGAATCTTTACGAAATAAATTAAATAACGTGTGTTTGCGTGTATAGCATTAAATAACCAAAGGTAAATCATAAATATAAACTACTAATTAAAAAGGAAATGCTTTTGATATAGCTATATTGTTATAAACAATTCTTTTACCAAATCATTAGCATTTTTTTAATTTAGCAAATTTTATTATGGGGGTATTTTTTTTTAAAAAAGTTAGAAACAGAACAAACCACATCCCATTTTAAACTATTAAACTCAAAACTATTTTATCGATAAGTTAATTATTGGCTCTTCTAATGTTTTCTGTAATTTAGGTTTAACTCCCTCAATCCCACTACTTCATTTCATGGAAACTATGAAACAGCTTGTTCATTTTTCCTGCTCTGCTGGTTTAAATAACATCTATAGAGATTATTATATATTGGAAAAAGAAATTCAAATCATTGATTATATTAATTACATTATGTTTCAGTGTTTTATGCATACATAACAATAACTGTTTGGTTATTTAATTATGAGTCTCCTTCACTAAATGTATTTATTTAGCCTTTAGTTAGCTTCATCCAGGATTCTCAAGACCAGGGCTGTCAAACTCCTGGCCTGCGGGCCAGATGCGTCATGTAGGCTACTCCCATGCCCGATTTAGTGAAGGTGAAAAAAGTCCCAATATGTCACATGATGTTGCTGTAACGCCGCAAGTTTGAAAACCCTGTTCAAGATCATTTGCCTCGTTAATAGGATGTGCCCAGCTTTCTTTTCCCTTGTAGCTAATAATTGGAATATACTTCCTTACGAATCACAAATAATAGTTATGATTTCAATTTTTAAGAAAATATTAAAATATACCATACTTTTCGGAGTATAAGACACACTTTTTCTACCCCCAAAAGTGGGTGAAAATTTGGGTGCGTCTTATA
>JAOYMU010000252.1:41993899-42008027 GCA_025802295.1 Psammodynastes pulverulentus | reverse complement strand
CCTCTGATCTTCATGTAGCATTGTGAGCATGTTTACTAATGTATCTGGAAATCTTTTGGATAAAAATGCTTGAGAAGCGAAGGCTGATTTTGGGAATATAACTGCTTTTCTTTCATCTACTTCCTGCTCTAAACTTCCCTATCTCAAAGTACTTTCTAACTGGATATTTGTTACTGGTTCTTGAATACAAGTGTTTATCAAGTGCTAATAAATTTGATAATATTAATTAGAATACGTGATTTCATTATTTAGTGCTTTATTTGATTTATATCTCTTTCCTATTCAAATATTCTTAAGTTTAATATTGTTAAAATGAAGATTAGAAATTAGAAAATTTAAAAAATGCTAAAGTTAATTAAAGTCTTGACAAAAATATGTTTTTTTCAATTCCTAAAGGCAGAGATAGTTAGGAGCCAAATAAAATTACTGAGGGCATGTATTCCATAGCTCGGGACTGACATTGGATTTAATTTTATATTGTCCTTCTTTCCAGAGTAACCAGAGCAAATTGCACATGAAATATAGGTATGGGGGAAGAGGGGAGAAATGCTAGACTTAGAGAAATCAGGACAGTGACATTGATAATTATTAATAATAAGTAACAATTAAAAAGAAAGGTTATTTTAAATATGCATCAACATAACAACAGAGAGGCACTATTGTATTGACTGTACATTTCTAAGTGAAGACCAGTTTCAGTTGTACATTGAAAAAGGATAATGATCTTGGATGAGGATTCTGTAATTGCGACAACTAGCACTGGGAAGACCCTATTTTTGGCCTTTGCCCAATAAGTTGAACCAGCCAATGGGATCATGAGCCAAGCTTTTGAAATTTGATCTAAATACATTAGTCATATGACATTACTTGAAGCATATCTGGTCATAAGCTACCTAGGGCCATATAAACCAATGTTATAACAACTTAAATTGGGTCTGGTGGCTCAAGGACAACCCAATGTAGCATTTATAGGAAAAGTGCTTTATGGTACCATTTAACTGTCCCACATAACAAATAGGCAACTTTGTTCTGGATCAGATATCTACAACAGTCACCCTACATGGAATAGATAGTTCTATGCAATACAAAGATTATTAGAGCATGGATTGCCATAACTGAAATATTTGCAACTGCCATTTGTTGCCCAAAATTTCAAAATCCAGAGGATTATCACCTTTTATGTTGCAGTGGGCCTAAGTTTTTTTGCAAAGGGTTACTGACTCCATGAACCCATTCAAGCTGTCTATGCTGAATTTTAGAAATCAGAATACAGGTAGTTGACTTAACCCCCAGAAGTGTCTTGTGTACTTCTAGTCAAAATAACTGAAACTGTTTTTATACATTCTGATGAAATGGCACCCCCTTCCAAGTCAATAATATCCCCAAGAATTGTGTCTAAGAGCTGATGTGAGCAATGTAATCAAAGGAGACGTCATCATGGTTAGTCTTGAAAATCAGATCCACACAACTTGCCCCTTTGAAAGCCCTATAATGATGGTGCAGAAATGAGCTTTTTTAAAAAACTATCTACCACCACTGCTATTCCACACTGTAGGTTTGAGTGTGCACCATGGTATATGCCTGATTTAATTCACTACAAAATATGCAGCATTTGTACTCTTTATCAGCTCTCGGATTGTAAAAGTACACTAGGTAGTACTGATCAGGGTCTCTGAATGACTAACCACTGAGACTGGAAAACCCCACATAGCATTTAGGAATTCCTTAGATTCTGTCAGTCTCTGAGTCCCTTCTCTTGCTGAGAAACTCATTGCCAGCTCAAATTTTGCCAGCTCATTGCCAATCTGTTCTATTTTCAGAAAACAGATTGAGTATGCTCAGTAATATGTTAAGAGATTGGATCATCTGTGAATAAATTTTCAATTATTTGTATGATGGATTTCTGTTGTATGGACAGACAAATCTGAGTTGGGTATAGCCCATATATGTTTCATTGTCTCACTTTTCTCTGGTTTATCAAGAGAAAATTCCTTAGTAAACAAATGACTTCTTTTGCTTTGAAATTCAAATTAGTATTCTGATGATTGTGACTGTGCAGTTTCCCCTTCCCATCACCACAGTGTAATTCAAAGAATAAAACTATACTAAAACAGAGGTGACATTTTATTGAACTTAATTTGTTTTTGTTGCAGGAGGAAAAAAAAACCCCACAACAGCTGAAAATCTATTCTGGCAATAAGGTAATACAGCAAGAAGATTAAAAACATATGGAGAGGAAGAAAGTAGGGGAGAAGCACTGAATGGAACCATTACATGTGTAATGTTATTATGTTAGATTACAGTTTTAATCATAAATTAAGAGAGAAAAGAAGTTACTTCACATTTTTATAATTTAAAAAATTAAGAGGATTTTTTTTTCATCTAGTGATATTCCAGACTTTGCTGTATGAGTTTTTTTTTAAAGAATTTATCGATATGATTCTGTATCTTTGTAGTGTTTTAACTGTGCCTAAATCTAAATATAATAAGAATGGAGATTATACAAAAGAGCTTCATTGCTGTATTGTTTCTTGGAAAGTTGTAATCTGGTAAATTGATTGTTTCTTTTCTTTTTGTGCCTTTATCTTTTTAGCTTCTTCTCTATTGAGTAAATTTTACCCCAACTGATAGGTTCATTTCTGGCACCATATTTTAAAAAGGATTCAGACAAACTCCAATTCATTCTGAAAATAACAGGATGATCATAGAATTTGAAAATACAAACACCTATGCAAAAAGGTGAAAGTTTAGTAATGTCAAAAGTGTCAGGGATAAGAATATGAAATTGCATTATTTCAGTATCTGAAATGATATCACACAGAAAGCCAAAATCTATTTTCTCTCATACCAGAGCATAAATTTTTAAATAATGGCTTAAATTTACTAGAAAGCAAGTGAAGGTTAAAATTAAATATATTCAAATGGATTAATTATTTAGACATCAACCCTTCTTTACTGGATCTGTTTAAAGCTGGAAAGCCTTCTATTGTAGCTCCATCCATCCAATAAATTTATATGGCCACCTATCTCAGTGAAATGATTCTGAGCAGTAACCAATTACCTGAGAAAAATGATAATTAATAGATATTAACTTAACCAGGAAACGGGCTCTTAACATGCTTGGGTGTGTGTGTGCTGGCCCAGGCACATAACCATCTTCAAGGGTAGATTATCTGTGTAATAGCTAAATTAATAGATGCTTATTGATGCATTTCATACCTTTAGTATTTCAGCTGCTCCTATAGATTAAAAGAGTACAGTTGGTATACTTTAACCTTTTTTGGTTGTAGGCTGTCTGTTTTAGAATGAGATGGAAGTTTATAAATTTTATTCACATGTGAAATATGATTCAGCATCAGCTAAGGCACTGTAATACTTGCAATAATATGTAGGAGTTTTCTAGAAATACATGTTTCATTGACTAACATTTTTTTCGCTTTCAGGACTTCTTATGACTTATGACTTTTCAGAGAACAGATTCAAGTATGTATACATATATATACAACATTTGGTTTCTATAAAGAATACTTAAATGTGGAAAAAAAATTGGAATATTGTATTATATTGTATTTATACATATAAATACTGTTGTATTAGACTTTAATACAGAATGCCAGAAAGTAATGTCTAATTCTTGGTAATTCATGTCTGATGTCAGTATTCAAAGTGTGTTCAAATTTCTTTTCCCATAAAGTATACATTCCAAACATCGTTTATAATTATGGCTTACTCTTACTCTCCAAATTTGAATTGTCTTGCTCAAGTTAGAGTTGTTGCAATATAGGAGATGTGGGCAAAATATTATTTAAGGTATTATTTGGTCCCTTACATTTTTGTTTCTACTAGTTACTTAGTTATTTAGGCCTTAATTAGTTTTTAAATGAGCTTCATTGGGGAATTTTCAACACATGCAACCTGAATATTCTCCTCCCATTCTAACCTTTTCCTCTTTAGAATCAGGATTTCTATATATTTCTAGTATGTAGCATATTGGAGCTCAATGGAAAAAGTGTTAGTTAATTGGACAAACGTAAGCCATTTTTTATATAGACATAGGATCACACTGTCCAGTACTGACAATAATTCAGTACGATTTTAGATATTGCTGGTGCACTTGGACCACATCATAAAATTGAATTATGTTTAAAGAAATAAACAATGGAAGGATATTGCTAAAATAGGTTTTAAAATAAACAATGGAAGATTTTGGTAAGATAGTTGTTATTTGTAAGAACTCAAAAGAGTTGGGATATCCTACATAAACAAATTAGTGATTCTTAAAGGTATATTAAAGTTGTTTCTTATGATCTTAAGATGAAAATAAGTTAACAAGCTTTTATTTCATGTTTATTAGACATTCCAAAGGATATTTTAAAATGACTATAAACCTCACTATGTTAAAAGTGGGTGAAGAATCTTAAGTTAAACTTTAGCCTGTTCAGTCTGATATCCATAAATTAATTTATATAGTGTAATGAAAATACTGATTAATATTAAATAGTTAGATTTTAATGATAATTAAAATGTTTAAAATGGATGTTACAATAGGTCAATGTTTTTTCTATATGAAATATTTTTATTTCCCTTTTTTGGTTGCAAATAAGCTTCGGCTCACAAAAACTTATGCCTTTTAATCAAAGGTATAATTTTGATTATTAATTTGAAAAGGTGCTATCAGACTTCTTTTTGAATGTTAATAGTCATCTATATAGTAAATGGAGCTAACACATTTTGTACTTGAACATTTTGTTCATGTTCTAGATTCTGTTGTATAATCAGGAAGTTTAAACAGAATTATCAATAAGTTTTTAAAGAATTTTTTTAGAAATGTATAAGACTGCCCTAACAACTACTGGCCTTATCCAGATATATTGTGAAGCCATAATATGTGGGTTCATATATCCTGCCAAAAAAACAAACAGCTTTATGCTTTAGCACTATGAATTAAGCCAGTGTGTAGGAGAATTGTTAAAATTTTAAACGGTTCACAATTCAGAGATATACAGTAGAACCTCTGGTCATGAACGCATCTGACCACGACCAAATCGGATTCCAACCAAAAAAAATCACAATTTTTTTTCGCAGCCAATTTCCCCTTTTACATCATTTTTTTTTTGTAAGTGCCAAATTTCCAAAAATAGGTTCGGGTCACGACCAAATCGGGTTGTCACCAAAGTTATGGAACAAATTATGGTTGAGGTTCTACTGTAATGTTAACTAGCCATTGTTCTGGGCAAATTTCCATTCTAGTCTCATGAGATAATTATTGATAAATCTCCTTGGCTCTTAAACTTTAATTGGACTGAATTGGGATAGATTTAGCAGAAAATACAACACTGACATCTTCTCATGATAATGTAGAGACAAAGAACTGTTTGTTAAAACTTACCGAAAGGCGTAATTTGCACGCTCTGAATCCTCAGTGTTTGTAGACTTTCAGAATTCTGGAGGCCATTTTTTTTCAACTATGGGTATTTTATTGTGATCTCGGTATAATGACATCATATTATAGTTATATGCCATCAATTTTTAGAGTTTGGAGGAACAGTTCTGAGAGAAAATAAGTGCTTTAAACCTTGCATGTATTCTTCATGCTTTGGAGTAAAGACCCCCAAATCATGCCACCGATTTTTTCCCCTCATATTTTTCCATTAAAATTCAATGGCATTGTCTGGGGGCTTCATATAGCATGAACCTCCAGTTGCCAACTTATTTTGTTTTCTTGAAAATGTAATTTTCTGTAATAGTATTAGTTTCAATCATGTTGAAGTGATAGTAAAAAAAATATTCCGAACAATCCAATCCAAACAAAATAAAATATAAAAATGCAAACAAATTTTACAAAATGGATGCAAAGACAAGACAGATTACAAACTTGTAGGATATAATGTAGCAGCACAATAATATCTTTTAAACTTAATTTTCTATCAAGAAACAGATTAATAATATCCAATCAAAGCAAATTTACCATGTGATCAACGCATATGTACTGTTATACCTTTGAAATGTAACTATAATCTGTATGTAAATATAAAATAAAGAAAATGCATGTCTTTCAAGTTAGTTGGTGATTGATCAAAATTTCTTTTGGTGATAGGTGCCACCAGAAAAAAATATCATTATATTTACAGTGTCAGTAGGGATTGATCTTTCTTCTATGCCAGCTATGAGCTCATCTGAAGAAAAGTAAGTTCAAACATGTATTAATTTGATTTTCAGATAAGATTGGTCTTTAAGCTGGTGATTATTTTGAAATTAGATGTAACAATAATGTAATGTGATACAATGCAATAATATAATAATACAATGCAAACTTATAAATAAAACAACATGCACTTGTCTTTAAGACTGTTCAGAGAAAGTCTTAAATATTTGACGGTATTTAACATGTTGTAGGTTGTATTCTATTTCTGTGCTGTAATACATTTTGTAGGTGATTGAAGAGAACCAGTTTGGTGTAATACTTGAGGGGGGGTATTGGATAAAGGCACCAGACTAGAAACTGGAAACAGTGAGTTCTCCTGGCTTAGAAATGAAGCCAGCTGGATGACTTAGAGCTAGTCAGTCTGTTACCCTTAAGAAGAAGGCAGTAAAAACCACTTCTAAAAGTCTGGCCTAGAAAACTGCAACAACTTGTTCGTATAGTTGCCAGGAGTCAAAACTGACTCAAAGCCCCCAAGAAAAAAATAAAACAAACCTGAAACATTTAACATATTAATATAGTTTACAATAGTATCACGTTCATGTTGAATTTTGAATAAGTCATAAGCCCAATAGATTTCTACATTTTACCACCAGATGAAAAATGAGAAGTTTGAATAGCATCTTTTCCAACTAACAACTTTTATTGTTTACTTCATCAATGCCATACTGTGGCTATACTGATGTAGGATTTAAATTGGGTTGAGGCAGGGGAGAAGGGAAACGAAAACAGATTGGTTATGCAAATGCAGGCTACATGTGAGGCAGATTAAAAAGTATCTTATCAATTGAAAAGTAATATTTGTTAGAATCTCATTGTGTTTGTTGAGATCTGCGATTGTTGAATTTTTTTTAATGTATGCAAGTTCATCTCGCTCAAAGGTGGGGGTGAAATTTCATTTTTCCAAAATAGTGTTTGAGGTCTGCCATAGAGCATCCTGAGAGATGTTTTGCTACCGTGGCTATTGTTCTGTAGCGTCCTGCCAATATAGAAGTTTCCCAACTTAATATGTATAAAAAATGAGCATGTAAAGACTATAGTAAAAACTATTAATTTTGACAATTTAAAAACCCTTCTCTATTGTGAGCTCCAACTTGCTTGCTTTCCCAGATTAGTACATTTGACACCAAAATTGTACTCTTGTCTTTCCTCTCTTCTTGGCTTTACTCTTTTGTTACCTCATTTAATATTGTTTTCATTGCATTAGATAGTTTAATGTTCTGCATACAGTTCTAAATTTCTTTGGGACGGGGGAAATAAAAGTATGCATTTAATTTTTAAAACAAGATGTATTCAGATTTTTCTTCTAATTTTGAACATGTTAGTTCTTGTTTTAGTTCCTTGCAGAAATAGTTTGTTCTAACTTACAACCAAAAGCCTTGATACCTTCTCTGGCTTTCTACATCTAGAACTGAACTTGCCACCATGGAAGATCTTCAGCATTTACATTGTATCAACTGTATTAGTCGGCGTTGCATGACCAGATCAGAAGCTGGGATTTCCTGTGACTTAATTGGCTGCCCTATGGTTTGTGGAGCAGTATTTCATTTATGTAAAGCTGAAGAGCATCGTCTTTTATGTCCACTTGAACGAGTGCCTTGTCTCAACAGTGGCTTTGGCTGCCCATTTACCGTAACCCGAAACAAAATTGCTGAACATCTAGAAACCTGTCCTGCAAGTGTTGTATGCTGCACTATGGAATGGAATAGATGGCCAGTCAGTTATGCAGATCGAAAATCTTATGAGAATCTAAGTAAAGATGTTGATGAAATTGAACAGTTGGATATGGCTCTTGCCCTTCAAGATCAACGGATGCTTCTTGAATCTCTCAAAGTTGCAACTATGACATCAAAAACTGCTGACCCCATATTAAAACCCAGAGAACAATTTTCAGTTGCAAATGCCCCAGATGCTACAGTTGCAAATGGGTTATTACCTGTCGATGAGGAATCATTTGGTGCACTTTATCAAGCCACTGTGGAAACCACCAAAAGCTTAGCTACAGCTCTAGATATCCTAAATACTGCTACCAGCTTGTTAAGTTCAAAACTCAGCATCTTACCATGTAAAAGAAATGCAGATTGCTGTGTAAAAGAACACAGCAACATGCAAACTATGGTAGAACACGATTCTGTAGAGGAAAATAACATGGGAGCAGTTGGTGGTATTAAGTTGGATATTTTGAATCAAAATGGACAATTAGAACAAAACGGGTCAAGTGACATTTGTTATGATACTACAACACACTACAAACTGAATATGAACCTTGATACTATCCCTTTATGTAATGGCTTTCATCTAGATGATTCAAGCACAGAGAAAATGCAACAGAATGAAGAACTAGATATATGTAATTCCAGCCAGTTTAATGTAGCAAATAGTATTCACAATGCATCTCCCTGTGATAAAGCAGCGAATGTTTGTAACTCAGTTCCTGTAGCACAAGTTAAATATGAAATACCTCTGCACAGCTTGTCCAATGGCACCACTGACCACATATATATGTCACATGACTGTAATGATGAACAGCTACAGAGAGAAATAGAACAAGAAAAGCTCAGAAATAATGTATTTTCTTTCATTCCTCACCATACCTACAATTACTTGGCAAATTACTGCTTATCTGCATCAAAGGAAGACAAAGCAGTAGATACATCCGATTTGGAAATAACAGAGGATCCTATGGACCTTCAGGGAATAGATTTAATCACAGCAGCATTGCTGTTTTGTCTTGGAGATTCTCCTGGGGGCAGGGGAATATCAGATTGTCGTATTATTGATGGATACCATGTTGATTTTGGGACTCAGACATTTTCTCTCCCTTCTGCAATTCTGGCCACAAATACAATGGTAGGGGAAATTGCTTCAGCATCTGCGTGTGATCATGCAAATCCACAGCTCTCAAATCCAAGCCCTTTTCAGACTCTTGGGCTAGACTTGGTACTAGAATGTGTGACTAGATACCAAACAAAGCGTTCAATGTTTACATTTGTCTGTGGACAACTGTTTAGACGAAATGAATTTTCTTCACATTTTAAGAATGTACATGGTGATATTCATGCTGGCCTAAATGGCTGGATGGAGCAGAGATGTCCTTTGGCATATTATGGGTGTACATATTCTCAACGCAGATTTTGTCCTTCAACACAAGGAGCAAAAATTATTCACGATCGGCATCTTCGGTCCTTTGGG
The DNA here is from genome assembly GCA_025802295.1 of Psammodynastes pulverulentus. Taxonomy (NCBI): domain Eukaryota; kingdom Metazoa; phylum Chordata; class Lepidosauria; order Squamata; family Psammodynastidae; genus Psammodynastes; species Psammodynastes pulverulentus. The sequence goes on along the minus strand of JAOYMU010000252.1, from coordinate 41,998,633 downwards.
GTTCAGCCTTCTATATCGACTGTGTTGTCAGAGCCTGATAAGAGATGCTGCTTAGGGCTACATAGTGACAATCTGAGTAATCTTCCTTTTGAGGTCCTACAACACATTGCAGGTTTTCTAGATGGTTTCAGTTTATGTCAGCTGTCACAAGTGTCAAGATTAATGAGGGATGTGTGTGGAAGCTTACTTCAGGCACGCGGAATGGTCATCCTGTTGTGGGAAAAGAGGATATATCCAGATGGAAGTTTTTCATGGCAAATAAAAGAAAAGGTTTGTATATTTAATTGCGAGAACTTGCTTACCTCTGTTTTGAATTGGAATGACCTTTGCATAAAAATTGAATCCTTCCAATATTTCTCTCTCGGGTGCTATGTGGGAGGCAGGTGTCTAGAATGTGGGAGCAGTGAGATAGAAACAACTTGGAAAACAGTATAACTTAAATATAGTTAATATAATAGTAAATACAAGAAAGAGTTCAACTTTCAGGGGATGGGCATACAGGTATCTGCCCTACAATATTTACTAGCTGCTTTCTGTATCCAGATTTTCAGTATCAGATGAGCTAAGTTGAGAGAATTAAAGCAACCAAAAATGTGTATCCTAAAAATGGCAAAACCAAATGGAAATTTGGGAAGTCAAGTTCCTTTTTCAAAGTCTTATTGGCCAATATGCCTATATCATTTTATAAATGAATACAAGTAAATGTATGTCATCACATTTCCATATTAGTTTGCAGGTTTTTTAAAAAATGTTTACACTAAAATTTGTGGCATGTTTTTTTTCATTATCCTTCCCAGGAAAAGGTGTTTGGAGATGCTTAAAAAAAAATTATAATAACAACAACAATAATAAAAATAATCTATAGTTAACATTTGTGCTATAAATGCCAGTTCTACATGACTTGCACATGAGTGAGTCCTAATAAATATATCATCATACTAATAGAAATTTATTTTTTTAGGTATGGCGATTCAGCACAGCTTTTTGTACTGTAAATGAATGGAAATTTGCGGACATTGTAAGCATGGCTGATCATTTGAAGAAATGCAGTTACAATGCTGTAGAGAAACGGGAAGAAGCTGTGCCGCTGCCATGTATGTGTGTCACAAGAGAACTAACAAAAGAAGGACGGTCGTTGCGCTCAGTCTTGAAGCCTGTACTTTAAAGATGAAGAATAATTCTATTTGCACACTCAAGCACCTGAAGTAACCTCCGGATGATAATTTGTGACACTTTATTAATTTACTAAATATGATTTCTGGATAAATTTGTCATAATGTACATAATGTTTTGAAGTGACATTTATTTTTTTATAACATTGTCTGGTTAGAATGAACAAAAATTGCCTTAAAAATGGAACTTGCTGGTCAGGGGAGTTCTGTATGACTTTTTATCATTTGTAGGTTTCTTTTCTTTTTTCTTTTGAAGTTTCCCTGACTAACTGTATCCATTTCTTTTTATTGACTTCAAGAGACATGCTCATCCAAGCAAGATGTCTGTATAATTTTGTCTCTTTGCAAATTTGAATGTAACATTGAATGCTAGTCGAAATTTAGCAGCATATGTTTTGATGAATCTTTTCATTCTGTGGATTGCTGTGTTCATATAAGCTGATAGTGTTATTTAATGTCATTTCTTGTTAAGATTGCGAAGTGTGATTTTAGTGTTAAATGCAAATGAATGGCATAATCCACAAATATTTGGAGTTAGCATCAGAACTTCTAATTTAATGCAGCAAAATCCTATCAAATGAATCCTGAGATAGAACTTTTTTTTCCTAATAGTACCTTCTCTTAAATTTCAACACAAATTGCTACTATTAGCAGTTCAATGGAACAAAATTTGATTTTATTTCAGGCTCTTAATACCTAGGCTAGAATTTTGGATCAATATACTTTCTTCCCTTTTTCATTGTTTGGTATTAATAAAGGTAATCTTGAAAAATAAGGTAATCTTGAAAAAATTGTATTGTTTGCTGTAGTTAGCTATACAGGATTCATAATACTTAGATTAGTACATTTAAGTTTTATGGTGTTAAGATACATTCTGTTATGTTAACAAGTCTGGATGTACCATGTGGTTTCAAGGCTACTTTATAGTGTTTAGGACTCATTCTCAGTACACTAAATTCCATTGGAATTTCTGTCCTAGCAAATGTGGTTAGGATAGTGCTCTTGATATGCCATCTTTATAAGATGAGAACTAATTGGATAAAAAGTGTATTTTAAATGTTTTTTTCATAACTCAATATTTTCCATAGTCTTCCATAATGAAGAAAATGTTGGTGATTGTTTTCTCTACTTACAAAATGCCTTTTGTTAATGTTATTCAAAAGCTTTAATACCGATACAACTAGTTTATTGAGCTTGGTGCCACAAATTTTAAAAAACCAAGTTTATTTAAAAATAATACGTTTCAGTTTTAAAGAAGAAAGTATTGGAAAGTTAGCTATATATTGGTAATATGTAATTAAATCATTTAAATATACTTGATTTAAGACTATGTTGACATATAAATTGAATCTGGAAAGTAATTGTCTTATCATTAAGCAGTTATATTTAAAAAGCTAAGCCTCGTTCTCTAGTGCCATATAGCTAGATCATTAAGGAATATATTTTATATAGCCATTTTCTATAATGCCTGGATCTTGGGATCAGTTAATTATTTTCACAATGTTGCCTTTCTCTTTGAAGAACATAGGAGAAAAAGTTTCTTGCAATTAGTGGAATCTTCAGCTGCAAAAACACTTCTAATTTTAGCAGTTTAAAAAGAATGAAAGGTACATCATTATCATATTAGTTTTGATAACATATTGGATTTTTTGACCAAGCTTATGCCGCTGGCCAGGAAACTTGACCCCAATACATACAGAGATTTCATTTGCAATCTCTGGGCGTGTATGCTTGTCTTCAGAAAAAGTACTATCAGCCTAAAACAACCAAGAATATTCATTCCACAGGTGTTGGAAGCTATTTATGCATATATTGCTATTCATCAAATATTTTACCAATACATAAACCATTCTACCTTTTCCTCAAGAACAGATGGGCAAAATACTGTATACCTCAGCCCTTATGTGAGGAGTATACTGTAATTGTAAAGGCTTCATGCAGTATTCAAGAAATCTCTTGGCTTCTAAAGAAGTGTGGATTAATCTATAATGGAATGCTTGGTTTATTTTTTCACATTAAGCATTTTGAACAGTTCATTCTCAATATTACTTGTATTTCTGCCTTCAAATTCTAATACTGTTTCTTGTTTTATTCCTGAGTTATTAAACATCATTGCTGTAAAGCATATTTTAAAATATTCTTGCAAACAGGAATACAATTAAAGGATATCAGTATTTTATACTGCTGTGCAGTCTCCAAAGTCATAGTTTGTCAGTACTTAATTTCCTTTACAATAGTACTTTCCATATTAAACTTACACTGAAACCTCTCCTAGCTTGTTCCATTTGAATTGCCTTTAAAACTTCACATATACAGCTGTTTTTCTTACTGGCAGTCCATTATTTTGTTTTAACGTTCACTTGATGCTGTTTTTTGCAATGTTTAGTATAACTAATAAAAACACTTGACATTTCTTTGTTTAGCACATTATTTTTATTTATAATTTGAGAAATAACTTTTTCCTTAGTAAATCTCCACTCTTAAATAGTTAAGATGAAGCAACAGCACTAGCAAATATGATTTTATTGCTGGAGTTAGCATTTCTCATAACTTAGTGTAGCAGCCCCCAACCTTTTGGGTACCAGGGACTGGTTCCATAGATATTTTTCCGCAGACTGGAAGGGACATGGTTTTGCATGCTGCCTGCATCCCATGGATGGGGCTTCGCTTGTTTGCACAGCCTAGTTTTTGGCATGCTGCAGACCCATGTCAGTCCATGGATCCGGGTTTAGGAACCCTTGGTTTAGTGTGTCATTAACTGAAAATGCAAATTAAAACTTATGAAGAAAACCTGTATTTTGAAAGCATTTGTTGCTAAATACATTATTTCATTCTAACACTAGCACTATAGTTAACAATATTGCCTGTTACTATTAAACTCCCTAAGATTTGTCAGTTATGGAAATATTGTCATAAATTGTTTATTTAAAATTAGATTTTTAAAAACAAAGCTATTTTAGTAGGTGAAAGCAATATGACCTAACAATTATTGTTTAGATTTAATATGTTGATCAATCCTATGAACTCTTTAGAACTCTCCATATTCCTGCAATGGTGTGTGAGCTACAATGTAATAATTCCTATGGTAATAATATATGAAAAGATTATGGTTAAAAAACCCACTACACCAAGGGTGTCAAACTCAAGGCCTGCAGGCCAAATCCAGCCCATGGGGTGCTTAGATCTGGCCTGCAGGGCTGCCCTAGAAACAGTGAAGGATGAACCCACAGTGCCTTTGCACTGTTTGGAGGGCCACATGCAGCCCCCCCCGAGCTCCATTTTCGCTGGCAGAGCGCTGCAGGATGCCATCGTAGCCAAAAATGGAGCTCAGGAACCCGTTTTTGCTGGCAGAGTGGGCCACCATGGGTGCCCTCCCGATACAATAGATGTCAAGCTGGCCATGCCCACCCTGGCCCCTCAAGGTCAAACACAACCCTGATGTGACCCTCAATGAAATTGAGTTTGACACCCCTGCACTCAGGGCTTTTCTTCGAAGAAAGGTGCCGGAACGCACCCCCCGTCGTGTCGCTATAAACCCGGAAGTAATAGCGCGCAATTGGTG
>JAOYMU010000252.1:41931295-41944356 GCA_025802295.1 Psammodynastes pulverulentus | reverse complement strand
ATGCTGGCTGGGGAATTCTGGGAGTTGAAGTCCACAAGCCTTAAAGTTGCCAAGTTTGGACATCCCTGCATTAGGTGCTACACATTTCCTGCTTTCCCATCATGTGTGTAGTTTTTTCCATTAAAAAAATTGGAAAAATTATTTCACATAGCTGGTTATAATGTCTAGAATGGGCATCTTTGGAAGAGATGGTGGTCTAGAAGTATTAAAAATAGATAGATGATGGATGGATGGATATGGGGATGGCTAGCACAGGGGAAAAGATGAGACAAAAATTATGCAAAGTATAGATGCTTCCTATAAAACTTGCAGAGGTCATTCTGATCCTGTCCATGCACATGATACATTATTTTCTACTTCCTTCAACCTTGCCAGGAGTAATCATTTTTTCCAGTCCATCATCAGCTTGCATCACATTGCAAAAATATATGGGCTTCTGCTTGCTCATAATCAGGCTCAAGGGAGCAGTCATTTTACTTCTTCAAAGACCAATGGATTGGTAATTCTTCTTGTAACCTTGGCATTCTAAGTAACTATTTTCAGATCCATAATTCTGGCATCATCAGCGTAGTCAAAAACTTGCTTTATTGAGTAAAAACTCATTCATTTAGCTCACTCTGATAAAGTCTCCATCTTATATTAGCAATATGATCTCATCATGTCTCTGCTTTTTCTGAAGTTTGCCTACTCATTTATCGTCTCTGTTTCCATATATGACTCTATTCCTCTTCGTTAAGATTTTAAAGTAAAACTTCTATTCTTGAAGAATTAATTCAGTGCATTACTAATATGCACTTTCTTCTGCATCTTACTTGTTCTTTATAGATGTGCACACTAGTCTTTTCAAAGCTCCAGGCTACCTCGTGTTTTCTATAAGTATTGACCTCTAGTAAAAATTTCACTAATCTTTTTCTTTTCATTTTTCTTTTCTTCTTAATTTTTCTGTATTTGACTTTTTTTTCCAGTTGCTTTTTGTTTGATGTTGAAAATCTGCATTCAATCATTTAAAATTCTTCTTACTGATCAAAGCCTTTGTCTTCTGTCTTTCCTTGGTTATAGTGAAAGGTAGTTCTGAAAGTCACTTGAATTTCTTTTTTAAATTTTGGGGAATATTTTTGTCTGCTTTGTTTTCCATGTGATGTCTCTTACTTCTTTCCATAGCCATATCCATTGCCTCCAAATCCTGCATGAAAGGCAGATATAAATCCAGTACAACAAAATAAAAATTGCATTCAGACTGTATGTCCCCCACTGCCAGCATACCTATATTCTTTATTGCTTTGCAAAGCTTATCCTGTATTTTGGACACCAAAATTCATTTTGCACTTAGAAGTGTTTTAGCTATTTGGCTTGCATTTATCCATCTTCAGTTTTCATTAAGTAACTTGATTGTGACATTGTCAATCTGGCGATGTCCCTTCATAAAGCTTGCATTTATGTTGGCTGAAGCAGGTTTTGGCAAAAATGAACCAAGAATTCTCTGTGTAAAATTCTATTAACCTTTTTTTCCTATTCTGATGCATTTTCCAATTCAAATCCTCTTAATTCCAAGTATCTTTTCCTCCAACTGTGTCCATCCAATCACCCCATTAGTGGATTACATTCTTTCTATCTTCTTGTTTATCACTTCCTACATTTTTCCATATAATCTGCCATTACACCCATATTAGGAGCATAGAACTTTTTTAAAGCTGATGTTCGTTGAATAGTCACTGATTCTAATAGATACGGTTCTCTTTATTGGTTTATAGGCAACCGTATACTTAGCATTGTACTTTTGGAGAATTATTGCCACTCCAACTGTTTTGCATATTCTCTTGCTCTGAATATTACATAAACATCTGATTTAAAATAACACATTCTGGTCCACTTAGACTTCACTTATTCCTAAAATACTGCATGTAGTATGCTAACATCCCTGCTTTAATATTTCTAGAATTCCTTGATTCGTGCCTTTAAAATTCCATATCCTATTTATTATTTATTTATTTATTTATTTATTTATTTATTTGTTCGTTCGTTCGTTCGTTCGTTCGTTTGTTTATTTATTTATTTATTTATTTATTTGGAAAATCATGTCTTTTTCAACACTGATACCATCAATGACTAGATTTCCATGTAGCTTTCTTCTGGGCATTTTATCATCTCCAGATCTAATTTATCATGTTTCCTCAATAGCTACAGGAAAGTTTTCTAGTCTAGGGAGGAATCTCAGCATCTGACATCCGACTCGTCTAAATGTTTATACAAATGCAATGCAACAAGATAAAAGTATCTTGCTATCACCTTCCTTTTTTGGATTTTGGAGTTCTTATCCTAAACTGATTGGTTTTCATTATACCTGCACTTTCCATCACGGTGGATTACTCTTTGTTTCCCTACTCCCCTGTTGATGTTACTCCAGCAAGAGTTAAGCTCGAGTTAGACTCTTGCGGATGTAGGCATTGACGCATACCTACACTGCAAAGGGATTGGTGGTTGTAGATGGGCTGACATACACACCTCCCAAATTTGAACTATGCATTGTGTAGAGATGCATGTCCTGCGTGCTGATTGGTTGATCTGACTTTAGGGAAGTTTTCTGTGCTTTGTTGTTTTAGCGCCCCCTAGTTAGAACATTAACATTCACAGAAGTATAAATGCAATAGTTAGGTAATAATCTCAGAATGGCAGACCCATGTGTTCCCTGACGTGCAGTGACACAGAAGTTTAATTCCTGCCTTATCCTATCAGGAGGATGCACTTCCATCAGCATATACTCCCAAGGTCATTGTTGCTATTGAACTTTCCTTAGAGACATAATACTTTGGGACAAAAGTAGAATACATCTTTATTTAAAGCACCGAACACTGAATAGTCCTATTCCATGTTCCTTGAGGAGTATAGGGAATTAGTGACATTGAGACCCCTCACCTCAGTCTGCTTGTTTCATTCTTCCTTATGGGTTAATGTATTCATGTTATTCACTGAGGAAAGAAGAGAGGTCGACTTTACTCCATCTTGCACCTCACCATAATCAGCACTTACAGTGTATTTACCTTTTGTAAGGGGCTTCGGTAGTTAAAATGTGAGCATGGTTCCATTTTTTGAAAAATAAAACCTGCTTGCATTGTAGTATGATTTAAACGTGGCCTTTAGTTGCAGCAGTAGTTTTTCAGTAAGATATCATGTGAATATGAGACCTCACTTCTTGCAGAATCAGAAAAAATATAAGCATTGAATATGCTCCGGTCTTCTCCGCATTCTTTATTATCAGACTTCAGATATTTGCCAAGGGACACTCTCTAGTAAGGCTTGCCATTTCATTTATGTCCTCTTGCTTATTCTGTACCTCTATTTCCTTTCTCTTGCTGGCAGAGGTCTTGAATTTTTACATTTTTATTAGTGAATGTGATTCTTTTATTAAAATAAAATGGGCTATGCAAAAGAATGCAAGGGACAAAAGAGTTGTAGTTGAGGAAACATATTGCATTTTACTTAGGATTATGCCTGGAACAGAATTGCTTTGTTTTGGAACTGTGTATGTGAATTAGAAAAAAATGTACTTCGTGTACATTGAATTATTTTCTGTTGCCTCGCGCACATTGGTTCATTTTTACATTTTCTCTGCTGAATCCCATCTGCTTAATCCATAGTTGCTAAGATGGAACCTTTTGCTTATAAATCAGGTAAAAGACGTCTGATTTTGTAGCAACCTCATTCTTCCCTCCTTTCCAGGCTTGCCATAAGAAAATATGTTAGGTTAGATTCTATAATTCTCCGTGCTTGAAAGGTAAAATAAATTCATGTTCTCCAAGGCTCTTATTCCTGAATTCTTGACTACAGATAGAGCCTCGGTGGAACAGGGGTTAGAGTGCAGTACTGCAAGCTACTACTGCTGACAGCTGGCTGCCTGCAATTTGGCAGATCAGATCTCACCAGGCTCAAGGTTGACTCAACCTTTCATCCTTCTGAGGTCAGTAAAATGAGGATCCAAATTGTTGTGGGCAATATGCTGACTCTGTAAACTGCTTAGAGAGAGCTGTAAAGCACTATAAAGCGGTATATAAGTCTAAGTGCTATTGCTATTGCTATATATATATTCTGTGACAATTTGGTTTCTGCAAAGGGCCTTTATCTATTTTCTCAGGGAAGGCCCACTTCAGATTTTGAAATCCAAAATGATCTCTCCTACCTGCAATTCCAGACCATGATTTATAAGCAACTTCAGGAAATATAGTGAATAAAATGCTACGTTTGTTGGTGAAAACCTTAAGATGAGAAAGACATGAAAATAGAAGAATAATATGATGCATTCTTAACTTATTCTAATTCAGTAATTTACAAAATAGGGAAAAAGCAGCAAATCAAATTGAATCATTGGTTAATCTGCAGGCTGCTAATAAAAAAAAAACTAAGCACTATATCTGCATTTATCAATTGAATATGCTTGTTAGCTTCTTAAAATACAGATTTTCGTACAACATACTAGAGAGGTAGGCCATTGCCTTGGTAACCCCACAGGTACCATTCAATAAGCATTATGGATAATAGGTAGAATAGATTAATCACTGAAACTACTCCTAAATTCAGCCTTTCCGAAGTATTACACTTGTGATCAGTCTGAAATCCATACTCCTTTCATTAACTCACCACACCATAGTTACTACGATAGAACAGCCTGTTACTGTATAAATTCATTATTTAGTACACTTTTTTTTCTTTTTCTTAGTTCTTGTGTCCCAAAGCAGTTCTCTTTCCCTGTCTCTCAGACAGACAAGAGGGATAGGTAAATGAATCCTGTCATCAACCTTATAAATTGAAAAGGACAAGATACACAAGAGAAGAGGGGGAAAAAAAATAAGCTTTTGCAAGGTCGAAACAAACTGCTAATGCTGTTAGCAAGTATTTCTATATAATACTGGCAAGTCTTTCCTTGGCGATTTTCTTGCTCCACTAGTTCATGATTCTTATTTATTTGGCTGATAGGAAGGGCCAGAATGTCCTTTCCTCTTGTTTCCTCAATGTCAGAATAACTAGCAGTTGGGGCTTTGTGGCAGGAAAGGCAAAACAATCTCCTGCTAGCTATGTTTTGTGACATGTTAGTCCCTCTCTTACAATCATATGTCAACTTTCCAGGCCAATGTAATGGCATGTGGGAATGATCTTGGGAGATGGGGAAGATTTGCAGCCAGGACAGTGGTTGGATAAATGGCAGCTTAGCCTGCAGAAGGAATGTGGGCACAGGACTCAGAAGGAAACTCTGTTTGGTTCCAAGCAAAGGCAATGGGAGAGAAATGTACTTTCAGACTTGCAAGATTCTACTAATGTAACCTTACAATAAAGTAAAACTAGTTCTTCTGGGTGTGTTTCTTGTCTGGACTATCTTGCAAGGCAGGGGTGGGATCTAACCAGCACATCTGGGAAAACGCGCATGCACCACTTTCCATCCCCCAGCTGGAGCTTGCAGTGGCAATCAGCTTGAGCTGATAAAGACCAGGTAAGAATCAGGGCGGGTGGAAAGGCCCAACATGGATTTTTTGCTTCCTGTTCCTCTCCGCGGAATGGAGGCTTTCCTTAGCTACCGGATCGCCCACACTGGGCAGAACTGGGAAGATCCCACTCCTGTTGCAAGGCCAACATCAATCTTGCAAGTCTGAAAGTCCATCTTTCCTCCATCACTTTTAAAACCCAAGAATCTAGGGAGGATCCCTTCTGAGGCATATGCCATGCTTACATTCCTACCTCTTATCCAAGTATTACCCTGGCTGCAGCTCTTTTCCCTGTCTCCCAAGGTCAGTCCCACATACCATTATGTAGACAATGCAAAAGACTATAAAACCTATGTTTTTGTGGATTCAGCCTTTATAATGATGGTGTGAGTGTTAATTATGCCACAGGACTTGATATGAAGTTAGAAAGGGCATATTGTATCATTTCAAATGGAGAAAACCAGAATTTACAATTGTTGAAAAGCATTTCTTACGTACATCAGTTTTTTTTTAAAAGCAAAATAATAAGAATTTAAACCACAAGTGTCATAAGTCATACATATATTGTTTAAAACAAACTCCACAATTTTCTCACCTCCCTCTATTAGATGGAAGATAATGTAGGGGTTGATCATGGTTAATTTAGCATTTCAGGATTTGCATTAAGCACCCAGAGTGTCTAATTTATAATTGAACAGGAAGAAAGCATTCTCTGTGCAGAATCTTGATAATGAATAAATGTGTTAACACATTAGCAACATTTTTTAATTCATATATCTAAAATATACCTAATCAGCCTATATTTATTTGCAAGCAGAATTATCTTTTGAAAATGGTGGGCTGGTCATATCACTTTTGTTAAAGTAAATAAACATTTAAGATTTGTTGGAATTATTTAGCATTAGTATTATTTTTATTTGATTCTTTTGCGGCAAAGGTAGCAATCCAGAGATGATATGCTGCTTCCAGATTTTTTACAATGTGTCATCCATCACTAGAGATTGCCCACGTTGCAAGAAATAATAATTATATGTGCATGCAAAAATATCTATCTGCAGAGGTGTGTTTTATACATTTACTTAATTACATTTATATCTTGCCTCTCCTCTAAAGGTAAAAGTTACTTTATGGAGGAGTATCTTCACCCAGCCATCACTCCTCATTCTAGTCTCTTTCACCTAGAAGTCATTCACTTTTCCTTTGTTTGGTTCACAATATATTTTCAGCTAGAAAGCAGACTAACCTAACAGTAAAAAGGGATCTAGTTCTGCTTTAAAATGTTAAGATGGCTCAAAGGAATTTAAATACATTCATATTTGAATCCATAGGTCAAATTGTTTCCCAAAGAAACTGCAAACCTTTTTATTGCAAATTTTGTGTAGATACCTTTGATGTAGTCCTAAGGCAACCAGGCTCGAAACCAGGTGGCTGTGAGTTCTAGTCCTTTTTTTAGGCACTATGTCAGCTCTCTCCATCTCTCACAAGTTATATTGTGACCCTCTTCTTTCTATAATATATCCGGTCTGATCATTAAAACCGTAAGTTCATTTTTCTACATTTTTATGCAAAAAGTCCATAAAAGGTTTCCAGACTCCAGTACTCCATTTGTGTTACCATTTGTGCTCCATTGTACTTTCTGGAATGGAGTCAGACCAGTTGCATAGCCTTGTTGCTCACAATCCTTCTCTGTTTGGTTTAGGAGGGATTCATAGAAAATAAAATGGTCTGAAGTTGGAGGCCACTGTGTTGCTTGGAATGCCCCGCTACTCAAAAAAGAAAAAAAGGAAAAAAAATGTATCGCCTAGTAGAAAATAGGAAGTGTTGCAAGTAACATCAGACCAACTGAGGAGGCAACGGATGATCCAAGCGAGAATTGAGGGAGAACATGCATTTGACATTGATCTTGTTTCTAATCCTAGGAAGAGTCCAGATGCTGCCTCAGGCTGTCTATCTCCTCCATGGGCTACTGGAGAATGGGCACACTGTCTATGTTCACTGCAACGCAGGAGTTGGTAGGTCCACTGCTGCAGTTTGTGGCTGGTTAAAATATGTGCTGGGATGGAATTTGAGAAAAGTGCAGTACTTTGTAGCTTCCAGAAGAGCAGCCATCTACATTGATGAAGAAGCTCTGGTCCGTGCCGAGGAGGATTTCTTCCAGAAATTTGGGCCACTCCGTTCCTCATTCAAGCCGTAGCAGCAGCAGAAGAAGAACTTACTAGCGGCGTAGTCAGGCTCAAACTTCTCAGAAATCATGGCCTTAACTCCAAAAATGCTACCATTGCCTGAGGAAATAGTAAGATGAAAATGTGAGTGCATGTAGCAGTCAGGATACCTAAAGATTATGTCACAGTTTTAGAGAAGGAAAATTCACATTGATTACTGACACATTGATTACTATTTGAGAGGGGACTAGTTTGCCCACCCATTCATGCCTCAACACTTGGCAGGTCCTGAGTTAGGTAGCTAAGTAGGGTCAGGCCCTCTAAGTACTTTGATGAAAGACCTCTGGGGAATGTGGTAAGAAGGTGGTAGCCCACCATTTCCATACCACTGCCAAGGAAACACCAAGGACTGAAGTCAAGTTCATGTTACTGCCTTTCCCAAGCATTATTATTATTACTATTATTTTAACAGAGCTGCACATATGCATATGCAAACACGACCCTGGAACCTAGACTAGAAAAGAAACTGCAGTTTTAGGTCCTGTTCGTGGATTATTTGGTTATGGCTAAGTGTATGAAACTTGGTAAACCTTCTAGCCCAGACAGCAGATCTGATATATGCAATACCTTCAATGTAGGTTTTAGAATCAGGTTTAGAATGAGGTTTTAGCCTCAGCTTGGCTAACCTTGGAAGCTGGGCATGATAGGAGTTGTAGTACAACAGTTGTGTAAAAGAAAAGGAACAACCTTGTCATATTTCACAGTGTGGGAGGAGATCTATGATTTCCATTTAACTACGTTTTCCATTTAACAAATGTTATTAAACAAATGTTATTAAAAGGATAGGTTTGGCAAGTTGAATTATGTTTTACATTTGTTAATAGGGAGCTTGTAATCTATCTTACACATATCCTCTATCTGCATACTTAACCTGTCTTCCCCTCTCTTCCCTCCTCTGGCCTCACCCCAATTTAAATCCTGCATCAGTTTGGCCTCTCTGTGTATTTGATGAAGTGAGCTGCAATTCATGACAGCGTGTGCCCTTTAATAAAATTTATTTGTCAGAAAACTCCTCCTGATTATATGCTTCACAGTAGAAGCTGTCACTAAATAATAAATCATAAATGTTTTTTCCTCATATATCCACATGCACAGGTTTGAGATCCCTAAAGGCCTAACCAAAGACCTTGGTTTAACACTTAGGTCAAATCTTGTTGATTGCTTGAACTTAGACTTATCCAGACAGCCCTTCCCAAATGTCTATCTACTGTAGTTAGTCAGTATATGTTGCTACTTAATTTTGGTATTTTCCAAGCTGCCAGTATTTAGTCATATACTAAAACAGGTTATTAGATGGATAATCTTCAATACTATAATGTTAAAGATGTTGGTGTCAGTACAATAAACTATTGTAATCCAGGTGACAAATTAAGTAGGTGCAAGATCAAAGGCGACACATGGTTTAAAACAGATGATTATTAATCAATGTGACTTAAATGGAAAACAGTTCAACCCAGACAAGAATACCTATGGGCACTGTGCAACAATCTTAATAAATTTGTGAAATCTCAGCTGGACTAATGGCCAGTTGCTACCATTACATCTGGAAGAATGCTTAGTTGCCCATAATCACCTTACAGAGAAGATGGTATAAAAAATTAATAAATAAATAGTGCAGCTGGGAGGAAAATCCAGGATCATTACAGGGTTTAATAAACATGTATGATAGCTTGTAGAAGGACAATTCTTCTATATAAATATTTTTTGTTTATTAACTATCCATTGGTTTGTCTAAAAATATGTATTTTATTCTTTATTTTTTTTGTTAAAGTCATCTTGTATGCAAAAATAGCACTGAATATGTTTTTAGCTGCATATTTGACTTTCTTTCTCAATTTGGATGTGCCATTAAATATTTGAAACATACAATATTGACAACGAACAAGTTCTTCTGTTTGATGTCGAGATCTGTACAAGAATGATTTGCAGATCTTATGCCACATTTGAATTATAATAATTTAAATAAGGGATAACATAAATAAGGGATTAAAAGTATTTGCTGATAAAATGTTCTTGATAATGCATGGAGAATAATTTTGACAATATGAAGGCTCCATGTGGTCTATTCCTTTTAATTATGTTTGTGTGTCACAGGACAAATTATAAGGCCAAATAAAAGCCAATTCATGCTAACCTGTAGCAAATTCAGATCATAGAAACTTCTTGTAACTGTTTTGACATCTTTCACGATTGCTGGCATTTATTTAGCCACTATATGAAAATGAAAACAATCCTCAAGAGGACACAAGATTGAATTTGATATCAGCGGGATCTGAATGTGACACATTGTACCTGAATTCTCATACATATATTAATATGACCATCGATATTCCAGACACATATTAAAAATGGCTTGGAGTTTTTTTAGGTCTGAATAGCAGGATTGGAGAAGATTATTAACCATTAAATGAATTTAGCAAGAAGCATGCAAATAATAACAGTATATATTCTACCAAGCCAATTAAACAACAAGAAGTGATTGTAACAAAATACTTATAAAATATTTAACTTTTCCCCAGTGCATAATTACACAAGAGCCTGGAATTTAGTTGTTATCTATTAAAAATCCAATTGAAAAGAAGTTAATCTGTTGGATAGATCATTAATGATCATACAAAATCCGATTATATTATTTAACTAAAAGGATGAGTACATTTATATATCATCTCTTACAAAGTCAACCAAACATACTAATACATGTTTGGAAAGAAAATTCTCATAAAGTGAGGAGCCATTAGCATGATTTCCTAGTGACAAAACTGCAAAAATACCAAGGAGGCTGGCATATCCATTCAGAGAGGTTTGTTAAAAGTAGTAATTACAGCTCAAATTTTAAACCAAGAACTATATAAAGTCAAACAATTCAAAAAGACAGCATCATCATTGTCATCATAGTCGCAATAGCAGAGTGATCTATACTTGAAAAATACTGGAATTCAGATAAAATGGCCCTTCAGTTGAAACACAATCAATTGGGATAAAGATGGGTGGCTATAGAAATCTAATAAATATGTAAATGTAGAACCAATCGCCCTGGACATGTATACATCCGAACTAGACTTTGTTGTTTCTCTGTGTCATATAATATAATATATGTGGGTATATGCATAATTGTATTTATATATTTATTGTCATGTTTATATAGTGTATATTGGAGGTGGAGACCCTTTGAGAGCTGTAGGCAACAAAATTTCATTTTAATGTATGCCGATTAATGCTTATTTAAAGTGACAATAAAGTTATTATTCTACTCTACTCAAATCTAAGTCTAAGTCTAACAAGGGAGGCAGTCCGTTTTTGCAAATAAGTCATTCCTGTTCCACTAAACTTAATATGAGAGATGAAAATCCCATTCTCTCTCACTCCAAGCCAGAACAAGCTTGGAAGTGGCATTGAACTGGTGAATTATGTCAGGTGGCCTCATCATAAGTGTACAGGTGGTCCTTGGCTTACAACCATTAATTTAGTGACTGTTCAAAGTTACAACAGCACTGACCCTTGCAGCATTCCCATGGTCACACGATCAAAATTCTGATGCTTGGCAATTGGTTCACATTTATGACAGTTGCAGTGTCCCAGGGTCATGTGATCACCTTTTGCGACTTGATAAGCAAAGTCAATGGGGAAGCCAGATTCACTTAACAACTGTGTTACTAACTGAATAACTGCAGGGATTCACTTAACAACTGTGTCAAGAAAGTTCATGAAACGGGGCAAAACTCACTTAACAACTGTCTCAGTAACAGAAATGTTGAGGTCCATTCTCATTGTAAGTCAAGGTCTATCTGTACATGCACAATTCTTATGGAAAGCTATTTTGTGCAATAACATTACCCCATTAATTTAGCATATAATTTAGTGGGACATGTTTCGTAGCTTGCTTGGAAACCAGCACCTCCCCCCAAAAAACCCTTTATGTGGAAATAATCACTACTCTATGAAGAAAAATCAAGACCTAATTCTAAACGGCCAAGAAGTCAAAGATGACAGGAGCTTCATTAACTACATTCACTGGAAGGCTATAATCAGATTCTTTCACACAAAATAATTGTGCAGAATTATGCCTTAATATTTTGCTTCCATTGTCAGCTTTTACCAGACACGATTGGGGAGTGAGGGTGGAAAAAACCGAGCCATTTAATAACTTCCCTGGGAATGTAAACTGGCGGTTGCAGCTCTTTTGATGTAGCAGTTAATCAATGGAACACACACTCCTGATCAATATTCCTTTCATTCATTTTCATGTGTACATATGTCACTAGCATGCAGTTCTGTGCATGACACATGTCACTGGTGTTGCCATGGTGTCAGGAGGAATGGTTGTCGTCACTTGTTTATTTTCAAATTTGCCAGACTGCTCCATTTTCCCATCCTTTGGATCCTAACATTTCTTGACATGATTTGGGTGCACTGCATTCCCTCCAGAGGAAAAAGGTAGAAATAATGAAAACATAATTTTAAGAAAACTGATTGTCAGAAGAGTTTGGAAGTAGAACAGATGAGTTTTCAAACAAACAAAAAACTGCAGTGAAAGACCAGGCATAGAAGTTTTAAAGGACTTGAGCAGTTGGAGGAAAAATAAGATGATCTCAGACAAAGAATTCATGCAGAGCTGTAAACTGCAGGAGAGCAGTTTTGACTGGAACTAAGAAATGGAAAATGATGTTTATTTTCCTTACCAAGAAGCATGGTTTTGGCTTCCTGGTGAGTGGGCATAGTGACTGACAGAAGACTGGCTAATTCAACCGTTTATAGGGGAAGAATAAATTCCATCCATTGAAAGTTTAGAAGGGATGTTCATTAAAAATGCTAATAGCCTTGAAACCTTTGCATGGTTGTTGCACAGAAAGAATGAGAAAAACAAAGCATGTTATATAATCAAAACTGCATCTGATTGTTATTCATGAGCTCACTCATTTATTCGGGTTAAAATTATTTATAAAACAAAGTTTAGGGTGTTTTCTACATCTGATTTTAAAAAAAAATGTCCAAAAGACAATTATGGCAGAACTCTGGTCTCTTCAATTTAAACTATACCAAAGGGGTGGGGGGAGATGTACAGGAGAACAGACTGGATGTCTTCAATGGAGCTGTGAGATGTAAAACCCCAAAATTCTGTACTCACAGTACAGAGACAAGTCTGGTCCACAACGCAAAGGTTTATTTAAGCGGCTGCAAACGCGGCCTCCAAGACTCTTCCCAAATGGATTCAAGGAGAGCAAAGGCCCCACATTCAAATGATACTTTTATACCCCCCCCCCTACACAATACACCTCACGCCTAAGAAATCCTCCCCACTCCCCCTTATTAAGAAATCCTAACCATTCTGTGAGCTAAATTGTAAGCCAAAGGTCACCATGACTTTTTC
>JAOYMU010000252.1:41790002-41800224 GCA_025802295.1 Psammodynastes pulverulentus | reverse complement strand
CAGCAGGTTCTGACCAGTTCTGGAGAACCAGTAGCGGAAATTTTGAGTAGTTTGGAGAACTGGCAAATACCACCTCTGATTGGCCCCATCCCCCATCTATTTTCTGCCTCCCAAGTCCCAGCTGATTGGCTGGGTCTTCTTTTGTTGCCCTGCACAGGAGAACAGAGTTGGAAATCAGGTTAGTGGGGTGGAGAGGGAATGGAGATTTTACAGTATCCTTCCCCTGCTAAGCCCACCAAGCCACGCCCACAGAACCGGTAATAATTTTTTTTGAATCTGACCACTTCCTCTAGCAAATTAAGTTCAGCATTGACACTATGGTTCCTTTTGTTCTGAGGAGTTTCCTGTGACAGTTGAAACCATTAAACAGCAAGGCCCATGGTGTACACTTGTACACCATACATTTTATTTGATTTGTATGGCTATATAACAATCCTCTGCTACTATTTCTATATAATAAAACAGAAATTTCTAACATATCCCAACCAAAACCAAGAATAACCCAGCTTTCAATCTTCAAGGGTCCCCATTTATGCTGAAACTTCTCTTATCATTAAGAAGAAGGGGGGAAAAAAAACATCACAGGACACTTAACTAGGAGAACTGTCTGTGCAAATTATCCCGTAATAAAACGAATGTTTAATCTCTGCCTCCTTGAGCTTCTTTACTGATGCTCAAAAACTTAGCATTTCACTTTATGTAGCTAAAGCTTCTAAATCTAATTTATATTGCAAAAAAAAAAAAAGCCCCTACTGCTGAAATATTTTAAACACGGAATTAAGGATTTGTGTGTGCTCAGCAGTTTTGAATATTGGATCATTTATAAACATAGAGGCCGCTCATAATTTGTAAGTAGTAGCCAGACTTTATTGCTAAGGTACACACAAAAAAAGGCTGCCTTCTAATTGGTTAGATACCATTTTCTTGTTTGATTTGAGCATACTTTGACATTCTTAGGTGGATAAAGGAGAAACAGGGAAAAAAATGCTGGAAAATAGGATTACAGATTAGTTAAACTGCGCATGGCTTTAGGTCTGTCGTTCTGAAGCTTCAGATTTATTTTTGTACCAGTAGCAAGATAATTGTATCTATTATAGTATGCAAGAATTTTTTAAAAACACGCTACTTTGCATTAGTGTCATGTCATATTTTCTCATACCTCATTTTATACTACTGAAATAGGAAATTCCATGAAGTTCTTAGACCAGGACAATCAAGAGATCTTGATTCTTGGTGCTCTGTCAATTTCTTTGCAGTTTGATAATTGCCTCCTCCTGCTCATTTTATCTGGGTGTCAGTGAAACATCTGCTGACTTCCTCTTTACATTTTAGCCCAGATGCTAAGATGTGGCAGTAGTTTGCTAAACCAGAAAAAAAAAATGGACACAATACTGATACCAATATTTACTACCTAAACATTTTAATTATGAGACAAGATTTGGTTTTATTGTTCTGATAAGCTTTTGGTATATGTTTGCATTTTATGTAACTTATACAGCACTTTTTTTTTTCTGGTGCTCTGTGACTGAAATAAATAAAATAACAAATGTGTTAATTCTCCCATTAACAGAAAGAAAAAGCCTATAGCTGGGTTGTCAAATTCCCTGAAGGCCGAATGCGTCACATGCTGTCTATACTCGCACCCAGTTTAGCAAAGGGGGAAAAGGTCCTAATCCTTCATGTGACCCCACCATGATGTTGTGAGTTTGACACCCCTGGCCTATAATATATTCTCCAACTACAGGTACTTTTGCATTTATAACCATCACAGCATCGCAGTACTGCAAGCTAACTCCCTGCTAACTGCCAGTAGTTGACTCAGCCTTCCATTCTTCCGAGGTTGGTAAAATGAGGACCCAGATTGTGGGGGCAATATGCTGATCCCGTAAATCGCTTAGAGAGGGCTGTGAAGCATTATAAAGCGGTATATAAGTCTAAGTGCTATTGCTATTGCTATCTGCTAAGGATGGCATTCTCATTGCTAATATTCTCAAGAAAAGGCTGGAAGCCTTTTCTGTGTTGCAGGGTTGAAATCCTGTTGCTCTGATTGAAGGAGGCCAGAAGACTCAATTGGTTGAGAATCACTTTTCTGGAAAGACTGAATGAGATGAAGTCCATTCTCAAGACTTTCACCTGAAGTTGGGTAAATAATTGCATGCCAAGAAATGTCAGTAGGGAAAAGACAACATGGGGTCAACTGCCTCTTTGCAACAGAACAGTAATTCAAAATCCTTACCTCACTGTTGTTTTAAAGCTTGCAACCTCAACTGTATTTTTAGTCATGTTCCAGATCAAAGGAATTTATTTGTAGGATGAGAGTAAGAGTTCCTTCTTTTGTTAGCATCTGAACTGCTCACTTGGGAAAAAACAACTCATAATGGCCTTGGGGAGAAAATGCTGTTTATAATTCTAGTGGATAGAAGAATATGTACTGTAGTAAATATATAGTTGATACCGGTAATATACTCGTAGTGTGACAGATCTAATCAAAACTGGTTTTTTAGATGGGCTCAGGTACATGAGGAAAAAAAAACACCTTTCATGATTTATGAGCCTGAGCCTTAAATGGTGTGAAAATATCACAGTCAGCAGCAAAAGAAGTCAGGTCTTATAACCCAGTTGCTGGAGAAAGAAAAATAAATGACAAGGAAAGAGTTAAGCTCTTCCCCTCTTTCTCTTCCAGACTGCTTTCTTTCCAGTCTGTTTTTGATTTAAGACATGGCAAATTGAAATAGTTGTACACATTTGTATGTAACAGCAGTTTGCCTATAAAAGTATAATATTTATATAGAACTCAGAATTGATTCCTGAATGGATCAGTCACTACTGCTGTTTTTCATTTAATAGTTGCAGTGGGTTGTCATGCAATATAGCTTGGCACAAACAAAATATAATGGACTCCAGGAACTCAACAAGAATGGCAGAATCTGACTCCATTGTTTAACCAGCTTGAAACCAGAGAAAACATCAAGTATACAAGAGAATTAACTCCTTGCATTTGATTCTTGTATAAAGTATTTGGCTCATCAGAATAGATATGACGGCAAGAACACTGGACTTCTGTTCTCGTAAGATCATCCACTACTACACTTCATTTCCAATTTCAGTGGATTTCCAATGGATTCCAGAGGCTTGGACTAAAGAAGGACCCCTAGTAAATATATAAATGTAGCATTCTTGCTCCCTCTCAGCCCTTCATATTAGATCAGACTAGGATGCTATAAATACTAATCCACTTTATTATAAGATTACAGTAATAGAATCTTGTGAGTCCGAATGTGCTTCCCCACTCCCTAACTTTATTTTCATGAGAATCAGGGAAGATCATATCTAAGCCGCTTACACAAATTATATTTTTATCCCAGGCTCAGTTTTCCTTTATCTGAGTATTGCCTTGTTTGTAGCTCTTCCACCTCTTCCTCAAGGTAATTCCTACTACTCATTACTTTTCCCCATCTCTCCCCCAGGATAGCATTGATCCAGCACAGCTTATTTTCTGATGCGGTCTTTTTAACTTTCCCACCATAGATTGATAATATGGAACTTATTACCAGGTGTGTACAGTTGTTGGTCAACCCAGAGTCACTCCCAAGCCACATGTCAGAGTTTGCTGAGTTTTCTATAGTTTAGTAGCCTGGCCTATCCATCACAGAGGTGACAGCCTCAGAAAGGAAGGCATGGATTCAGTGGGCAAATTTTATTTACCCTGCCTGGATTCTATGTTGGCAGCATTCTCTCACATCTTTGGGTGAAGACCAAGCCATTTTAAAATCTAAATTATTTAAATCTAACAGTTATGTAATAATTTACTGTGTTGGCAAGATGCTAAAGGCAAGATAATTTCTGAGAAGACACCTTTTCCATTTTATTATCTTTAATAACAAGAGTACCCTCCAAAATTATCAAAATATGAAAGGTATATAAAGGGAAATACCAAAACCAGTCACTCTACAACAGAAAAGGACAAAGAGTGGATAAAAAAGGCAACAAAAACAATTAAAAATGAAGTAATATTTTCAAATAAGAAAATACTTCAGGTATCTTTGAAGTGGCCAAAGCATCTGGCACATACTAAGCCATCAAGCATACTTGAGTTGAAGATTCTGCCCCTATTGTGAATTAAGAAGATGAAATTCAGTTTGAAGCCAAGAAAAACACTTGAAATAATCATTACATATTAACTATTCTGACTTCCACTCATATGTTCCAATAAATCATTTTACCACCTATTTTTAAAGTAGAGTTTTTTTCCAATCAATTACTTGCATATACATCTCAATATCCAAATCCAACTTAAATCCTAATAGATCCCCCCCAAATTTTCATGGCATGCATTAATAGAAATAAAAACACCTTTTCTACTATATGTTGACCCCAGAACCTGCCATGACTGTAGTGGAGTTAAATAACTTTCTAGTAAAGCCCATGGAGGATAATATTCTATTAAATTTTCATTTCACATGCTTATATCAGATACGCTAAAAGCTCACCGGTACTTTTGCAAGTCCAGTAATTTAAACCATTGTTATCAAACCATAATCTCAATATAGCCAATAAAATCCTCAATAGTCTGAAGAAATAATATTTATTTTGAATTAATATTGGAATGATTCTGAATGTATAAATCAGACAGACAACACTATTCATTTTAATGGAATCTTAACATCCAATTCAATATTTTTTAAAATGTGCAACAGATTTATTTATACATTTTTAGAAACCAATTTGGGAAAGCAAAGTCCTAAGTATTTAATTACTAAGTATTAAAGTATCTAAGACTTTGGTGTTATTAAAGATTAAGGCAAAAGGAGAAGGGGCAGAGGATGTGTTGGTTAGATAGGGTCATTGATGCAATGAACATGAATTGAGGACCACTCAGGGAAACAATGGAGAACGTGAGGCTTGGCGTGCCATGGTCCATGGGGTTGTGAAGAGCTGTACACAACATGTGACTGAATAATGGCAACAAGTACTTAATATAATTAGCAGAACTTAGAATGCTCTACATAATTATGTTAAAATATTAGAGCTCAAAGGAATTTCTGAGAAGACTTGCTGTATTAGGGTCATAATACAATCTATGTGTTTGAGATACTGTAAGACAATTACTACTCAAAAGGTGCAGAATGAAATTCCATCAAAGTTAATAGTCCCACCAGGATCTCTCTTTCCCTCTCCCTCCCTCCCTCTCTCTCTTTGGTCTCTCTCTTCCTATTATAAAATTGTCTAAAGCAGTGGAAAGAATCCTATGCAAAATGAAACATCCAGATTAATTTGTCCATGATTTTACATGGGTATGCATCCATACATGATGTACTGTTGTACACAGTGACTTTGGGGTCACTGTGTAGAAGCAATCCATGGTAGTATTTTTTAGGTACTGGAGATCTTTACAAACATGGAGGAATTCAGATGGATATTTTTTTCTTTTTCCAAATCTTGACATTCTTGTTTTTCTCAGACTGGATTACACACATTTATATCTATGATAGTCTGGTTCACTGAATGCATATCAGGCTGTAAATCTTTATTTACTTGCCCGAGAATAACTCTACTGAAGGCCATGAAACTTCTTTCTCAATAGATACTGTATCTAGTAGGAAGATGCTCTTAGAAATGATTCTCTGGATTATCAGTATATTTATTGTACTGTTTTTTATGGATGTTTTTTATGGATGTACCATGTTATGAGAAGATAATTCATTCCTAGCAATTTTTCTTACTGACGCTTTTAATAGCCCCTCCTTTTTTGCATTGTGCTACTATCGAGTTTTTATAAAAAAAATGTGAAGAGACAAGTAGTACTTCTTTCATCTAGACATTCATTTCATTTCATTTCAATTAATTTCAATATGTATATAATTTTTTATGAAAATTCAATTTTCCACACTTAGCATAAAGAATGCAATATTCAGCATCACATGATGATAGTTCAGAAATCAAAATATGCTTCTGGTTCTGCTATGATGGTAAAATACATGTCTGGGATGGTTGGGTTGGGTCAAGTTGGGAAATTGGTCTTTTCTTTGATTGATTTCTGCTGCAGTAAGATTTTTCTTTTGGATTGCAAGGGGGTTCCAGTGCATCCCTTCAGATGCAGCCCAAAGAGAATTCATTCATCCCTTTCAGTTGTGTGTGAGTGCCCACAACCTGACAGTTAATACTACATTAGTAAGAACAGGACTGGATTTCTTTGTGGGCATTTATCTTTCCCTCATTGGGATAATTATGTTTGATTGAATTGTGAAGGACACCCGTTCCCTCTATAACACGGGTGTCAAACTCAATTGTGTCACATGACATATTGCGACATATCACAACGTTTCTTGCTTTTGCAGAGCCAGAATGGGTGGCCTGTGTATGACCCATCCAGACATGGGTTACCAGTTTGACACCCCTGCTCTATAATGTGTGATTCTTCATCCACTCATTTGGGTCATTATTTTTGCTGTAGTCAATGAACACTGGATCTGTATTTAAAAGACAGCAGTTAGATGTTTGCCTATGATTAGACACAATTTAATTCCTGAATACAGTATGGCTGCTAATAACAGTTTGCCATTTGTTTCATCATTTCACGGCGGTTACATCATCCATCTTTCTAGGCCTAGGGAATGAAACTGGTGACACCTTATAACCTGTCTTCAGTTGCAACCTGAAGAGTTTCTTGACTGATTGAACAATTTATTACTGAAACTTGGTACTCTATTTTATTCCAAATATAATCAATGGACTTGTTTGGATTATCTCTGGCTGGATTTTGCTTTATTTTAAAAGTGCCAATAAGCTACTATTTTCCATTGGGGGCTCTTTTCCTAATTGCTTTCTTTTTTATGCTTTTTCCTTTTGAGATTACTTTCTTCTCTTTGAACACAAATTATTCTGATTAATTTTTAGTTGTAAGGTCTTTGTGCAATGCAATTCACTTTATAGTGTTGGCTTCCAAACAGGTTTTCTGTTACTTAAAGATTTTTCTGATTAGGCAATAATGCATCAGTTAAGGCTGTTTTTGAAGTTCTTTTCTTAATTTAGATGCTACTATTTATCTCTGGTTTTAAAAATATCTCTGCATCCTTGCTATAAACAGTATTTAATATTCATTGGAATAATTTCTTTTAAAGTAATTATAAATGAGAGATGATCAAATGTTTGCCTCGAAGCTACTTGTTTTTAAAACAAATCATTGTTGCCCTCCAAGGTTTACATCTGCTTTGTCTGAGGAACCATGACATCTCTGCAGGGAATAACACCAAAAGCCCTGATATTGCAGAATATTTGGAGTTTGTTTTTAAATGTTTGTGTGTTCAAATTAATGTTGATTCTTAGCAACTGCCTGGACTAGTCCAGGAGTGAAATTCAACCACCTCTACTTCGGGAGAGGTGGCAGGGACAATTTGAATTGGTTGGCCCCGCCCATACCCGCCTTCTTCCTTTTAGCCACACCCATCAAGCCACGCCCACAGAGCCACTCAAGCCATGCCCACAGAGCCAGTAGGGAACCATTTTGAATTTCACCCCTGGACTAGTCCCTGCAGTTTTCATAGCAAGATAGCAAGTGGATTGCTTTTGTGTTCTACCTAAGGCTGAGAGAACTATGGGCCTAAATTCATCCAGCTGGCTTTATGCTTAAAGTGGAACTAGAACTCAGTCTTCTGTGTTTTAGTTTTTTAGTGTTAGCCTTAACTACACTACCAGTGTGACCTCAAGGCAGAAATAGGTGAGGCTTCATGTACTCAAAATGGTTGGTTAAGGATAATGGAATAGTGAGAGGTGGCTCCAGTATTTGCATTTGCTGAAACGTTTAAGGAGCCACAAATTCATGGTTTTGAAACCTGCTGTGAATACATTAAAAATGTATTAAGCAAAATAATGTTGGTTGCTGTTAAACAACGCTGCTTCCTCAATCTAAAGCAGCAACTGCAAAGCTAAGAATTCTGCCTTTTATGTTACAAACATCCCAAAGTAGAGGATCCAAACCTTTGACAGTCCTTGAATATTTCAAATGATCAGCAGGTCCATGCATGTGTTACAATGCAGTTTGTTTCATTTTAGCTTATATGCAATATATGAAGGCAACCATGGTGCTTTGTATTTAGTTTATGATAAGAGTGGAACAAGCCAGCTGAGACTTATTCAATCTCTGTAACCTTCCTCAGAGACTACATGGGGCAGAAAAATGCCACATTCATCAAGCTTGCTTTAACAGATTTAACAGATAATCAGAGTTGGAAGGGACCTTGTAGGTCATCTAGTCCAACCCCCCACCTAAGCAGGAGACCCTATACCATTTCTGACAAATGGCAGTCCAATCTCTTCTTAAAAGTCTCAAGTGATGACGCTCCCACAACTTCCGAGGGCAAGAGGTTCCATTGGTTGATTGTTCTCACTGTCAGAAAGTTTCTCCTTATTTCCAGGTTGAATCTCTCCTTCTTCACTTTCCATCCATTTTGACATGCTCATTGGGGCTGTTGGGCATTGAAATCCAAAGCTGGAGTGCATCAAGCTGTACAGGTTGTCCTTGACTTACAACAGTTCTTTTAGTGACTATTCGAAGTTACAACGGCACTGAAAAAAATGTTTATGACCATTTTTCACAATTATGACCATTGCAGCATCCCTTTGGTCATGAGATTTACATTCAGATGCTTGGGAACTGGTTCATATTGATGATGGTTGCAGTGTCCTGAGGTCATGTGCTCACCAGGATCTTATTTAATACATCTTTAAAGCCAGTTGAAGAAACTGTTCCTTGGAAAGAATACATTTAACTGTTCTTGACATTTGCCCAACATGGCTGCAGGTTCTACCTGCTTTTTCGCTGCACTGGTCTAGCTCTTACTGTGAAGCTACCAAAGCATGATGCAATGAGAGGTTTTGTTTATCAGCTAGTTATTTATAGAGCCTGATGTTTTAGGAGTGAGTTTGGCCTCAAGGTCATCAAGTGACTCCCATGCCTGAAAGAGAATTAAAACCTGGGTGTTGCATCCCCTGGTCCAGCACCTCAACCACTATATTGCACTGGTTCTTGGAACATACTACATAAAATAAAATAAGAGTTTATTACTAATTTCCTGATATTATTAATGTCCTAATATACTTCTATCCAAATTATATTTTGGACTGAGATAGTTATTAATAGGCAATAAGCAACAGAAGGTCCTCTTTGTCTTCGAGATTTTTTTTTGAATAACATTTTTATCAACAGACGAACAATTGAGTTGTTTGTGTAGACGATGATACAACAAGTTATGAATCCAAATTAGGCCTTTTTCACATCCTGCCAATTGCATCATAAGCGTGACTGGTGAAACAAGAAGAGTTCCTTTAGACAAAAGCTTTTGAGAACTCTTTCCCCCAAATTTCCCACTATTCAGGCAGATACTCTCTTTGGAATAAGATACTTTCCTCATGGCAAAAAGCATAGTAAGCAGGTTGTTGTTGTTTTTCTGCCACATGGAAAATTGCAAATGAAGCTTTCTTTGGGGGTTGACCCCAAAGAGGAGCAAAAGAAGCTGATTCGGTGTATATAACATTCCTAGACAAACAAGCTTCTCTCTGCCAGACCAGACTTTCAACCTAGAGGGTTGAATAAATTTTGTGGTTCCTTCATCTCCTCCTATTCAAAGGTTAGATTCCATCTAGCAGAGGCTTATAACAATTTTATGTGTAGAATTTGCTGGCACAAAGCATGATGATGGCCATTGTCTTAAACTTTCTATGAGGTATTTTAGACCCGCTCATAAAAGTAAAAAAATGATGACTATTCACTATCATGGAACTTCCATAACTGCAGGATGTATATTACTCAAAACTGGTTATCCAGGAGCAGAAACAAACAAGATCTGTTGAGTTTAGATGATTTGAGATCTACCGAAGAATATTTGTTTGGTCAGTGTAAGCCCGATGAGTTATTTATTTATTTTATTTGTCAAGCATGCATTGAATAATAGATACAAGTATAAACACAATTATGAATATATGAAATGAATACAAATAAAAGAGAACATTAGGACAGGGACAGTAGGCACAGTTGCTGCACTTATGCACGCCCCTTACAGACCTCTTAGGAAAGGGGTGAGGTCAATAGTTGACAGTCTAAGGTTAAAGTTTTGGGGTTTTGGGGAAGAAACCACAGAGTCAGGTAATATATTCCAGACATTGACCACTCTGTTGCTGAAGTCGTATTTCCTGCAATCAAGTTTGGTGCGGTTTACCTTGAGTT
>JAOYMU010000252.1:41767145-41781271 GCA_025802295.1 Psammodynastes pulverulentus | reverse complement strand
GATCTGATATCTGCCAATGCCAAAAATCTAAAAAAAAATAAGTTTAGGGCATACATGCTCCAAGCTTATGTCTACTTAATGGTAAGCATGTGCTAACTTGAATTTTATGGTTGTAGTTCTAAAGATCTTTATTGAACAGAATATAAACAGCCTAAATGATTTTGCAAAATCTTGGTATGTCCATTAGCCATGAAAAGGGGATGAAACATCTTATGTGGCTCTTGGGCTTTCTACTGCTAACTTCTGACTTAGAAATTAGGGATAAGTATTAAATAAGGAGCTAGGACCTTCAGTCATTACCTAATTTAGAAGGATCTCTTTAGTTATGTACTGAAAACATTGCATATACATAGATGCAAAAAAAATAAAAAATCCCCAAAAGTAGCTGTTTTCCAAATTAAACAGTTCAGTATCCCATTTTCAGTATGATTGGAAAAGAAAAAACAACTAGAATTCTATAGTTGTAATCTTATTATACAGTATAGTAAGCTATAGCTTGCTTAATTGTAGTTTACTGAATAATGTACAATAGCCCTTGGTTTTCATAGTGATGAGGCTGACACAACCTACCAAACCTAAGAAACTACATTGGTTTCATATGTTGTGTGAATGCAGCCTATTTTTACATAGTGTTTTCACGATACTATCCTTTATTATAAGAGGGGAAGAAATGAGCATACTTAGAAGAATAAAATGTTATTTTATTTTTGGAGTTGGCATTTTGGGTCATTGTTCTCTTATTTTTTTGAAAATACTAGCAGTAGGGAACATTTATTTTGGGTACCACAAAAAAAAAAGAGTTGTGGGAAACCTTCCTATCTTCTGCCTGCTACTCTATCCAGCATTTGCCTGAATACAGGGTGATATATACATGGAAAAAGAGGTAAGAAGAACAGGCAGAAAATGTCAAAGTGGCTGTTTCCATCTCTCATCTTCTCATGACTGGTTGCCACAGCAACAGCATACCTATGTGTGTGAATCTTTCTCCATCCCACAATGTGCCTTCTATCTCATGCTCGATTCCAATATTTTGGTACTTCGAGCCAAATCTATTCTCTTGATTCTGCAAAGCCAAGACTATTTTTTTAGTCAACTTATGTTGACTAGTTTGAGGGACAATAGTTTAGTAACTTTTCTATAGTCTTGGAATACGTTTTGTTTTTCCTCATTCCTTTATACATTTTCATTCTTTCTACATTTTAAATTTTGTGTGTGTGTGTGATACTTGCATGTAGGGCATGATGACCATA
Source organism: Psammodynastes pulverulentus (assembly GCA_025802295.1). NCBI lineage: Eukaryota > Metazoa > Chordata > Lepidosauria > Squamata > Psammodynastidae > Psammodynastes > Psammodynastes pulverulentus. The sequence continues at coordinate 41,780,021 of JAOYMU010000252.1, read as the reverse complement.
CTTTCTTGGAAAGAAAGGACAACCTGACAAAGGGGAAAATCTGAAAGATTTGAGGATAAAACAAAGGTTTATAACTTTGCTATGGAAAGGAAAATTCAAGAGTAAAACCAAACAATGCTTTACAAAAATGCATATTCTAATAAAAAATATATAGAATCAAACAGAATATGTACATTGATTTTAAAAACACAATTCCGTTTCCATATTTTTCACATAAATGTGAAAGACTTCATTAAGTGATACATTTTATACATCAAAAGTTAAATGACCAAAATAAAGGACAAAAGTGAATTTTTGAAAAATAAGCACACGTAAAGGATAGCTTTCTGAAATAAGGAACTGTTCTTTATAACAAAAGTCCTTTATAACTCCTCATATTGTAGTCTAGTCATTCTGTATCTCCCCTGAGGCACAGACCTTTCTGATATTTTTGTGTCCTTCATACTATTAACGACAAGAAAGTTTATGGGTTTTTTTAACCTGTTGTGTTATAAGGCAATTATGACTCATTCAGTAAGCCAGGGCAAAATCATGACTAACACAAAGTGTAAAACCCAGTGAGATTTGTGATATTAAATGGGATACATTCCTTCTGATTTCTCATAGACTCGGCTCCATTTCTTCCTTTAATTTCACATATTTTGGATTGATTTTGTCCTCGCGGTTTCTGCATTTTCATACATTTCTCTCCCATGGGATTAAGGAGGGATTCTATTCTAACACAAATTAACCTCGTTGTCTTTCCTTCAATAGTCTTTATGATACACTTGGGTGAGGGATTGTTTTCTTTCCTATTTATAGTCATATTGCTCATCCCTAGTCCATGCTTAATATGTCTAATGGGACTTTTCCAAACAGTCAAATCAAAAGGAAACTTTGGAGAAAGGAGAAGAATCTTAAAAGAGCTTGTTGTTCCCTCTCTAGGGTTCTTTCAAACAAAATCCTCTGTTGCTCTACAGAAAATATGCTTTTTATATTTATAGAAGACATTCATAAAAAATATTCGATTAATTCACTGTACTGGCCCTGGATTTTAAAAAAATGGCTTGTTAAGAGGTATGAACTGCAGGAAAATCTAGTGAGAGCTGAGGGAGAAGCAATGGAGGGCAAGTGAAGTATGGCAATGGTTGACTTGACTTATGCTTATTGGTTTCCCCTTGACAGATAAAGCACCTGAACAGGAACATACTTCTCTCCAGTGGCAGTCAAGCATATCAACATGGAATAAACAGAATTCATTGTGGGAGAAGAAGCATGAGTTATCCTTCTGCATAATAGCACAAGTGAAAGAAGAATAAATGAGTAAGGTCAGCTAAATCTGAGCCACTAGAAGGCCAGCAGTAAATACCATACTTTTGCACCCAGAAGACCAGCTTATTAAAATTCGCTTTTATTTTAAAGATAAAGGTATATTTCCAGGATATATATTTCTTGCAACCATGGCAACTGTGGCTATTTGGCAACCTTACATTAGATGTTACTAGTATAAGTAGGTTTCTCTTCTCAGGACGCAAATGACCACAGTTGCCATGGTTGCAAGAACACTGTATTAGCCATGTCCAAAACATATCATGAAAATATATCTTCATCTTTAAAGTAGGAGTGAATTTCAATAAGTTGGTTTTCTGTAACTAAGGAAGCTGGCCTCCAAGTGCTCATACTGATCATTGCCAGAACCAATTCCAGTTTTCACTTCACAAGTACATATACACACAGCCTCAGGGGTAGCTGAGTCACCATTTTTTAAACTCTTGAGCCCAAAGCAAGCAACAAAATTCAGTTTGTTCTTCAGCTCACTCCCATGTATAAGTATAAACAAAAAGCTCAGCTGCATAAAAGACAACTGTGATCACATCCTTTAGACGCTGACACTTCTTGTTAAGCCATAATGTGGTCTGATTATTTTTGGCTTAATGCACTATATTAATTGTCTCCTAACCATTATATGGTTTGTTGCACAGTTATCCAGATGTTTAGACTGGATTTGGCACTTTGTCCACCTATCGAGTCTTTCCCAAGGACCAGAAATAGGCAGATGTGGATGCTTGATGGTGTTAGAGGTATGGAACAAGATGTAAGCTCTTCCAAGTAAAGCTGTATTTTGCAATTGATTGATGGTGAATTTGTCAGTGCCGATGGTGTTCAAGTGATGCTCCAGTTGAATATTGATACTATCTTTTCTTATTTATTTGTATCCCACCTTTATTATTATTTTTTACAAACAATTCAAGGTGGTAAATGTATCCAATTCAAGGTGGTAAATGTATCCAACATACTTCTATTTTCCCCTCAACAACTCTGTGAGGTGGTTGGGGCAAGAGAAAGTGACTTGCTCAAGGTCACCCAGCTGGCTTTCAGGGCTAAAGTGGAGCTAAAAGTCATAGACTCCTGTTTTCTAGCCTGGTGTCTTTAATACTGACCGAATTGGGTCACAGTGACTATAACAATCAATATTACGCTACTTATTCACTAAGTCATAACTAGGCAAACTATGGCTTACCACTTTGTGGAAGCAGACCAGATTTAAGAGTTAATTTTGTTTACTATGAGTTCTATATGCATTTAGAAAACATTTTGCAGAGCCTCACACATTCTGCTAAATCATAACAGGGCTGCAGATCAGAGTAGCTAGATTGCCCATTGCAATAAGTCATAAAGTGGCTTGTTTGTTTTTGGACTAATGCAATATATGAACTCATGATACTGATTTGTAAGCCATGATTTATGGTTAGCAGGATGTGGGAATTCTGCACTCCTGGAGGTTTTAAATTAACCATAGTTAAATATGGTTGATGCAACAAATAAAATATGCTCTCCATAACTTCAAAGCATGGTGTTATACAAAAGAAGGATGGTTTACTACTTTAATCCAGACTGGGCTTTGACTAGGACCGCCCCCCTCAGTAAATATTCAATGGTCATTTTGTTAGCAAACCTGGAGGGATACTTGATAATAACTATGCACTTGCAAATTGAAACCAATGGGTCACAACCAGTGGATCAAATTCCAGCCCTCTCAAAAGCCTCTCCTTCTGTCTGCTTTGCAGACCTGAGAGACACTTAGGAATTTATGTGCAGGAGACTGCAGAAAAGAAGACAAAGGGAGAAAATCCATTTACAAATGTAGAAACCATTCATGTAAAGGGCCTGTTGAAGTGGGTTTGAGTGTGAGTGAAAATAGGATAACTGAAGGAGAGCATTGGCCTCTGCTCTTTTTACCTGCTATTATAATGATAATGTATACAACATCCAGCGTGTAATTTATTCCCATACCAACCCTGTGAAATAGGTCAGGCTGCATAGAGGAAGAAAAAGGTTGACATGCGTCCCTGGGAGACACTAATTTGCCCACAGGTTTAAGCTTAAACTTGAATTCAGATGTTAGGATTCCCCATCAAAATGCAATGTTCTTCTGTAGTAGTCTATCCAAAAGCATAACAATGGAAATAACAATATGAAGCAACTTTTTGATGGAGATCTCTGAACCTTGCTGAAAAAAACCTTACTTTCTATCCATTGTAATCCGAATATATATTTCAACAATATTCGTGGATTCCCACCAAAAATATTATTTCATATTCTTTTTGAGCATCTCTCTTTCCAACTGTCCTGCCTTTTTTTTTGTTATCCATTCCGAGTGATCAAGGTGGCCATTAATATAGATGTGACATATTGCAGTCTACATATACTGTATCTTAGCCAGAAAACTGGGAAACCAAATAATTGCTTGAAGGAATATGCAGATGCACAGGAGGCTTGAACTGCTACCGGTATCTAACTGATGGAAGAACAACAACACACGCACAAATCCTCCTTCCGCCTCTAGTGTCTCTAGAAACTGAGCTTTCTTCAATGGCTAAAAATAATTTGTCAAGGTTCTGTCCTTCTTAGTCTGATGATTGCCAAGCACTTTACAAACCATTAATGAGGCTGCTTGACTCCCTTGTGAGAAGGGTAATTATTATCCATCTTGAAGCTGGAGGCAAAGGAAGAGGGGAAGAAAGTGATTTCTTTAAAGGGCAAAGGATATGAATATGAATCCAGGATTTCTCTATTGAGATAATATTTCTGATTCATTCCATTTTATTTTTTAAAATAATTATTTCTCACAGGAACATAAGATTATTGTCAGAATCAAATATGAACTGTATTGACAAAAAAAAAACCCCACTCATTTCTATCACCTACATTTCAGTTTATTTCTTTCCTCTTTTAGCAGGCTTTCATCAAATAAGAGATCTCATATAACCGTTCCTTTTTTTTTCAGCTCCCAGAGTTCATACTTATAAAAACTCAAGTTTCCTGCTTCACAGAAGATGGAAGCAAATAAAAGTCATAATGTTAGTTCTGAACAGACTCAATAATAGTTTTAAAAAAACAAAGAGTCACCCTAAATGCAAACCCCATCAAAAGTTGGTGATTTACCTCTTTGTAATGGTCCCATCCATTGTGATTCTGAACTGTCTTACCCTTTATGGCTTGCCCTCAGAAGTTGTGGGAGCACCATCACTTGAGACCTTCAAAAAGAGATTGGACTGCCACTTGTCAGAAATGATGTAGGGTCTCCTGCTTGTGCAGGGGGTTGGACTAGATGACCTACAAGGTCCCTTCCAACTCTGATTATCTGTTATCTGTTATCTGATTTCCAACTCCGTTCTCCTGTGCAGGGCAACAAAAGAAGACCCAGCCAATCAGCTGGGACTTGGGAGGCAAAGAATAGATGGGGACAGGGACAGTCAGAGGTGGTATTTGCCGGTTCTCAGAACTACTCAAAATTCCCGCTACCAGTTCTCCAGAATTGGTCAGAACTTACTGAATACCACCTCTGGCTAGAGGCCCTTTTCCTAGTTTATCAGTGTACATTTCCCATACACTGTATGGGAGTGGGGAGGTTGGAATGCATTGCTAGAACTTTCTTGTGAGAACCAAGATCATCTCCCAGTTGAGGGAAGGAGAAGGAGAAGAGTGCCTGAGGAGCGCCCGCCAATTTATCTCATTGGCCAACTGGGGAGAAGGGGTGATTACTGATTTTAACTATGCTGAAACCATGGGAAAGATAAGGGCTGATATGATTTACCTGATAAAGACGCTTTTTTGAGGAAGTGTCTGGCCTCAGATTCCTGATTTGCTTGGGTTCATTGGTCAGAACCTTAGCAACCACATAAATAGATTTTCTCCATGATGATCTGTTCCTAACCTGGCCTTTCAGATATAAATTATTTAGTTGCACCGGATTAGAAAAAGAGTCACTGATAACCAGTAGCACAATGTTTTATTTTTTGTAATATTCTAAATTCATTTTGGTTGAGCAAGAAAGCAGGGCTGAGCAAGTCTTCTGCCTAATATAAGTTACAGAAGTATGAGGTGATAAGAGAGTATTGTTTTAACCGAACGCATACTATAGTCATATTGTTCAAGATAAGCAGGTCTTAGCTGGTTAGCGGATGTTGTTGGAAACTCCATGTACATCATGGTTGATGATGGAAAAAAGGATGAGATAGGATATGTACCCAACATGCAAGACAATTCATTTGGTTCCATGCAAATTTGCAGATGTAATATTTTTCTCATATATTATTTAATATTCATGGCCATTCTTCCAAGTAGGCACATTCTTTAAATCTGTCTTCTCCGCAAATATTAAAAGGGAAAAGATTTAAATCACTGCATACACAGGATACAATTTCAAGGCGCCCATGCATCGCGACCTGTGTCATCATTCATTCATTATTCCTCTACCTCTGTTACTGTCCCCAATTCTTCTCCTGCATTTGATCATCTCCTTTATATATCATGACTCAGCTTAGATCATAAACTTGCCAGATATATTATGGAGAAGGGTTTTTTTTTGCCATGCATTAAATATGAAGCTTACCTTGGGAGTAGGGAATTAGATTTTATGCATCTTTAAAATGCCATTAGTATTAATGACACTACCAAAATAATGCAATAAAATATGCGGATGCCTTATGAACTCTCATTACTGTGCTTGAAATACTGCATGAAATGATCATTTTTATAGTAACTTCCCCATTCATACAAGATCTCCTCAAAACAAATTAGTTCATAAATTGTTGCTCATTTTTCAAGGAGGATATGCAAATGAGTTTAAATCTGTTCTTCAGGATAATCTTCACACACATACTGCATAATGCTGATACCTTTTCAATCATCTGAGTAGAAAATTATTCCATTTTAAAGGTTAAAAGTGATTTTCTTGGAGATGTAAGAAACCAGAGTAGAAAGTTAGCTGTTCACTCTGCCTATTCTCATTGAGGTATATGTGTGATGTCTACATAACAATATAAAAGACAAATATCAGTGTATTAATCTCTATTTGGCAAGATGGTATGATGTGAAGGAAATCATATTCCCATCCTGGAGAATTTATTAAAATTAGTTTTATTTTCTAGTTGGAAGTTCATTATGCTTGATAGCTAGTTCAGAAAGGGAAACTTTTCCACTCAATGCTATATGCACATATCATTTCTATTTTAACTAGCAGTAGAATGGTAGAACTTTATTCTGGTACACATTTGATCTTTAGTTAACATTGATCAAGCAACTCTTGTTCTGTGGGTAAAATGTCAAATGGGGCAGACCTGATCCCACATTGTTAAACTATGTGAAGTAGTTGAACTGGTTTGAAAGGCAACATTTCCTTGTTTGGGGGTTCAGGTGGAACACCTATCTGAGCTCACCTCCCTCATCAATACAGCATCAAAATATCAAATGCTATTCTCAGCTCCCACAAATTAGAGTAGACCAGTAAATCAACTCCACAAAAAAATTAAACTTACAGTATTTTTATTGAGATTGATTTGGTCTTCCTGCTTATACTTTAATGAATTGGGAAGGGATTGGTCTCTTCCTAATTATTATCTGCTTGTTTTGGACTTAAAAATGGTTTAGCCACTTTTGCCTACATATGATCTGTTGAAATCATCTCCCTTACTCCCTATGTACAGTACATCTAGCACATTTGTGTAGGATACTTTTCAGGATAAAATCATTGAGATCATTAAAATAATTTTTAGGATTCAACTAAAGTAATGCTCCAAGTTTTAGCCTAAGGGCTAAGATGGCAGAAGTCAGGAAAATCCAGGAAGTTTTAAAAAAAGGTTTCCCAATCTTATCAACTTTAAGACCTGTGGACTTTAAGTCCCAGAATTATTCCTTGTGCTGACTGGGAAATTCTAGGAGTTGAAGTCCATGTGTCTTAAAATTGCTGAGATTGGGAAATCCTGCTCTAGAACAATTGAAAAAAGGACTGTGACTTTCTTAAACGAAAGTGATCACATCCTAGGTAAGCTGCCAATGCCAAACCTAATCAAGCAGAACATTGGGGAGGGGGGGGAGAATGTGATGGTGGATTTTTCAATTAGGTCCCCTTTCTTGATCTTTTAGTCATGGCTTTGACTGCGTTACTTGCAATTCATGTTCATGATATAAAAGAGGATACATGGTACATATCATTCTGAGTCACTCTAGAAAGTTGAGACCTCTTTGTGCTTGCCTATGTGTGTATGTGGTTTTGAAGTTATTTGAAAGCACTAACTCAAAGCCAGAACCTGGTCACCTGTTATAAACATCTTTGGAAAACAGCCATTTTTGATAGCAGCTTCAAATACCATAGAACATCTATCTTTGGTGGCCTGTTCTATATATTACACATAATATGTTGCTCACATACTCCATTATTTAGTGTTGTTCTAAAATGTTCTATCATGCCTGATGACATGATCTATTACCTTTTTTTTAAATTAAAACAAAACTAGATCAGTAGATTCTCTGCAAGAATTATTATTTTGGATTATATTAGCTAAATAAGAAACAGATGAGTATTGACTCCTATCTCCCCATCGCAGAGACAGCATTAACCATGAGAAATAGATTCATGGCTTCAGGCTCTGACTGAAATGTTAGAGATTTGCTTAAGTGTCTTTGATGACTAGGGGCTCTCAACTACTTGGATACAGTGCATAAGAACCTTTTCGTAAGCTGAAAAGATTTTGAAAAAGCCAGAGAGTGAGAACTGAGAAGGCTTACTTCGTATTATTTTGGTAGCATGGTTTGTCTGAATTCTACCCACTTCCTATCTCTCCAATCAACATGTGGATGGATGGACAGGCAGACAGATATAGAACATTCAAGTAACCAGTCTTTGATAAAGCCAGACGTTCAAGGAAAAGCTGTATCTGTGGCCCTACTGAAAATTTTAGAACTGCCTTTTATTTTTCTGTGAGTCAAGAATGACTCCAGTGTACACCATACAAATGTACAAGGAAGGATAATGATGGCCTTTGTTCACTTAATACACTCCTACACTAATGGAGTGCACACTTAATACACTTAATATACTCTAATGGAGATGCTGCATAGAAAACAAGACAGACACAGACTTCAATGGATACCATATTTTTTGCACTATAAGACACTCCAGACCATAAGATGCACATAGCTTTTGGGGAGGAAAATGAGAAAATTCCTGTGCCTCTGCCTCCCAGCAATATACCTCCTTGCAGCAAACAGCAAACGACCTGGTCAGCTTCAGCACAGCCTGTTTTAGCACATGCAGCTGACTGGCGGTTGGATCGGCCTCTCAGAATACGCTGATCAGTTGTTCCAAGTTGCGGGGATCGCCTATCGGCACCTCCGCATGTCCCATTTTCGGCCTCTGTGCATCCCATTTTCAGCCTCCGCATGTTCCGTTTTTGGCCCATTCCAGGTGGCAGAATTGGTATTGCTTGCCCGGCAATTATTGCACTCCAGTTGATCTTTGCTAGAATAAAAAAAAATGTAAAGCAAAACCAGCCATTTTTAAAGCAATATTTTAAAATTCAAAGCATTTTCCTTTCATTTTTATTATAGTGCTTGGGCGATATTAATCATTCAGTTGTCACGGGAACTTGCCTTAAACTAAGAAACACAGATGTAAATGTCAACAATAAATTATTTCCTCCTATAAAAGGCAAAGGATGTTTAGAATTAATGTAAATATTTTTATAGGACACATTCGATATTAAGAGGCGTATCATCTGATTGAATTTTTAATTACATATGAGAAATAAATATTTTATGAGAAAATATCAGCCTCCAACAATTAAGTGTTGTCCTCCAGAAATATATATATTTTAACACAGTTGTCTATATCCATGGCTGAAAGGAATGACATCGATCAAGCCATGGCATGCAATGTGACACGCTGCATTTGTGTCAATTTTATAGTCTTATCCATGGCTTTAATTGTTTTTGTCAATCTTTAGAAAAGTGAAGACAAGACAAATGAGAAGAGGACGGATCTGAAGAGATAAGCAAATCTTATCCTGTGTCAATAGAGCCCTTCTGAGTATGGACATTAATTTTCTTAGCGTTGGATGGCTTAGTAGAAAGCAGAGATAGGATATACTTTGAAAATAATGGTACAAGGATTTCATTAACTTCAGGGATGAACCACAATTCTGTACTTTATGAGCCCTAATTATGAATACAGTCAAATCTCTATAAACCTGTTAACTAGTAGCTGAAAATGCAAAGAATCGACAAGCACTAGAAATAAAAGTCTAAAAGTGAAAAAGTGGGACTAAAACTAAATATAAAGAAGACCCAACAAATGACAACAAGTAGAACATCCAGCCTTAGAATTGATAGTGAAGATATCAAAGGGATAGATAGCTTCTGCCTTTTAGAATCGACCATCAATAGTAAAAGGATCACTCATTCAAGGAATGTGCAGCGGACTAGCATTTGGTAGAGCAGCTATGAAGAACTTGGAAAATATATTCAAATGTCATGATGGGCCCGTACCTACAAAGATCAGTTTTGTACCACCAAATTATTCCCTTGAGCCTCTGTGGGAGCAAAATTTGGACTTTGAAGAAGCAGGATAGGAGAAGTATTGATATCTTTAAAATCTAGAATTGGAGAAGATTCCTGAGAATACAATGGGCAAGAAAACAAATTAATGGATCATTGAATAAATCGACCGAGAGGTTCAAATTATCCTACTATTTTGCGAAGATCCAGATCTCTGGGAAAGGTTCTAGTGCTAAGAAAGGTAGAATAAAAGAGGGGAAGAGGACAACCAGAAGCAAAGTGGATAGATTCAATGACAGTGGTGAGGACTGCACTGTTGGGGGACTTGAAAGAAACTTGTGAGGGCTGGAAAGTCATGGAGAAAATCTATCTATGTGGTTGCAAATAGTTGAAAATGACTTGATGGCACATAATCAATCAAGCAACTGGAAATCTCTATGTAAAAAAATCATTCAGGAATGGGGTGTGTATTAAATATGAATTTCCATTAAACCCACACTTTTGTCATTTCCATCCTTATGTCATTTGGCTCAATTTACACCATCTAATTAGATTGAACAAACTCTTGATATAATGGACACCAGTCTATTAAATGGGGGAGAAGCTTGTTGTATCCAAAATCTGCTGATCTGAAATTAATTCATCTGAATTTTTAAAATCATATTTCAGTGAAATGAACCAAAGTAACATAACTGGACATGTCTGCTTATATTCACAAGAGATGGGCTATACTGATACCATTACTGGGTCCGAAATTATTGTAGATGCTGATAGAAAACACTATGAGGAACACCACAGTGATTGGAGACAATTGTAATCTTGTCCTCCTCGTTCTCTTTTGATTTCACTTGCTTTGACTTGATCTAGGTGCAGGACTAAAAGTAGTCTTATTTGTAACCCCTTATTCTTCTGTCAGAAGGCATTTGGCTATGCCTATCTACAAATTCTGCAGGCTAAAAGTGGTATGTGGAAAGAGATACTGTAAATGAGAAAAAGAAGGGAAAGAGAACATTGCAATATTAATACTGTATTTATGGATAGGATAGAGAAGCCTGCCTAACCTGGGAGAATGGTTTAAGCAACAAACTAGAACTTTTAGAAATAGGATTGCTGGTGAGAATTCATAAATATAACATTACTACTTTATATACACGTGAACAAAAAAAACCTGCCTGGAAAGGCTGCAGGGAAAAAGATGATGATTTGCACAAATGAAATAGCAGATGGATAAAGGGTGAAGTGTCTTTCTCCACTGTTTCTTTGTCCTCATCTAGAATATCAAAAGTGGCCAAATCGTGGTTCAGATCCAGAGTCTCATCTTAGAGGGAAAGGAAAAAGATTTTTTTTATTGATTCTGCCTTCATCTCTGTAATATTTTATTATCTCTGAAGATTTCTTCTTCGGGCTGGAGATTTTCCTGGGCAGTGTTGGAAAAAACATAACAAGAGAGCAAGAAGGATTGCTAAAAGCTGTTACCATGCTCCTGCTGAAGGGCAGCTGTAAGTCCAGCCAACTCTGCAGGATTCTTCATTTCCATTTACTAAACAACATGTGCATAGAATAAAAAACATGTAAACATGAACTGAACAAAAAGTAAAAGAGCGTTAAAGGAAGCTGACTATTTTAATCTTATTGTGTGAAATGCAACCATCTCTGTGCAGCTACCTTGGTAATGTGCTTTATATTTTATTTTTATTAGTTTATCAAAATAAAATACAGAAATACAAAGAAAAATGAAAATAATGGGGGGGAAGGGAGAAAAACGAATAGAATTAGAATAAGAATAAGAATAAGAATAGAATAGAATAGAATAGAATAGAATAGAATAGCTTTATTAGCCAAGTGTGATCGGATACAAAATTTGTCTCTGGTGAATAAGCTCACAGTGGTCATGTAAACATCAAGTCATAGGTCATTGGTCATAATCATAAGTTACAAACAAGAACTGATAAATCATAAGAAACCAATAGGAAAAGATAGTAGGAAAGATGAGAAGATTTTAAAAAAAGATGGAAAATGTCTAAATATAGATGATGTGGGTGGCTTTATACCAATATGAGACATTTCAGGATCACAGTTCATACATTGTGCCATAAACCATGTTTAATCATCCTCTATTGAATAAACATCAAATGGCTGAATCCACATACTGTAAGAAATTAAACCCAAACATTGTGACTTAGGGAAATACGTCAACCCTGTTTGCATCTAATATTGGCTTCCCATGTTGGTTGCTTGCTTGAATCTTTCCTGATTTTGTTGGAAACCCTTTAAAAAAAAACCTCTCTTTTATCACATTTGGAATTATTTTGACTTTATGTAAACAGCTTTGGATATGCTTGAACTAATGTGAGATAAGATGTTTTAAGGTCCCATTTCATCCTGTCCTTTAGCAGGATTAGGGCCTTTTATTTTTCGCTTTTCCCATTTTCAACCGAGCAGTCTCTATTGTAATTATACATCTAGGATATATGATAGTTGCAACAGATCCCTAGAAGCGATTGCAGGATAAAATTTATTTCAAATGTTCGACAGCCAATTTGTTTTTATATAAAAAAAACCCCCTCCCAATAACCATCGTCCCTCGGCTGTTTTCAATTTTCCTTTTTTAAAATATCAAAAGCAATTAGAGTTAAAAACAACTTGCTAAATAATGCCTGCATTAAAACCAGGCCCGAAGCTTCGATCTTTTTATTTGTTGATTTGTTGAGACCCTCAAGCGGGGAAGAGTCCAGAACAATGGGAGTTGCATGTTGTCAACTATCAGAAAGGATTTTTGCCAACAATTTCAGTTATTGGATTTCAGCCTACAAAGAGAAGGTTGAAGGAATGGTCCTAGATTGATTGATTTATATCCCACCCTTATTATTTTTATGAATAACTTAAGGTGAGGAACATAGATACAGATTAACAGAGTTGGAAGGAACCTTGTAGGTCATCAAGTCCAACCCCTGTCCAAGCAGAAGACCCTACACCATTTTTCACAGAGGGCAGTCCAGTCTCTTCTTGAAAGCCTCCAGTGATGAAGCTCCCACAACTTCTGAAGGCAACTTCTGTTCC
>JAOYMU010000252.1:41595365-41608257 GCA_025802295.1 Psammodynastes pulverulentus | reverse complement strand
AATATGCTGATTCTGTAAACCGCTTAGAGAGGGCTGTAAAAAGCACTGTAAAGTGGTATATAAATCTAAAGTGCTAATCTAAAGTGCTTGCTATTGCTAAAATGTGAAATGAAGGATACAGTTGAGAACAGAAAAGGACAAAGAAAGTACAAATCCTCTGGTTGATATCAAGGCTTGAGTTGTTGTGGCTACAGGGGAGCATCAGTTATATACTTCCAATGTCAGGGGTGGATATAATGGGTCTGATTTAAGGATCTTTTCACTTTTCACATTTTAATTTAGCACAGGTTTGAGAAAAAAGATGGCATGCGCATGTATGAGTGAGGTGTTAAAACTACTAGTTTCTAAGGGAAAATCCCTTAAGTATGTGGAGAATTTAAAAAATGTGTTTTGACCTTATGTAAACCTTTCCAAATAGCTTGTCCTAAAGACCATCTCCAAAGGAATTAGGAAGAGTTTGAATCTGATAAATATTTTTAACTGAAAGTAATCCACATTTCTATCTTATAGTACTTGTTTAGAATCGGTACTCCATATTCTAAATTAGAATAGAATTTGAATAATGATCAGAAAAAATCATAAACCCCAGGAACCAATTCAAGTAGTTGAATTTTAATTTGTTTGCTAGCTAGGTTGTAAAGTGTATGATCTCCATCATAGTTTTGCAAAAAGGAAGGAAATTTATATGAGAGATGGGAGACATTTAAGATAGTTGAACACAGTCTGGCTTAGGATTATGGTTAATGATACTGTAAATGGATCAGGCTATTATAACTGAGTATAGCAGAGCAGAGCACGACTACAAGCAACATAATACGTAATAGAATTTGATTTTATCTCAGTTATTTTGTATAGGATTGTGTACCTTAATTGGTTAAATTTTATGAATATTAAATGCATTTGCTTTTATGATTTCAAAGGAAGCAGTACAAAATTGGTATTGAATTAAAAACAAACATAAGCTATCAATGAATGTCAGATCAACTTAAGATAAAGATTGACAGTGAAAGTTATGGCAAAATAACTGCTATCTATGTGTTCATGCACTCTATTAAGGATCAGAATAAATCACTCTAGTGGAGCATGAAGTATTCACCTAATGAAGAATGAGCAATTAGCAAAATATTATCAGGAATGCATAAATTAGTCGTTACAGTTTTATGAAACAGATTTGTTTCTGTTGCTGTGCAGAATGAGGCTACTTTACATTCTATCTTCTACAGATCTGCATCATCTTAGTTGACTTAGCTGATTGTTTCTTGCATATTTGCTGGAAAACCTAATAAAAAATTCATACCACAACCAGCAAATATTACCACTTTAATAGGATGTCATAATGAGAACACAATTCAAAAGCAGGTAAAAATTCAATTTGGTGCATCCAGATATTTTTTTAAAAATGTATTTGGAGGGAAAACAATGAATGACAAAAACACAACTTTCAGCTGAGACAAAAGTGAAAACTCACGTGGGACTCAATTGCTTTATCTAGACTTCACACAGATTGGTGATTAATTGGCAGGCTAAGGGATCAGTTAGCATTCTAGGCTTACAAAAATTTGGGGCTCCTAGATAATAACAAAGTACATGCATCACTAAGGCACATTGAAAGTTGCCAAATTAATAAATGCAACCAACTTCCTTAACTGAAACTCTGCATGGGGAGAACAGTATCATAAATCTTCCTGATCCACCTACTTTTTCTATTAAAGAGAAGTTGTGTGAACAGAGACAAGAGAAATTAGTATTTTATGCAAAATTCTTGGCACATAATTTTGTGATACTTGCAATAAAGTTAAGGGGGTTTTTTCCTGCTGGAAGAAGACCTCTTCTTGGACATATGGCCACAGTTATTAGTTATTTTACATCAAGGATATGGATGCAAACAATCATACAAATAAAAGACCCGTGACATGCTGTGTATATCTGTTACTGAATTATAGTATTTCAAACTAGTATAAGAATCAAGCTACAGATTATATCAATTGCATACAGTACATTTCTTAGAGGCTGGTTATATAAGTTGACAATTCTGCATATAAAAAAAGCAACAGATCTGGATTAAGCCAATACAGATTGCATATTTATCTAGATAAAATTTTTCCTATAGTCTGAGAAGATCCACTCTCCTCTGACCATACTGTTTGCTCAAAATACCTAAGGCTTTTTGGTGTTTATAATGTTAATCACTAGGCATTTTCTTCAAGATGGGCATTAAGCAAAGTATGTTAGCAATGTTAAGTTGATGCGATGGACTGTAAGAGTAATCTTGAGAAACAGGAGTGAGAACAAAGAGAACGGTCAGATAAAAAATAATTGAGTCCAAGGCAGAAATGTAATTTGAGAAACTGATTCAGACTTAAACTTCCCTAGTTCTCATGAAAGTAAGGCAGGGATGGGAGAGGCCCATTCAAAACTTGCAAGGTTCATTACTGTAATTTATAATAAAAGTAGAATTAGCATTCATAACTTTGGTTTCCTGGTCTAGTCTACCTCAAAGGGCTGGCATTTGTTCTCCTTTTTGGTGATTAATTGGCAGGCTAAGTGTCAGTTGGCATTCTAGACTTACAAAAATTTGGGACTCCTAGATAATATTAAAGCAACATTAAGGCACTTAAAAGAGTAGGGTTCCTTACTATTTCATCTACATGTTGTACTCTTGGCTATGAACAGTCCCATCTCTCTTAATTAAGGTTAGCATTATTTATGCAGGTTCAATATTCTGACTAATATATTTATTTTTATTTATTAAATTTCTATGCTGTCCATCTTACTAATAAAGCAATTCTGGGTGGCTTACAGTGTAATAAAATAAAAATAAAAATGCTAAATCAATTAAAATTAAAAAGATTAAAAGTTAAAAACCAAGATGTTGGGCAGCCTGGGGGTGAGAATCTTCTCTACCTGGTCAACTACCCCAATGTAGTAGTTCCTATAGAAGCCCCAGGCCAAGCAACAGAGCCAAGGTTTTAGGTGCTTTCTGAAGGACAGAAGAGTGGAGACGGATCTCATCTCTGATAGATTTAGCCATGTGGTTTAGCCATGTTTACATTTGTGCCAATGGCAATTGACATATTTTGCATCGTGTCATTTAGAAAATATTTTAATGTGTATGCTAAAAAAAATTTGTTTAAATTCTATTGCATTTGTTTCAACAGACTAACAGAGCTAAATTCTGGAAATTTATGAATTCTTATAAGCTGTTTAGTCATATAACTTTCCTGCGTAATGAAAATAATGGGTTTTTTTTTTTAGAAAGTTTCAGATCTTTATGGACCTGAATATATTATGGAGTAATATATTACACTATGATATTTTTTTGGAAAGTAACTGTTGCCCTTTGATTCCAGACTGGAGAGCTTCCTAAATATATTCAGTGAACAGTTTTACAAGAACATTAAATGATTGCTTTTCAAATAGGTAATTGTATTCAAGTTCAGCTTCAGATTCTCGGCTTGGTATGTTGAATACTTACAGCGGCAAGCTGGAAATGTGCTATTGATTTGTTCCATGACCTCCGTTAAATCTGTGCTAGTATGATGAGGTGGGACTAGCAAGTCATCTATACCTAAGGAGAACAAAATGTGCAATGACTTTAGTAAAAAAGGAAATAGTATTTAAAATCCCAGAAGCTGCTTCCACCTACCCTTATTATCGTTATACTTTTCAGAAGAATTTTAAAAAAGAATTCCACTAATTGAAATCTTTGATTTGTCATGCAAGAATGGCTCATTGATAATCGCTTGGATAGAGAGGGCTAGAAATTAAAAGTATCAATTTATTCCTTTTTTCATATCTGAACTATAAAGCTTATCCATGATGCCTGCAATAATGTTGGTCAGAATTTTACCAAGGCAATTAGTTGGGGGAATTGCAGTTTTATCAAGTAGGTGATACATGCACAATGGCTCTGTATTTCAAGTCTATGCATTCAGCAGATATTCAGCATTCAGCTTCAATGCCCAAATGGCCAATGATCATTATAAAGGCCAGAACCTCCATAGTGAGAAGAGAAGAGGAGAGGAGAGGAGAGGAGAGGAGAGGAGAGGAGAGGAGAGGAGAGGAGAAGAGAGGAGAAGAGAAGAGAAGAGAAGAGAAGAGAAGAGAAGAGAAGAGAAGAGAAGAGAAGAGAAGAGAAGAGAAGAGAAGAGAAAAACAAAAAGCAGTAGTCCTGACTGCCAAATGAGCCCATATAGATGATGTGTGTTCCTTGCCTTCATGAGCACAAAAGTATTGGTCTTCAGTTGTATGCCTTAAAGCTGAGGTAGCTGAAGGCAACAGTTGGCTCCTTGTTCTCTAGCTTCCCTAAGGCTCTATAATACTTTGGGGTATTCATCTGCTTCTCTTTGACCCAGCACCCATTTCATAATCTGGACTATTTTGTGGCTAGTGGAAACTATCTGTCCATCCATCCAACCAACCATTTAATTATCCATTTAACCATCCATCCATCTGTCCAGCTATCTATGTATCAACTCATGTGTCCATCCATACTCTCTCGCCTACAAACTTATGAAGACTGCAAAAAACATGCAAGTATTGGAAGGTTTTGCTTGGGCATTTAAAATTTTTGAGGGGCTGAGACATGAACATTAGTTGTTCAAATAATACAGAGGATCACCTTTTAAAAAAAAAGTTAAAAAGATTGAAAGTCACAAAACCAACATTTTTTCTCTTTTGCTACTGAATATTGGCAGCATAGTTTAGTGTAATTCCAAAAATGGGACTGGGACCTCTATGCAGCTCTAGGCTGTGGAAATATCTGTAATATTTTCATCTTGACTGGAGAGAGAGGCAAAAAGAACATATCCTATTCATAGGCATTTTTAATATCAATGTTTGTACTTAATTAAAAAGTTCAACCTCACCCTTTTAAATTTATTTTTAATCTCAACTATTACAATAAAGTCAAAGTCATCTATCATCATGAGGTAACAATAACATAGTAATTGTTTTACTTGTCATGCCTCTGGCCTGACTTTAATGGGATCATTTCACAATTGTTGAACATTCAGTAGTGACATATTCAGTTGATGGGTTTTGGATTGTTGGCTGTTTTATCTACTTAGCTCTTATATTCTTCTAAATATTTCATTGTTTTATATTAAAGGTTTGTAAGATGCCCAAAGGGCTTTACAATGCTAAGAATGCTTTATAGTGGCTAAAAAGATAAATGAATGAATAATGTTTTTTTCCCAATTTCAGAAAAGTTATGAATTTTTCAGCCAAAGTATGAAGCTTTGTTGTTTTGAATAACAAATTACATGCAAGTAATTATACTTTTTCCTAAGAATAAATTGAATACCTGACCTGGATAATAATATACTACACTAAGCAGCTTCTGTAGTAAATTCTTACTTGGTTCTTTGTACATTAACTTTCTAATTCTAAGAAGAAATGCTCACCAAACAAAAAGTTTTATCTCTGTTATTGCATTAGGCAACTACATGTACTGAATATTTATATAATGAACAAGACACCATACAACTGGTGGGGGGACAGAAAGGGGTAGCCCCATAACTCAAATTTCAACCTGAATATACAATCGCAAAGGTATCTCAGATCTCAGCACACATTTTGCATGGGGTTCATTTTATAACTTAATAGACTTTGGAAACTGACTCAAGGGAAATATAACACTACTAGCCGTGCACTAATTAGTAACTTACCTGTCTGATTAAACGGTGAACTAGCATCCTGATCAGATGAATACTCAAGGGTGGATTGCTGAGGTGAAGCATTAGAACAGCCTCCATTAACCCTGGAATCTGTTTCAGGCTGTAAATTAAAGGTGGAAAGAAGTTAATTTAAACATACCTGAGCATACATTAAATATCTGATCAAATGTAATAAAATGTACTTTGTAGTATTCAATATCCAGAATTGAAATAAATCAGACACCATAAAGAAGAGAAAGCTTTTGACAGAGGTAAGTGTCACTCACTGAGCCTGCTGGTTTTCCCCATATCCAATAATCATGATGGCAATTAGTTTGTTCAGCTGGCGATGAACACATATATCGGACTTTTAATAGACTTCATAACAGTTTTGGTATAAACTGAATCCTATGTTGATTTTTGCATTTTTGGAACAGTTCAAAGATGTGTAAAGCCAAGAGTCAGAGTAGAGCAGAATATCAGTATCAATACAAGTGACTTATCTTTCTAGCCGGGGATCCTCAACCCCCAGTCTGCAGACTGGTACCAGTCCACATCCCATTCGGAACTGGGCTATGCAAGCAGCAGACAGCATACAAAGTCCCATTTGTGCAAGTGGCAGGAGCACATGCAAAACCATCCCTCCCCCCAGAGGCTGCCACCATTACCACTGGTCTGCACAGCTGGAAAGATTGGGGACCACTGTCTCTAGCAGTATTTCTCAACTCTGGCAACTTGAAGAGTTGTGGACTCCAACTCCCAGAATTCCCCAGTCATTGAGAAACACTTCTTTACAATACTGCAGGTAAACTTGGTTTTCTAGGATTAAACTAATTCTACAAAAGGATATTTTAAGTAACAATTTTCTTGTTTTATTCAGTACATGATACTTAAAAACTAAGTTCTAAAAAGGGTCCCCATAAAATACT
Source organism: Psammodynastes pulverulentus (assembly GCA_025802295.1). Taxonomy (NCBI): domain Eukaryota; kingdom Metazoa; phylum Chordata; class Lepidosauria; order Squamata; family Psammodynastidae; genus Psammodynastes; species Psammodynastes pulverulentus. Next base: position 41,601,671 of record JAOYMU010000252.1, on the reverse strand, counting down.
GAGCATGAATGAAATCTTCAGCTGGTACTGTTTTTGCTTTTGTCCATATTTTTCTAGAGGTGTTTTTCATTAGCTAATTTAAAGAGGAATTTTTATGAGTATTTTGATGATTCTTCCTACTAGATTATAAAAGAGAGAAGCTAAACTCTATGTAATACTAAATTACACAGTAATTTAATTACTAAATTACTAAATAGTTGTTCCGTAATACAAAGCAATTCTCAGCAAACTTTGGGTTTATGAATTCCGTTAATCTCACTTTTTTTTTCAGCTTGACATGAATTAACAAAATATTTTGCTTTCATTTTTTTGATAAACTCAACTGATTCCGATGCCATATAAACAATGGTTAATTTACTGATAGCCTATTTCTCTTATTCCTTGATTATGAATTAATAAATGTGTTTGATCTGCAAGCTTCCAGATTTTCCTAAGGATTTAGTTAAGACATTTATGATTTCGTTAGAATTTCTTTTTTTAACATGTCTTTATGAAGCTCCCAAGTGCAGTTCCATTTCATATCTAAATCTGACTTTTGGACACAATGGCCAAATTTCACGGCAACCATCAATCCTTATTGAAATAAAAATAGTAAGCACACTTTCAAACCGTGACCTGAAATATCAAGTTTTAACATGATGAAATGCGGGAATTCAAAATAATCTTACCAACAGTATTCTCTTTGATACCACCAGCTTAATTAGTCTCCCCCCCCATAGCTCTGAGAGAATATACTCTTGACAGGTTATTAATCTAATCAACACTCTTCAGTCAATATATATCATAATCACAAAGAAATCTTTTTTTTTAAAAATGAGACTGATTTGCAAATAACATATTAGAAAAGCAAACAGTAGCACATGCCACAAGGTTACATAACACCTGTCATCACATAGTCCATTTTAAAACCAATTGAAAAGAAATGCAACTGAACTATCTCACAAATAGACACTTTAAAGAACAATGCATATTAACGCTTCCAAAAGTTCAATGCCTCAAATACAGGAGAAGAGTTAAACTGCAGCTGGATTCCCATATTTCCGAATGAATGTTTTTGTTATGAATAGTAAGAAAAGATAAGTCACATCCCTTCTTGTTTTTTTCTATGAACTAACAAAAAGGAGAATGAAAATACTCACCGCAGCCAACACATTTAGAGTTTGGTGCGTAATTTGATCCATTTTTTGCTGACTATTTGAAGTTCCACCACATTTCTATTTTCTTCACTCTCAAAATCCCAGTAGTGGAAGAGCTCTATTGCCAGATAAAGTGAGGTTGACAATACTTGCAACCAGTAGGCATTAAGATATTCACTCTGATCCAATCCTTGGGTGCTTTTTAAAATTTTCCTAGCTGTTCTTCATGGAAGAACATTTGGAAACCACTTTTTAAAATCAAACATCACTCGGGATTATAGGGAGAGTATGCTTCAGACCCTGTCAAAGATCCTGTTCCACATTATGAAATATCCTTCTCCCAGTGGTGAGGTAGGCCCTCACACTTCTGGCCTTCTGTAAAGAGGCTCTGTGGCCTTGCGTGGGGGGCACAAAGATCCACACAATCGTGGGGCTGGCTGTTGCCGCGAGAGCCTTATGAACCAATCTTAAATGACCAACTTGGAATTTTTATTTGGGCTTTTGTTTCTTTGAAATGTTATGTTATCATCTTACAATTTTTAACATTTTAAATCTTAAATGAATCTTAATATTTTATTGTTAATTTTATATGCTGCTTTATGTGTCGGTTATACTATACACTGCCCAAAGTCCCTCCTTGAAGCAGATAGGCAGTCTGGAAACATGAAATGATAAATGAATGAATGAATGAATGAATGAATGAATGAATGAATAATGAATAAATGAATGAATGAATGAATGAATAAATAAATAAATAAATAAATAAATAAATAAATAAATAAATAAAATGGCTTTACTCTTGGCAAAAATTTAAAATCAGTCTGGAGAGAGAGAACCCAAACAGAGCACAAAACAGTACGTCTAGAAAGAAGTCAAATACAATTAAATAGCTTCACACTGTGTGTCTATAAATAACTGCTGTTCTAGGGAGAAAGTCACTGAATACAATACCTGTTCCAGCAGTTGTCGTAGCCGGTGAAGCTGAGATTCCAGTTGCTTGTTGTGGTCTTCCAAGATTTGCATTCTAGCTTCCAGACGCCCTTTGTGTTGCCGTAAAAGTTTGGCCTCTGCAATGAGTTCAGCATCTTCAGTAGTGTGCTGAGGTGACACAGCTGAGTCTGGAGGTGAATTTAGGGCATTGATTCCCTTTCGAAGATGCTGTTCCTTGAGTTGTTCATATTCCACTTGTAGCATCCTAAAGGGAATTTTAAAAAGCAGCTGATTTTATAGCAGAAGAACGACAGGAAAATCCACTCAATGTTCCTCCTTGTTATCTAATTGTATGAAAAGGTCAGAGCAACTTATAAGATAAATGTTTGACTAGTGATGGCAGAATATAATGTTAATAAAACATTTTTCTCCCTTTTTGCAGGTTATCTGCACAAAGTAACTCAGAGAGCTGTAGGAAGAAGAAACTTCTCTATGCAATTTTTCCTCATGTGATTTGTGATTTATGAAGTGGACAAAAATGGCTCTGAAAATTCTCCATCCATGATTTTAAACATTCCCCTTCATACAACCTCAACACTCCTGGAAAAAGTTAGGGTTAGGGCAATTTTTTTTAATAATGTATAGTATAGGACATAATATATTGCCACTTTTTTGTTTTATACTGGCTGCTGAATTTAATAATGTTTTACTGCAAAATTGTATGCTGGAGCTCACACGGGACAATAGCAAATGGGCCTGTAACACATATTTGAACAGAGAAGTCACTTTGTTGATGCTACTATTAATGAATAGCAAATATGAACAAATGAGTCAATCTTTATGTCCAAATTAATTTAGAGGAAAATCTCACCTCTGTCAGATTCTGCCCCATTAATCAGAAAAACAGCAAGCTCATTTCTTACAGAATTGATTCACCTCACTCAGGAAGTACCTGTATTATATATTTCGGTACTGTGAAATTTTGTGGCCTTGTGTGAAAGGATTCACGCAAGGCCACAAAACATCACTTGTGATCCCAATAGACTAGAAATTTCCGGCAAATTATAATTTTGATGGAAAAGAAAAAAATGCACTGAGAGTAATATTAACTATGCTTAATGGAATTTAGTTTTTTTTTTCTTCTGCTGGTCTAGTATGTCCTCCTAGGCTTATAGTTGGACTGCAGTGAAAATCCTAACCTTGCTGTTTCAAGACAAAAATGGCGAGGGAGCTCCTCAGGCTCATAAAAGTTGGCCACTTCTTGGGAATATAACCTAGACTTTGATTTTAGTCTGGACTCTTTCTAGCTCTATCTGGGGAAGACAGAGATTGAAGTTTTGATTTCTGGATTGTAAATCCTCTCCTCAGCCATGGACCAATAGAGTGTCTCTTGCCTTTATAGTTGGTGTAAAAGAAGAAGAAGGAAATGAAGGAGGAGGGGCTTCTTTGATTCAGTTTAAGAGACAGAACTCTGAGAAATATCATTGGGACAGGAGGAGGTTGGCACGGAGAAACCTGAGCAGGTGCCAATTATTTGCACTGGTTGAAATGCTGAGTTACAAGAAGAGCAGCAAGGAATGAAATGGCCAACCAAGGAAAGGGACAATTCCCACCATTTCAGTTCTGAAAGACTATTTAGCATATTTGATTCCTATTTTCCTACTGACACACAGAAATAAACCTCTGACCCTTAGTATTTTTTTCATAGCCAATCTTCAAGACATGGTGAATGTAGAACAGGGTTATGGAACCTTTGCTCTTCCTCGAGGTCAGCAATGATTCGTTCAAGTTCTCCTCGTTCTTCTTTCTCCACTGACTTCAAGATCTGGGTTGGACTTTGCGGTTGACTCATTGGCGAATCACCTCCCAGCGTCTGGCAATATTGCTGGATAAGAGCATGCTCATCTTCCCTAGAGATGAAGAAGGTCAGCATAAATATATAGCAATATCAATGGCACTTAGACCTATATACCACTTTATAGTGCTTTACAGCCCTCTCTAAGCGGTTTACAGAATCAGCATATTGTCCCCATAATTTGGGTCCTCGTTTTACCCACCTCGGAAGGATGGAAGGCTGAGTCAACCTTTATGTGTTTGAAATATAAATGAATTGTATATGAATACTCCATGCATAACTAATGTCATAGTTTTAAATATTATAAAATTGCCCGAAAAGGCAAATAAATAAATAAATGCAAGATGTATTAACTGAAAAGAAGGTAAATGGGCAATTTTATGAAGGATTAAACCAGAGATGGTATTCAGCAGGTTCTGACCAGTTCTGGAGAACGGGTAGTGCAAATTTTGAGTAGTTCGAAGAACTGGTGGTAACCTTCCCCCAGGAGTGGGAAGGGAATGGAGATTTTGCAGTATCCTTCCCCTGCCATGCCCACCAAGCCATGCCATGCCCACCGAGCCACGCCCACAGAACCGGTAGTAAAAAAAATTGAATCCCACCACTGGATTAAACCAATTGCTGCTTTAAATAGTAAGCCCCCTGTGTAACACAGAAGACCAACCTGTTTCTACAGAATGTTTTGAGGAGGGTGGGGGACCACAGAGTTATCTCAAATTGCACAATGTCAAAAAAATGGTAAAGCAGTTTCCTACCATTTTGAAACAAAACCGTACCAAATATCACGTAGGCCCTAAACCTTCCTCCCCCAAAACAGAAAAACATGGGTAATCTTGGCACTGCCTTAAACATGTAGGGTTTCCCATTTTGCACCATTGTATTATGCATTATGAACTTCCAAAATTCTGGGTACACTGCTTGCTTTTCAAATCTAATTAATTAATTAGACATCATTCTGCAACCAATCGCTTCTTTGTTGAAGTAACATCAGGCCAAATATTTTCTCACTGCTTTCTTATTTTTCATCTGCTTTACCACCTGACTGGTCTAAAAGCCATCCCTGAAGAGACCAAATTAAGGCAGATCTATTACACACACATCAATTTCAGCTGAATGTTTCCACAATGACCTAGTGATTGTGAAGAAAACAGAAAGGCCCCTGTTACTAAAAACGAACCCTTTTGGGGGGAGGATATAAGGTTATACTATATTAAAAGAAAGAAAACACCTAGCTCCTGCAGACACTTTCAACTATCTGATCCTTAAAGGTGGGCCTTTCCTAAATTTCTTTCTCTGACCATTAAGTAACTGTGGGCTTCCCTTCCCTTTCTCTTCTCTGATCATTTTCTAGACAGCATCTCTTCCCTGGTTCCTCAACATCATTTTCATATACCACCGTATGTATTGTACAGGTATGACCACAATAGAGCCAAACATTTCTGTTGCTTAAGAGAGACAGTTGTTTAATGAATTTTGCCCCATTTTACAACTTTTCTTGTCACAGTTGTCAGTGAATCACTGCCACTCTTCAGTTAGTAGCATAGTTATCAAGTGAATCTGACTTTGGTTGTCAGAAGATCGCAAAAGGTACATGATCTCAGGACACTGCAACTGTCATAAATTTGAGTCAGTTGCCAAGCATCTGAATTTTCCTCACCTGACCATGGGGTGAGTGCTGTTGTAACTTCAAACAGTTACTAAGTGAACTGTTGTTAAGTTGAGGACTACCTGTATGCACTGTTCATGATTTTATTATGCATTTATTTGTTTACAGTAAGTACCTTACAATACAGCCTTACACAATTTTTTTTTACTAAGTCACTTACTTCATTTAATCAAATGCTATACTCTTCATGCCATGTAATTATGATTATCTGTCATTAATGCAGACCACTAGGAAATTTTAATTAACATCTGCTGGGTGGGAACATAACACAACATCATACATATCAATGAATAAAAGATTTGTCAAGTCACTTGTAATCAAATGAGTGGCCATTAACTTTTACAATAATTCCAGTTAATAAATCTACTTACACACTTCCTGTGGTGGAGCTACCATCGGTGAAGAAGGAACCATTGCTCCGTTCCATTTGGGCCAGCCTAAAAGAAAACCATATTCATGAAAGATAAATTATGATTATATTTCATACAGATCAGTTCTCAATTTACAGTGGGGCAAAAAAGTATTTAGTCAGCCACCAATTGTGCAAGTTCTCCCACTTAAAACAATGAGAGAGGCCTGTAATTGGCATCATAGGTAGACCTCAACTATGAGAGACAAAATGAGGAGAAAAAATCCAGACAAACATTGGCTGAGTTGGAATGAATTTATTTGCAAATTATGGTGGAAAATAAGTATTTGGTCAATATCCAAAGTTCATC
>JAOYMU010000252.1:41565461-41580017 GCA_025802295.1 Psammodynastes pulverulentus | reverse complement strand
ATGTGTCTGTGGAATGACTAAGAGTAAAGTTCAGTTCAAAGGAGAATATCTTCCATAGTAAGATAGGTTCAAGGATCATGACAGAATTAAGTCTGTATGATGGAAATGAGACTATGAGACTCATATAATTCATATATGAGTTGAGAAAGCAGGAATTTACAGTATAAGAAACACAAAAATGCCAAAACGTTTGCGAAGGAAGGAAGGAAGGAAGGAAGGAAGGAAGGAAGGAAGGAAATGCTAGACTAATAATGTGATAGCTAACTCCAGTCACTTAGAGAGCTCTCCATCTGATACAATTAAACCTATGCCTATGGAAGAGGGCACAGTATGTGTGACCATTTATATGGGGAGACCATTCTGAACTGTTACTATCTGCTGCCTCCCTTTGCTTTCTTTCATGGAGAAGAAACCTTCCTTAGAACAGGCAGCTCTGCAAAACCTGCTACTGTTAAAACGTTTTTGTTAGGAATTTTCATACACTTTGGGAACCCTGGTAATAACACTTGTAATGAATTCAGATTCAATTACTGAACTAACGCCATAAATATTTCAGAGAAAATTTGAGCCCAAAAATCTTATACATAAGAACAAAACTATCATAAAGTCTGGGTTATTGAATTGCAATTTCCCCAGCATAATGTAAATACTGCATCGTTGCGATAATAAGCTCACATGAGGGTACAGCGCTACTTGTAAAGCAGCTTCATGAGACTGGCAAGAACTATCATGAATTATGGCTGGCTTTGACCCTATTTACATTCTAATCCATATTAGCTATAGACGTTAATCTACATACTCTTCTCAAACATTTTCTACATTTAATAATTTACTGTACTGTAAAGTTTTCTATAGTAAATTACTGTATAGTTTAGTTTCAAAAAACCTGGTCAATTGTTTTAATCCAGAACCAGGTGACAATCTACTCAATTGATGAGTATGAATTTCTGAAACAATACCGCCCAATGGATTTTCCACTTACTGAATTAAGCATACGCATTGATTCATGTTCATTTTTCCCAAACCCAAAGTGGGTGAGTATCAAAAGGTCTAAACCCCAAACCCCAAGACAAATGGATAAAAGAAGTGCCCAACTTGGTGAACTCTCCTTTGCTAGATATCTTCAGACAGAGGCTAGACGGTCATCACTACAGAGAAGTTGTAGTGCAGCCTGTACTGACTAGAAGACTTCTAAGCCTGCCCCCACCTACTTTTTATGAGTCTCTAACTTAAAACATATCAAGTAATGAGTTATTAGCACAACATATGCAATGAAGTTGGAATATAAACTGATTGCATTACTGATGCAATTCATAAAAGTCGTTTTATTTTGCTTACCTAAAGCCAACGATTGGACATTCCTTACAGATGTTGCACTTGGCCTGATGTTTTGCTGTTTCTGAAGCTGCTACTCTGTGTAGAACTGGCAACCATACCACAGATTGTGGCTCCAGACGCATCCAGTCTATGAACTGCTTGACATCAATTTCTGCCTTATTATTATGCTGACAAATGAGGATGAGATTAAAAATAATTTAATTCGTATTAAAGCTTCCTGTTCAGTCTATTTTCTTTTAAAAAAATGTATTCCAAGTTTAATCTTCAAGGAAACAATACTCATCCCACCAATATTCAGTCGAAGAAAAAAAGACAATTACTTCTCCTGTAATTGGAGCGCCTCTTGTCCCGGTAGTTGACTTACAATCATTCTTTTTAGTGACCGTTTGAAGTTGGTACTGAAAAAAGTGACTTATGACCAATCTTCGCACTTATGACCACTGCAGTATCACCATGGTCAAAATTTGGGCACTTGTAACCAGCATGTACTTATGATTGCAGCATCTGGAGTCCTTTGATCACCACTGGCAACCTTCCCAGCAGTTTCTGACAGGCAAAGGCAATAAAGCCAGATTTGCTTAACAACTGTGTGATTCACTTAACAACTATGGCAAAAAGGTCATAAAATCAGGTATGAATCACTTAACAACTTCCTTACTTAGCTATGGAAATTCTGGTCCCAACTGTGTTTGTAAGTCGAGAACTATCTGTATAAGCCTTTCCAATCAGTGCTACAAACTTATGAGACTAAAAGCCCATTCCCAGGTACTTCAAATGATTAAAGGAAAGGATGGCAGTAAGGGGTGCAGATGTCCCCAACGTCTAGGGTTTCCTGTCTGAGCAGGGGGTTGGACTAGAAGACCTCCAAGATCCCTTCCAACTCTGTTAATTTGTTATTCCGTTACGTCCCTCTTCCTCCAGAAGTGAGTTTCAAATCTTCAGAAGGTCTGTAAGAGACTCCCTCTGAACCTGACTAACCTCTGAATGTACTGTATTTAGAGCATGCAGAAAAGGAAACAGACACAATTACCTGCTGGAAACAACTGCGGACACTGGGCTCAATGTTACTGCCTCCAAAAGCGGCTACTTCCCCAAGCTGTCGTGGGATTTGGATAGCATCATGCAATAACAACCCAAGCTGCCTCTGGTCACACATTTCGGTAGGTCCGGCCACTTCTCTAAAGAGATCTTCAAGGTAAAAAGGGAGGGGGGAGAGAAAAAAAGGACACTTGCTTGAGAAGGATTGAAAATTTCTCATTTCTTCCCATTTTACCTCAGAATTACTCTAAGCCATCTCTTCCTTAGTGTAGAAATGCAAAATGGAGCTTTCCTTACAATTCCTGTAAATTTGTATTTCAGGCAGCGCTTTAATGTCTGCCATTCTCTTACCATTTCCTTTTTGTTAATAAAGGAAGATCCCCGAAAAATCAATCTAAATTGAACAGAATGAGGAAGAGGTATTTTAAGTCTATTTCAGCTTCATTTTGCCCTTTAACTAATACTCTCCCTGCATTCCACAGTGACATGTTGGCCATTAAAGTAGGTGCTATCGTATATTTTTGCTGTTTCTTAGAAATAGTACCTGAAAGAGGAAGTAAGGAACAGAAATCCATTTTCCACCAAAACTGGGGAGGAGATAAGTTTCATAGCCATCAGCATCAATATCGTTTGTTATCAGAGACAAATTAAAAATTTTATTCTCTTGAAAATGTAAATAATTGTTTGTATTTAAAAAATCCCTTTTTGTATTTCTGTTTCATTTAAGCTGTTAGTTTAACACAGACCTGTCCAACCCATGGCCCAGGGACCACATTTGTCCCCGGACAGCTAGTAATGCAGACCCAGAAGATTGTAAACTTTTAACATTATTATGCGATTTATATATCTTAACTGTATTATATACAGGTAGTCTTCAACTTATGACCACAATTGAGTCCAAAATTTCTGTTAAGTGAGAGATTTGTTAAGTGAGTTTTGCCCCATTTTATGATATTTCTTGCCACAGTTGTTAAGAGAATCACTGCAGCTGATAAGTCAGTAATACGGTTGTTAAGTGAATTTGGCTCCCCCATTGACTTTGCTTGTCAGAAGGTTGCAAAAGGGGATCATATGACCCCGGAATGCTGCAACGGTCATAAGTATGAACCAGTTGGCCAAGCATATGAATTTTGATCACATGATCATGGGGATGCTGCAAGGATCATAACTGTGAAAAAGGTCATAACTCACTTTTTTCAGTGCCGTTGTAACTTCAAACAGTTACTAAATGAACTGTTGTAATTCTGTATTTTGTATGTGGCCCAAGACAATTCATCTTCACTCAATTAGGCCCAGTCAAGCAAAAAGCTGGACACCCATGGCTTAATAGTTCTTCAACATACTGAAGAGTTTTTGAAGTACAGCACCAAGCTACATTATACCATTCATCCTGAGAAACTAAATCTCTTTCTGGGGTCTTAAGCACAGAGTATTTGTCTTTTAAAATTACTCTCCAAATTGAAAGCAACTTTCTCATTTCATTAAAACACATTCTGTTATGGGTTAAAATAAAAGATAATTGTATCACAAAATTTGCAAAATTACGATAACATTCAAACAATAAAATACCTAGCATGTTTCTTGTATGTTGTTGGTTTAGCAGATCAATTTAAACACCATATGGAAGAGAGAAGAATTTGACAGACTTTTCCATTTCAGATATATGAAATGACTTCAACACATTCTTCCTAGTCTAATATTTATTTAATCATTTATACTGCATGCTTAATATATATTTATGGGCAGATAAGCTTGAATCACACTAACTCTTCTTCCAAATCATAAAATATTCTCATGTCAATCACCTTTTATCAACCCTGAGGTAGAGCTATTTCTGTAAAATCATATTCCCAATATATGACATGTAATTTTTCATACGTTTGTCAAAGAATTTATGAACTGAACATTCCTTATTGTATGACTTTTATGGCTCTGAGTTCCACTGATAAGGAATACAATATTTACATATATTTGGAGCTAATTAAAGGGTATGGGTTTATTCATAATGTATTCCAAGAATCTGTTGTTTCATGAGCCAGTAACCAACTGCTCTTTTTTCATTTATTTGTATTTTGATTCAGTAATATTTTTGTCCAAAATTAAATTGTGTTGTGGGTGGTACTTCTTCTGTCACAATAAACATTTCTTTAAACTTGGGGATTCCAAAATGATGTCTGGAGATTCAAGAGGTCTTGAGGAGTATTCCTTTTTGCTCACTAAGTTCCCCATTCATATCATATGAGATTTTTTTTTTAATATTTTAATTTAAAAAAAAAAGCTTGCATGTTTCTAACCATTTTTTTTTTACTTTATCAGTCTGAGACTGATAAAACAGATGGTTCTAGCTGAGCACCGAATGTATCTTGTTTGTTTGGAAGCACATTCATTTGCCCATAATAAAGGTAAGAAGGCTCATTTAGATGACATGCAGAGGAAGATATCAAGAAGATGGCACATACATCATGCAAAGTGGTGCTTTATCTGGTTATAAACTATTTTACAAGAGCACCCACATGTTTTACAAATTCTAATGTGTCCACCAAAAGATCCCTGCTCTAAGTAGCTACTTTCCTAAGAGAGTAAGATATATAGCAACAGCAATAGACTTATATACCACTTCAGAGTGCTTTACAGCCCTCTCTAAGTAGTTTACAGAGTCAGCATATTGCCCCCAACAATCTGAGTCCTCATTTTACCGACCTTGGAAGGATGGAAGTCATCCTTGACCAGGTAGAAATTGAACTGCCAAACTGCTGGCAATCAGGAATCATTTGATTTCAGATCCAATAATTTTCAATATATGCAAGTTGGATTAACTTATTCTTTATTTTGATGGATTGAGTGGGTTTTCAGAGCTAACCAACTTTGAAAAGATTTTGAGTGGCTTTCAATATTTAAAACACAAAAACTTAAAAACATAGTTCAAAACATAAGTGCTTGCATGAATTGACAATAATAATATTAACAAGGGACCCAACAAACACCCTGTCTCCAGTCCTGAGAAAAAAGCGGAGTTTTAAAGAACTTCCTAAATAATTAAATAGTGGAATTTGTGCACATGTTGAGAAAAGAGGACTGGGACATCAAAATAGGATTTAAAAGAATTCCTTTTTTTATTAAACAAATATGGCACAAAGGATCATTTGCTAGCAAAGGAACAAAAACAATGTGTGTCGTTTTATTTTATTCTGCAGATCTGAATTACACAGAATGCCCACTGCATGCCTACTGTTAGCATCTATTATTTACTAATTTTATTACAATAGAAATTTATCTTAATACAATGTAAAAGGCCAATGCTACTATGAACAGTAAACATCAAATCTACTTTGGAAAACAGAATATATAATCCATTGCAATGAGATGGGTCATTACTAATTAAATCATTTTATTTGCTTTACTTTATAGGACTAGTTGATTAGGTAAAGAGGAATGGCAGTTTATAAATATTCTAATAAATAGAAACCCCCCTCTGTTTTCTGGTAACTTAATTTTCTTTGATTATTATTTTTTTTTTGTCCTCAAATGTTTACTTGAACGGCATTTTTTAAAAAAAATTAATGAAATTTGTTAACAGATGAATTATACATAAAGTTAGAAATTTTGCCCAAACTATATTTTCTTCAACTCTATAGGAAGATAAAAGTCAATCTTATCATGTGCTGCAGAACAGCAGGCTGTTCTATTTGTTCTTCTGATATAGCAGTATATTCCTGGATAATCAACCAGTGAGGAAAGTAATAGAAATAGCGAATAGGAATCTGTGTGTGTGCAGAAGGGGGGGGTATAGAAAGCTTACACTAGAGCTAGACCTTTTGAGCTGACTGTATATTTAGAATTATGTGAAGGTGTGATGGGACATTGAAAATGCTTCCCATAGGAGACTTACCTATTTATAAAATGGCTGCCATAGAAGTTATGTTTTGTTACAAAACATAAATTTATATTGATCAAACCAAACTGTCTCACTGAGTATTTTCTGCTACCCACTGGGTAGTTCTCTACTATACAGAGGCATTGCTGCAAATACATATAATACTAAATGAAACTGCTCTCTGACTAGAGGTCAGTTTCCTTTAACATTACCAGAACGTCTGGTATTGGAGCACACTGGTTTCTGAGGCAGAATATAGACTATCTGTGCCTTACACAAAGAAGGAAATTCTGAAGAAAGCAGTGTAAGCCACTTGGAGTTACCCCGTGGTCAAGGTGGGTGGCCAATAAATTTAATTAATTAGTTACTAACAGGGCTTTTTTTCCACCGGAACTCTGCGGTACTGCGTTCCGGGACCTTTTCAGAGTTCCGGTCACGTGGTCCGTCTCGACCAATCGCGCGCTATCATTTCCGGGTTTTTTTAGCGCGACGACGGGGGTGCGTTCCGGCACCTTTTTTCAGAGAAAAAAAGCCCTGGTTACTAATGATTCTACATTTTGACGGAACGTTTTATTGGAATGTGGACTTCGTTGAAACTGAAGCTGGAATATTGACCTACTTCAAATACAGAATCAAACGGGGATGTAAATTTAACAGTTTAGTAATATTCTGTGACAAGTCTGTATGTGTGTGCACAGAAGCATGTCTATGGGTATGAATAGACAGACAGAAAGGACAGAGAAATGCACTTGTTCCAAACAATTCTACTTCATCTCTTACCAAACCTTGGCAAAATTATGGATTTTGCAGAATTATATTTAAAACATACTTACATCTGTATTTTTCTTCCAAGAGACCCTTAGAAAGAGATATTAAGCCAATCTTCAGGGATTGTACTCTGATTTTTCCAGTCCGGGCACTGTTATAGAAACAGCATTAAAATAGTTGGCAGGAGGTGGTATAATTTAATTCAAACACTGAAAGAGCTAGGAAAAACACCTGGTGTACTTCAATTTCTAGACATTAGCTACTAATCATATCAATGAGTCTCTTTCACAAATGTTCAGTGCAAACTCTAAATATTTACATTCAGCTTAAACACATTAATTATAACGCATTGTAGTTCAAGCATACAGCATCACAGCATGTCCTAATAATGTGACACCCTGCATTGCAGGAGCTAATGACAAGTGAATGCAAATTATAGTATCTACAGGTACATTAATATTTTTCAGAGCACAATTTGCCTAGCCTGAGCTTTAAAAACTTTGATGTGTATGTACATTAGAGCAAAAACGTTGGATGTATATGTCAATTAGAAAATGCATAGTACTGATTTCATCTAGCAGTATGACTTCAATCTTATGCAGTCTGGTATTTACAAAACCATCACTGGCAACAAAACCAGTGAAAAAAGAGCATCCACATGTAGCTGGAAATGGGTTAAGCAGTGCTTCTGCAAATAAGAAAGTTAATCAGAAAGACTTGCTGGGCATTGTCTTTTTTTCTGGATAGTTTGCCAGTCTCTTCCCTCCCCCACTCACTTTTTTTTTTTGCCTTTGAGTCAGTCTTGACTTTTGATAATGATCTCAACAAGCCCCTGGATTTTTCTAGTTAAGGCATAAGGTTATAAACCAAACAACTGTAAGTTCTAGTTTTGCCTTCCTTGGGGCAGTCATTGCCTTCTAACCTTAAGAAGAAGGCAATAACAAGCCATTTCCAAAAATATTGCCAAAAACACTAGATCACTTTAGGAATGCTCAACCCACAGGCCCCAGATCACTACCAATTTGCAACTGGGCCACAAAAATGGCAGACAAGCACATGTGAAAGAAAATTGAGACAGAGATCTTCCAGAATTACATTTTTTAAAAGACTCCAATACCTGGACTCAAAGGAGATACTCAACTCAATATTACAATATTTAAGCCTGAGTCTGAATATCTTTCAGAATTGCCAGCAGCTGTCAGCTAATCCTGAGCTGCTTGTAATTGTTTTTGACTGTGATTGTGTGCTTCAGCCTGGTTACCATGACTATGGATTGCCTCGGGATTTCTCTGGGCTAATATCTCCAAGTATTGACTCAGATCTACTCACATTTCTGGGTATTGACCCAGCTTCTGTTGTGTATTTTTTCTTTCTCCATTACTGAGCTTCTATATAAGTAGATTCATAGCCATTGAGATAACTATGGAGATACAACTGAAAGCCCAATCCATTGTTTATGGCAATATTAAAAGCCAGTAGGCGGAGGGAAGAAGAAATTCCTCAATATTAATGTTCTACTTAAGTATTAATCTTAAGTAGTCTAGTTCTGCAATGAGCTCTGATCAATGCTAGCTAAATTGAGAGAGATGGTACACATGTCTTTCTGTGACATCTCAATTGCATGCATTGACTCTTCATCTTGTTGGACCTCCTACAATCTTTTGTCTAGATCTGATGATGACGGCTAACTAAACCTCTAACTTGCTACTGACAAATTCACCTGAATTCCAGACCAAACTTTGATTGCTCAATGATCCATGGAAAGTGCCATGTTTTATGTTTCACCTTGGATTTTCTAACTGCACTTATCATATGAACCTTGGGACAGGTCAGACAAGCTTACAGTCAATGCAAGAAATCATTTTTAATAAAATAATCTGCTTCTGAAGTCATCTAAATGATTCTCCTTGAAATGTTCTACTGGCACATTTGTAAAATAGGTTGCTAATGTCCTCTATCTGATTTTCAGGCATTCTCAGCCCTTCAAAGTAGACAAGAACAGACAAGAAAAAACAACCATGATTGATTACTAACACTATCTTTATTTTAAAGTTACAGAATCTTGAAAGTCTGAAAGTATTTTTCACTTCCATCACTTTTACGTTCCTGAAAACTAGAGAGGGCCCTTTCTGAAATGCTTCCTATATCCCTTTTGTGTTCATGGGCAGATATACCTTTTCTGTGATGGTTGCCTAGTTTGCAGTACGTTCCGTCTCCCAAGGTCATTTATTTATACCATTTACAGACAACCAGTTTTTCAACTCTCTATGAAACAATTCACCTCATTCAGCAAGTCCTTTATGTCTGGCATTGCTGGAAATTCTTCCACAAGAAAATCAGAAGTAAGGATTCTAATTTCTCATGCTCTTCTTTAGTTCCAGGACATTACTATGTTTTCAGTGTTACATACTTAAATCATATTTGCAATGCAAATGTTTATGGGCTTATGTTTAAGGCTGGAGCATTTTTACAGAGCAAATGTTAATGGATTCTAAAATATATGAATCTTTGAAAAATAATATTCAGTGATATTAAATTTCACTTTTGTTCTATCTACTGACTTAATGTGGGGAATAAATAATTCTTAATGTGACAGAAATTCAAAAGACAATAGGTGTTGCTGTCAATTGTTTTCACTTAATGTCTTACAAAGGCCATAAACATCAGTGAGCATGTCTTACAGATGCTAATTAAATTCCAGATTAATAGCATGAGAGAAGCAGATGGCATCTGTAGGTGGGTAATTATTTAAAAATGGTATACGTTAATGATATAAACCATGAGCATGTTAAGTGATGAATTAGAAACAAACCAAGCCCATTTGCGAAAATGTTAAGATAAAAGTTAGGCACAATCATTTTACTGTTGGGGGATTTTACAGGAAAAGAGTTGGCTTTGGCTTGAACATTTTATACTGTATAAAGTGGAATATAAGAGTTATAAAAAGGCTAGGCAAGATTCCACATGAAGCAAAGTATCGAGGAGCTGTTGAATTCTGTAATTGCATTCAAATCTCAGTGGCTCCTTCCTCCCGTAAAACTAGGCACCTAACAATCTTTAGATCTGCTTTCGTTTAAGGCATTTAGCCTTCTGAAAATAGTAATGAAGGGCATCTATCAAGCAGAAGTTAGTAAACACATTTGAGGTTTTTATTGGCATTAAAAAAAGCATTGCGAATATATGGATTTGTTTTCTCTTTCCCACATGTAACAGTAAAAGGACATTGCTGCACTTACAAGGTTTTCCTGAACATCTCACACTTACCTGTCATAAACATTGAGCAGCCAGTTGAGACACATATCTATGCAGAGTGGAATGTTCACAAGATCTTCGTGCTTCTCTTCCATTCCACTGTAAATCGTACTCAGGCAGCTGATGATATCCTGAACGCAAAGGAGCTGATCATTCTGAATCAATTTGTGCTGTTTAAAAGCTTCGTTCGTTGAGGTTAAGTCCAAGAGGTCCACTGGCAATATACATATATGTGTGTGTGTCAACTGAAAGATATTTCTTTTATCACAAGTATATGAGTTCTCTAAGCCCCAAAGCAAAGCAATATTACAGCTCGAGAAGCATTTTCTCAGTTATTTTCCAACTCATGATGTTAAATAAAAATGTTTGTATAAGCAGTCTGCATTTAACAGTCCAAAACCCACTGCTTTATAGATGCAGATGGAGAAATCAGTTAGCATTTAATCTAGTTTGAAATTCAGTTTACTGCTATGAGAAATACCTGAGTAGGATGCCATGTCATTTATATCTCTATCCAGCACAATTTCAGTCACATATGTCATCTTCCTTTTATCTATTTATTGCTTTTCCAGATACATTACAATATTCTGCGTGCGTAAAACACTAAGGGTGGCTAAACATTTGAAGGCACCCTAAATTATAATTCTCAAGAAGCAACACATCAATGCACTTTCGTGTATGATAATATAACATGCATAAACAAGATTTATAAACATGTAGAAGCTTTAAGAAAAACAGAAAATATTTTTATTTCAACTGGCACATCTACTGGGAAATCATCCAAATTTAAGCATGCAGGTTGGAAAGTGATATTCTTCCAAAAGAAGGTTGATATCTTTGTGGCATGGGATCAAAATGTTGATATCTTTTTGGCATGGGATCAAAATGTTTTCATCTTCCAAGCTTTTTAACTACATGAAAGCTTAGCTAAAACCTTTAAAAAGAGGATAATAATATCTTAAAAGATAACCTTTGTGACAGGTAAAAAGCCTCAATATTCTGTCAAAGTTTAAGCCTTAACGTTTCTGACAAGAAGCACCATTTATAACCAAGAATTCTAAACTGGGGCGGCCGTGAGGGCTTCTGGCTATAACATGTAAACAAGCATTAATCATCTTGATTTCGAAGATATCTAAACAGGATTCAGCAATTGCTTTGTACATTGGCACCCAACAGTGCTAAGCAGAGCATGCAAAATTATGTATCATTTAAAATCCCTTAATGGTCTTGAAAAAAAATGTGAAAATGGGGCTTTGCACATATGAAGTGGTAGTCATCCATTACGAAAGCTCCCATTTTTGTTACAGCCGATGACAACAATACGTGTTAATTTCAAAAGGACCTGTAGTTACAATAGTGATTATGGGAAACTAATCATCATCTGTTCAATGAGATAGGAGACAAAAAAAGCTCTTTATGAATTTTTCCCCAAGTAGTCTTAAATTATGGAGGCAGGCATTTCATGGGGATAAAAAGGATTTAAACTGAAAGCCAAATGGTTCCATAATTTTTAGAGACAACTTTTATTAGAAACGATTAAAAAAAAAATTGCAAGCAGTGTGTTATCTTTACATTCTTTTCACCTGATATTTGGAATGTTAATATTTAGTTTCTTTCAAACCTTTTTATATGATCAGTTTGCCAGCTCTAGGATGAGTGATAAATTATTACATATCACTGATATGAAATTAGACAGAAAAGCTCTTTATAATAGTAGGGCAGAAAAGCATTGGCAAACATTTGCTACCACTGAGGCAGCACTAGCAATAAACAAAATCCCGATGTTAGTATTTCTCTCACACAATTTTCATTCCCTCCTTTTACAGAAGTCTCAGGAGGCAATTTCATTCCTTTTTCCACAATTCCCAATTATAGGTAGCAGTCCAAAAAGTGTTGCAGCTATAGAGAGTTTAAGTTATAAGCAAGGAGGATTATCATTTAGTTGTGCTTTATATTATAAATCCTTCTGCTTTTGTTATCATTAACCAGTGAGACAAAAAATTAGTCTAGAGTAGCTTTTCCCAAGCTAGTACTCATCAAATGTATTGGGACTACACATATTCAAACTATTATAGACCAACACTGTAACTTTTTATTAATTTTTATTAAAGCGTATTATTGTCAACAGACTTCAACATTCTTCAGACATTTTCATAATTTCTACCCCAAAGCCTCTGAACTCTGCAACTGGTATTCTAAAACAGTTGCCTCTAACAATCAGATGACAATCAGGTTAAAGGTGACTCAATACAACATTCTCTTTGCTTTAAAGTGTTATCACTATACAAGTAGTCTTCAATTTACAATAATTTTGGAGGGATCATTTAAAGTTACAGTGGCACTGAACAAAAGTGACTTGTGACAGGTTTTCACACTGTTGCAGCCTCCCCACGGTCATGAGATCAAAATTCGAGTGCTTGATAACTGGCATTAATTAATGCAGCTGCACTGTCCAGAGGTCGTGCAATCATAATTAATAACTTTCCCAACTTCTGACAAAGAAGTCCATGGGGAAAGCCAGATTCAATTAATAATTGCAGTAATTCGCTTAGCAACCATGGCCCAAAAAAAAAAGTTGAAAATGGGGCACAAGTCACTTTAACAACTGTCTTTCTCAACAATGGAAATTTTGGAGTCCCCTGTGGTTGTAAAAATTGAGGCCTACCTGTGGTGGTATCCTACCAGCGTTGCCACCGATTCGGTGACAGCACGCACGCATGCTCAGCTCAGACAAGCCCCAGCCAAAGTGCCTCTCAGCTGTTCTAGCAGAGCAATCCACTCAGCTGCGTCATTTAGCTGAGCGGATAAAGGTAAAGAAAGAGCGTGGGCAGGTGGGAGGCCCCAAAAAACGCCCAAACGCCGATCGTCAGAGCTATCGCTCACCAGCGCTGCCGGCTCACCCGATTAGGCATGAACCGGCAGAATACCACCACTGGGGCTACCTGTATATAGTTTGGCACTCTTGGAGATTTAAATTATAGTAACTATTTCCCATTTCAACAGACTATACATGATAGCTTGGTTTGGGTGACACCTAAAATGGAAGCATTGCAGAGTTGGTCATCCAAATGTATATGTTAGAGAATTATCATCCCCAAATTAAGTTTTTCAACTTATTTTTGGTGCCTTCTGATAATAAAATGTACAAGACTTGTTTCACTTCACCTATCCCAAATAGAGTTAGGCTACCTAGCTTTAAAAACCATGTTGAGAATAACTGAAAATGTGGTGTTGTTTAAAGATTGGTCTACTATTGAATTCAATATATTTAATAACTAATATTTCTGTGCAGAGATTATAAAATGTTTTATTGTCAGAGCTGTTGGAAAGTTTAAAAAAAAAACACCTGTTAGCATTTCTGTTTCAGAGAGATTAGTTTAAAAGAACAAAATTGGATTTGGATTCAGTGAGGCCTGGCAGCCAAACAAGATTTTTGACCTCAGTCATTTATAGTCATTCTGCACAACGTCAGTGCTAAAGAGATTTCCAGTAATTTATCTGTGAACAGGAAAACCTTACATTGTTGGGGTTTTTTTGGAAAGACGAAACTAACAATAAAAGTGTGATTAACCTAGTTCTCAACGCCAGAAGTGTCTCACCACTATCTTTCCTTCATTATCTGTCTACAAACGGGTTCTGTCTACAACGGGTTCTAGTGCCATTTTATATCTCAAAAGAATGTCTCACTGAACAATCAGAAGTTTTGTTTAAAAGACCAGAAGTCCAAGAACATATTGGTTTAAGATTTAGAATAATAGAGTTGGAAGGGACCTTGGAGGTCATCTAGTCCAACCCCCTGCTCGAGCAGGAGAGTATTATCCTCTGCCTAGGATTGAACTCACAGCCTCCTGATTGTGAGGTGAGAGCCCTAGATTTTCTATGTTTTTCAGTATTTTTATTTATTTATTTACTTGTAATCCTGTCTCTATTATTTTTACAAATAACTCAAGGTGGCAAATATATCCAACACACCTTCCTTCCTCCTATTTCCCCCACAATAACAACCGTGTGAGATGAATTGAGCTGAGACAGAGTTGGGTAACGCAGCTGGCTTTCATGGCTATGGTGGGACTAGAACTCACGGTCTTCTGCTTTCTACCTGGTGCCTTAACCACTAGACTAAGGGTCCCCAAACTTGGCAACTTTAAGACTTGTGGATTTCAACTCCCAGAAATCTCCAGCCAGCATAACTTGGTCTACTGCAGAGGTCTCCAAACTTGGCAACTTTAAGACTTATGGACTTCAACTCCCAGAATTCTCCAGAAGTGTTTCTGGGAGTTGAAGTC
>JAOYMU010000252.1:41536591-41547239 GCA_025802295.1 Psammodynastes pulverulentus | reverse complement strand
GACGGACCACGTGATCCGGACTCCGAAAAGGATCCGGAACGCAGTTCTGCCCCGTTCCCACAGAAAAAAAGCCCTGTCTTCGTCTATCCAGACACATAAATTAAAAAAAAATAACTTGAAGTCAATCTCTGCATTTGGGGGAAAGACTGGGAAACTGAAGTCTTTTCATTATTGTTGCCAATTATCCTGTGAGCTGAAAAAATCCCCGCAGCCATCAAAGGACCTTTCTGCCCCTGCTGCTGATTGTCTTACTGGCCTATCCATCAAGAGACTGAGAATATATAATAATGTAAATTTTACCTCAAAATTGATTTCTCTTGTCTATGCATAAAGGATCCTTACAGGCCAAGAAACAAAGTAAGTATGATTTCTTTTGAAGAATTCTTGTAAATTATGATACATGCCCCACTTAATCCATAGCTAGCTTTAACAACAATATTTCTTACACTCTCAAAAATGTACAGAGTTAAAAATTGCGGAGCGCCTATTTTATTCTTTTTTGAAAGCATTATAGTCTGTTACAACCAAAAAAAAATGAAACCGCTAAATCCACTATCTTAGTTAATCTGTCATTTAGGAATTCTTCAATTTAATCAATGGCATTCTATGGACTCTACCAATCCATTCAACAGAGTAAGCCCAGGGTCATAATTAAAGATGCCTGGGTTAAGAGTAAATCCTGTTAAATCTTGAAATGGAGACGCTTCTCTTGATTTAGAGGCCTTGGGAGTTTATATGGGGCTTTAATTGATAAGCTAAGGAGAAAATTAATCTTGTGCTTTGATAGAATGCCTGCCTTTTTTCTTTTTTTTTCCCAATTCAAATACAATTCTCTCTGTACTATATTGTGCTTCTGGGATAAATTGTCTGACATTTATTGGTTTGGCCAGTATGACGACTTGGGATGTTTGGTTGTGTGCTGAATAAGGTTGTTTGTAGTCCAGCTTCTGGGATGTCAGGAAAATTCAATCTATTGACAGGAATTAAAATCTTATTCAGTGGATGGCTGACTATTGACTTGAATAAGTAAGGTAATAAACTAAGCAAGGGAGAAAGCAACACTGAGATGTCTTTAGAACTGAATCTCTTCCTACTCTCTCTTAAAACAGGCTGCCAAAATTCAGTTCCAAATCACTTTCTGACAAGAAAATACAGAACTCACATTGTGTTCAACACAAAGTTTAGAAGTAATAAAACATTCTCTTTAACCTAGAAATTTAACTTCAGTTATCGTTTCCAGAAGTTTCTTAAACACCTTTTTAATTTAATGTAAAAGCAGTATCATTAACTTAATAGAATTTCTGATACCATCAGACAGGATATAGACCCCTGCAGAACTGTTGTTCTATTCACTGAACTACCAACGTTGATTGGAAAATAAAGCTTAACAAAGCAGGTGGACAAATTCAATTACTGAGACTAATTATGGCAATATTTCTACTTTTAAAAAATCTTTAGCCACAATTATAGTCCCCCATGATAGTACACAGCATTATATAGTAATCACTTACTACATCTTTGCTGGCTGGAGTACTCATTTGAGTAAAGAGACAGAATAAAAAATCAAGTCAACGAGCAAGTAAGGAAACAAAAACAATTCAATATCAAATATTCATTCAATCACATTAAATATGAAAATTTTCAATCAGCCAGTTAACAAGAAAATACAGTTTTATAATGCCTATCATCAGCAAGTATCATTAAAGCTGATAGTTCAAAGCCATTGTAAATGGTTTGTTTAAACTGATATGCTGTCCCAATCCAAAAGAACTCTGGTCTATTTATATTACCCTCTTAACACTAATAAGGTTACAAAATCAAAATGAACAAAAGCTTCTCAGCCTTTTGGCTAAGATCAAGTGTAGTATCTGTTCTTATCAGTTTAAAATCAAAATGAACAGTATGACCAGACACAAAAACATTGGCACCCAGGAACAATCCAAAAAGAAGCTCTCAAAGGACCTCATTAGTCACAGCCATTCCATTCCTAAACCAAAGCTCTCTTCAAAATCATGCTTTAACAGTTATCCTAAGGCCGAACAAGAACAGAACATAATCTGTTTTTTAGCAGATAAAGGAAAGATTGAGAAGGTTGATCTCTGGCCTCCAAAGATGACAATCCTTAATGAAAGAGACTTTTGAGTCTTCTGCCCTCAAAATTGTTGCATCTGCTCCAAGAGAAATCCAAGTCTAATGTGTTAGCTTCTACCAGCTGGAGCCACAATAATCTGAAAAATATCCAGGGTTGACATGGTGGCCATGATCTACAGCATCTGCTCCCAGAAATGGCACATAGAAACAACTACGGTCTGGGAACTTCAATACCATCCTGGGGATGAGAGAGGGATGCTATCATGCAACAAAGACATGTACCAAACTTCAAGAATAATGCCTCACATTCAACGCCTCAGGTTATCTACCTTATCTACTTCCAGTCACTTGTAGAGCCTTGCAAATGAGAACTGTCATTCTGTCTCCCTGGCCTTGAACCCACAGCTAAAATCTTACCCAAAACTCAGAAGGGCACATTGTAAAAAGGGGACACTTCCTTATTTCTCAACCGGGTTTGCTAATGTGCCCTCTAATCACAATTAAGTTATGGATAAAGAGAGATACATAATGGGCAGACCTGGCATTAAGCAGCTGCAGCTGTTGTAAATGGCCTCTTAAGAATCGGATAACCTGGGTCTTGAGCTGAGGAAAGCAGACAGAGGTGAGAAGTGTGGAAGCAAGCATAGTGAAATAAAACCTACATCTGTTGAGAGTAATTCCATAAGTGTTCTACCTGGTAGAACAGTAATAACCTACATCATCACTGTCATCATCACACATCCAGAACACACATTGCTAACTAGTACAAAGTATGCAAAAATACTATTAGCTTGTTATATAGTTATAACAAATACTCAAGTGGTGTTCTGACCCAGCCTTCACAAGCTCCAAATCAACAGCCTACTTGTGAGGAAAAAAAACCCTTTTATTTAGAAAGGCAAGAATTCATGGCAATCACTGACAAAGCTCCAGATCACACCTCCTGGAGAGTGATTCACAAGTCAGGTGAATCACAAGCCGTAACTGTCTCTGAGTTACCCCCAGGGAGCCTCAATTGGCAGTTCAATTCCAACACAAAGAGTTCTGACCAACCTCATTAGTGGCAAGAAAATCCTGGTAAGGAATCCGCTGGAGGGAACTCTTCTGGAGCATGAATGGATGTCTCCGACACCCACGCCTCCCACACCCCTCCTCTTTATATCTCAGCCAGGGAGGGGCTTGTTAACGTCTCCTTTTCCTGAATAGCTGGCCCTCAGTCCTGCATTGCTTTCCTCTCTGAACTTCTCTGCGCATATGCACATATGGGCCCAGCTATTCCTCCCCCTTGCTCATCTCAGGCTCCCCAAACAGCTGTTTCTCGGCCTGAGCATGAGCAGATGGGCCCTGCTCTGCATCTGGCTTTGAGACCTCCTGTTCCTCAGAGCCTTCTGCTGGCTCTGATGGTAACCCAGGCACCCCCTCAATCTCCTCTGACTCATCTGGCTTGACTGCTGGCAGTCCACGAACCACAACAAGTGGCCACATTTCATGTAAACTAAAGTTTTCAGGAATAACATCAGCTGCAGCATTTGTATAGTGGCCCAGGCTGGTTATAACTTTCCCTAAATGGGTTCAGATTTCAAAACTTTCCAAGCCAAAGATAACAAAAGGTGTTCTTGGCTACTGCTTGCAATCCTTTGTTTCCACAGACAGCAATGAGTCTAGATAGATGTTTTTTGGAGGACTGCAACTCTACTCCATTTCTTTTTTTTAGACAGATACCTCCAACCAAAGCATTCCTGTCTTGTCTAATTAAATGGTCTCCCAATATAAGGAAGGGCATCTGAAAATCAATGATGCTTTTAAAAATTCCATGCATTTTATTCCAATATAATTACTACAAGAACAGATACCAACTTACTTAATGTAGTATGGAACACTGTTAGGAGACACCGATCTCTGCCATGGTCGTTGTACAGAGGCTATAAAAATAATAAAAATTTGGAAGTAAATAAATGATAATTTATTATTTACAAATAGGCATAACTTGTGTAAAGATGTTGAATGCAGGAAATGAGAAGAAACTCTGGGAGTAAACCCTCCTGAACGATTTTTTAAGCATTTATCCTCAAAATCAGCAGCACTCGTTTTAAATGATCACCGGTTTAAAACAACTGTTGATGAAAAACCACTTATTTGGAAGATAACTTGGTCCAATCCAGCCCACTTAATGAATAGACCTAGTATACCAGCTGATCATCTACCCTTTGATTTGGGAGCTTTCCTTTTTCTTTTTTTGATTCTTTGCTTGCAAATTTGTGAGTGCATACATTGATTCAATTTTAAAAACATATCTTTCTAGATATTTTTCATTCAATATTTATTTCTTGAATTCCCCCAGTTCCCATAGTTGTTTCAGTTACTTGAGGACAAAACCATTAACATTTTGTAAAACTAGCATAATAAGATGAACTCCCTCTTTCATTGTGGTTTTTAATCAAGATTTAGTATTCTGTCCAAAGTCATATATTAACTCTGTATCATCTTTTGTTTCCTATCCAGGGCTTGCAAACCTGCTCCTGACATTGGCTAAGTACAATTTAATTGTAATTTTAAATTGTCATTCGCTGAGAATTGTCTTTCTGAAGATTTGTCTGAAAGCATCTTCCATTCGTGACAATAATTTTGTTCTATATTTTCCTCAACACTAGTTATTAAAATATAAGCATATTTGGGATGAAAAGAAAATTAAGAACCTTTGAAGTACTTCATTGGTCTACTATTAGAGTCCTCATTAACCTATTTCATTAACACTTACTGGAAAGAAAATCTTGAGATTCAGGTCCATAATCCTGGTGTATTTCTTGTAGTAGTTTAATACGATCATCTACCGATATCTGCATGTAAAAATACAAACAAGAAAAAGCAAGTAGTAAGCTTTTAACTGATCATTCCAAGCCAACTGAATATAGCCAACAAGACAAACAACGGTTTAAAATTCTTTTGTGGAAACAGATTTAAAGAGAAAATATTCTCTCCTCTTAAATCTGCTTCCTTGTTTATAATGTTTAAATAGAAGCTAGTAATGATTCTTCTGTAAGCAATGCAAATCAATATCAAATAAAGGCCTTCTTAGTGCTTAATACTGTCTACTGAAATGTTTGCTTCTTTTCTTGTCTAAATGTCTGCAGTCGACATGCCTTATTTTGATTTTATTGATCTTTATAAGAAACCATATTGGAACATGCTGCTTACTGATTGACTTTATGGGTCAACATTCTCTTGGTTTGCTAATTAAGCTGGATGAACATGTACAAAACTACTCAGTCAAATCTTTATAAGGCATAACAAGTATTTCCAGTGCTTCAAATTAGATTGATACGGAAGAAAAAACGTGTTTTAGAAATGCCTCAGAACAGGAGCTTTATCATAATTCTTTGTAAACAGCTCTATCTGTTCTTTTCTAACTAAAGAGCTCCTGTGAGCTCTAATGAAACCCAAAATATTTTATACAGCACCTAACAGTCTCTCGAGATGGATTTAAAGTCTGCTTTAATGAAGTATTAGCATAATAGTAACACAATATTTGTGTAGTGCTTAGAATGCTGGACTGACACTAGGAGGTCAGGTTCAAGTTCAACCTTAGCCACAGATACTCATTGGGTCACTTTGGATCATTGGCTTTCTCTCAGCTCAATCATATGACAGAGTGGTTGTTGTGGGGAAAATAGAGATGGAAGTGCCTTGAGATGAAGAAAAGGTAGGATCTAAATTTAACAAATAAACAATGCAAAAGAAAAGACAAGCTTCAAGCATTATCTGCATTTTGAATAATACCACTGGGTCCCACATTGTTTAGCTACATTATTTTTACCTAAAAGGTTGGGGACTCCCCTATTAAAGCAGGTAGATTAGTCTATGAAATCAATTCCACAAGGAGGCTAAAACTACTTTTATTGAAATAGGCTATAATAGCAGATTAGAAAAGTCTGATTTTGGTGTACCTCCTCCTCATCCTTTTTTTTATAGTTCATTAAATGAAAGAAATATCTGTCTTAAGCTTCTTCTAAACATTGTCTGGACATGCTGGACTTATCATTTAGTCCTTATGGCCTTGACAAATGAATCTATGTATTTCCATCAAGCTAATATTCCTTAATGTCTACCCAAATAATATGTTGAATCATTCTGATATTCAATGAAGATTCAATTTAGCAGATATAATCTGAGAAAATTGTGTTGTATTTACATCATTTTATGACATCTGTGTAATGACGTGATTGCGGTAAGGCTGTAATTTATGGTCTTTTATCCCTGATGTCAGGGATAATGTGGAATCAGTGACAGATTCATGATTCTCTCTAACTCTTAGCCAATGAAAGCTACCTGTAGAAGTTTCCACCGCATGTTCAGATCATCCAGCTGTCGTGAGACTTTCAAGGATGGATGAAGATCAAGTGGAGACAGCTGACTGGATAAGTCATTGATGCATTTGATTTTCAAGCTGATTGGTGAAATTTCTTCTCTAAAGGCCTAGAAGAGTAAAAATCTTGAAGAGCAAAGCTACAATCTCTAAATGATATATGTTAAGTGTCCTTCATTTTAATTGTTTCACTATCTCTTCTGACTTTCCTTAAATACATTACATGTTACTGTGAGTATAAAAAAGCAATGAATTTGCTAGTAATGTATTATATTGCCAAGGTTTACCAGGAAACAAAAAGCCACTAAATAAATAGAAATGAGAAAGAAAAGCAAAGATATTTTAAAAAATACATTTTCAAATTCAAAAACAAGTGTTAGAACTTAATCTGTGTTTCATTACCTTTATATTGCATCAATAAAACATAAAAATGAAATCTGCTGAAAGCCAGATAATTCTATGAAATTGATAACAATTTTCCAACTTCATACTGTTTTTCCCATTTTTCCCATCAATGTTGATGTTGTTAATAGATTAAATAATCCTCAACAGATGATATTATTTGAACAAATAGAAAACATAATAAGTTTCCCTTTACAGTTCTTTATACAAATACCATTAAGATGTGAACAATTACCTCTTGCTGGCAGAAAAAATATTCCCACTAGTACGCAAAAGCATTCTTTCATGTTTTTATTTAAATGAAAAAAAGGAAAGATAGATATTTTATGCTTAAATCAACATATTTAAATCTGCTTTGATTTACTTCTAAGGCAACAGAAATTATGTTTCATTGAATTTAGCTTAATCTTTATTTGAAAGCAAGAACGAACCTCAGGCAGAGCATTGTGGATTTATGTATAATGTTCCATTACTCATAAATAGTCTAATTTATTATTTTCTAGACAATCCATGGACATACAGGCAAAAGGCGTCTAAGTCCAATGCTAAAATGCTCATTGAATTCAGAATGACATAAAGTCTTAGGTGCTCTACTATTCGTTGTTATAATCTGGAATTCCTAGACTTGTAGCGGAATGGCTTATGGTAGAAAGTCCTGAGAATTCAAAGGCGTTAAGGGGGATAGTTTCATAGACAGATAATTGTGTGAATATTCCGACTTGTAACTGCACTTACAGTCAACCTTCCTCCTCAAAAAACACTGTGGAAAATGTATTTTAAGAGGAAATTCTGCCATCCAATTAAAACAATGCAATCTTAGAACAGGGCTAAATAATTAAAATATCCCTTCACAAATAACACATCTGTAGCATCCCCATCTGTATAGTGGACAGGTGGAGGTGGACTGGTCTCTGCAGTCCAGTTTGGCAATAGGATTTAATTAATTAACCCTTATGGTTAGGGTTCCTAATATTCAGGGCACAGAGAGAGAGTTTCTGAGTTCCTTGGATTTTCTCTATCTCCCTCTAGCTATGTTGCTCTCATTATATACATTACTACAAACTTATGCCTCCTGCTGTCATTTTACTGCTGTCGAAATAAAATAATTTTAATGAAATGTTACACATTACCAATGGAAAAGTATGAGCAGGAATAATACAGCTATTTCACTGATATGGGTTTTCTATTCTGGACCTGGGTGCTGGTACCCGAGTACCACTGTACAGTTTCCATAGCCAAAATCTAAACATCAGCTGGCAATGCACTTAAACAACTACTGGGAGCTTACCGTTGTCTTATCAACTTCATCCTGCAATGAGGCCATCAGCCTATCTCCAACAGGTTTCCAACCATTTCGCACATTCTCTGCCTCTCTCAAGTCCGCATCCAGGTCATCCATGGAACACTGTAGGTCCTTCAGTTTCTCTAGGGCTTGATCTATCTGTTTTTGCCAACCACTGGCACAGGTATTCAGGCTTTCCCACTTCTCCTTCACTTCCGCAGACTGTTTGCGCATAGCTTTAGCAATCTTCTGTGCTTTTTCTTCAGGGGTCAACTCTGAAAAATGTCAGGAAAAAAGCTCAATGGAATGAATAGGGATTCATAGCGTGTGGACAAGAAATATTGCTGTTTTCAAAATCCACTTGCTGCCAAGGATGACTAACTGTGGGCTTCCATGCCTATTTCTCTGCTTGCGGTAAGTGGTGTGTTTTGGGGTGATCCTCAAAGCAAGGCCAAATTAATAGGGAAAGAGGCCGAAACAAACAGTGTTCAAATGGAGGCAAATGCTAAATTGTATTCCTAACAATGTGCCAACAAAAGGCTAACTTTGGAGAACTTGATAAATAATTGCAACATTATCGTAATGTTATTGTAATGCTGACAACAAGTGCCACCCGATTAATAAAATAGTATTTTTATACCATCAATGTGAACATAGCTTCCAGGGCAAGCATATAATTAATTTACAAGATCTATTGAATAAGATATAAATACTAACTAGGATATTAACTTTTAAGAGCCTTTGATACAAAAGAACAATTTAAAAAGGTTGATCTGTAGATGATTAATACTATGAATAGGGAAGAAAGCATATCTGGGATCAAGTTTAGAAACAACATTGCAGACCTCTTAATATTGGCCATAAAAAGACAAGCAAATAGTAGAAAAGCATAATTTGTTTTAGACTTTGGCTTCAAATCAGACTCAGTTCAGATTCTTGGGGGGGGGGGTCTCCTTTGAGGAGTTGTCCTTGGGAAAATCCATTAAATCCAGAGTGAGATCTTGCCCCAATAGCACTGTAATCAACAGCCTGTGGATCTCCAAGTGCTTCCAAACTACAAATCCCAGCAGCCTCATTAATTAGGGCCAAAGGTAAAGGAATCTGGGACCTATAGTTTATTACTAATTGGAAGGTCAAAGTTTCCCCACCTCTACTGTTTTTTTCTCAAAGTATGCATGTGACAATACTAGATATTTGGGCACACAAGCAATTAGGTTATCAAATAAATTGCAAAATTATTTTTATTAAAAAGTTCAGGTTATATACTTCTAACCTATGCAAATTGAACAAAGCAAGTTATTCCATTTTAAATCAGTACCAAATTTAAAAACAAACAACTTTACCTGGAAATTACAAATACCCGCTTTGAAAACAATTAGAAGCCACGAAGATATAATGGCTTTTTCATTTGCTGGAGAAGAAAATCATGATGAGGTTCACATCATCAGGAAAACAGAATGGTGTTATTAATGTATTTTTGCTTCAGAATTTTGTCATACTGCAAAATAATTGTAATTATAATTTACCTCCATCATCGCCATCATCATCATTAATCATCTCTGCAGGCTAAACAGATTACTTGTTTATGAAGCTCTAAAACTGTGTTCTGAACTGATTTTCAGAGGTTTGAGTAAATGGGGACTCAGATTCCTCCTGTCTATAGCAAATAATGCCAATAACACTTTTAATACTAAAGGGAGGAGGAGAAAGGACCCTGTTGAAAGAAAGAAAAAATCCAAGCCTATTTCTCCACAGATCGTTAGTGGGAAAATTGTGACTTTATTGTTCCTGTATTGACCCATAACAATAGACACTCCTGACTATTTCTACACCAGCATCTGGCTTTGTGCACTGACAAGGGGGGGAGGAGAGGGGATGATTCTGTGTGAGGAGCAGGTAAGCACACACATGCACAGATCCATTTGTGCAAGCTGCAGCCACGTGCATACCTGCCTGCCCAAATGGAGCTTTGCATGCATGCATGCAAGCTCACCCACTGCTCATGCAAGTGGGGATATGTGCGCTCGCCTGCCATTTCTGCAGCCCGGTTCCAAATGGACATGGCCCAGGGGTTGGGGACCCATGATCTAGGCTATTAGAAGTAATCTGTTGACTTTTTCAACTTTTCAACTTTCATTTTTTTTAAATTATATATTTATTTTAGTTTTAGAAGTGCATGATAGTCAGGATTTTATATCTCACTCCTAGAGTACCCGATGCTTAGTGACTGCCTACATCTGTTTTGGTTCCCACTAGGTCAAGGTACTCGGTGAATTTGTTTATTTTTAATGTTCTAAACCAGAGGTCTCCAAACTTGGCAACTTTCAGAATTGTGGACTTCAACTCCCAGAATTCTCCAACCAGCATTCTAGGAATTGAAGTCCACAAGTCTTAAAGTTGCCAAGTTTGGGGAT
Organism: Psammodynastes pulverulentus; assembly: GCA_025802295.1. Classification (NCBI taxonomy): domain Eukaryota; kingdom Metazoa; phylum Chordata; class Lepidosauria; order Squamata; family Psammodynastidae; genus Psammodynastes; species Psammodynastes pulverulentus. The sequence continues at coordinate 41,536,687 of JAOYMU010000252.1, read as the reverse complement.
CCCTGTTCTAAACAATTAGAAACTAGGATTTTGCAAAGCAAAGTGCCTAAAATAATCTAGAGTGGATAGACAAGATATAAAACGTTTGTGTCTATA
>JAOYMU010000252.1:41467409-41480028 GCA_025802295.1 Psammodynastes pulverulentus | reverse complement strand
AACAATATCGTCTTAATCACTTCTTCCTCAGGAATTTTGTTTTCCTTCCATTTTTGGGGCAAAAACTTTGATAGTCTTGAATCTGATAGTCATAAGTTGAGGCCTCCACATGACTCTATCCAATTTTAGGATTTTTTTGCAGCAGTCATTAAGTGAATGCTGAGGTTGTAAATGAATACGGCGGTTGTTAAGTGAATCCATGTAAATTTCAATCACATGAGCACAGAATGCTTCAACTGGCTGTAAAGTTGAGCCAGTTGCCAAGTGCCCAAAATGTGGTCACGTCATCATGGGTGGGTGGCAGGGGTGTGTTCCTACCGGTGCTACTGGTTCACTGAAAATGCACGAGCACACACCTACCACGCATGAGCGTGAGCACCTAACATGCATCTACATGCATGCATAAGCGTGCATGCATGCGCAAGTGTGCACGAGCTTACCATGCATGCTCATGGACTCCTAATTCACACCGCGCCATCAAAGGAACCGGTCCAGCCAATCTGGTAAGTTTTTGCTACCGGTTCGCCCAAACCGGGCCAAACTGGTAAGATACCACTACTGGTAGATGGGTGGGTGTGCACTAACCCCAGAACCAGGTCGTAAGTTGCTCTCGGGATCCACCTCTGCTGTGAACAGGTGCTGAGCAACCACTTGTTAAGGACTACCTGTTTCTGCAAAGTCTTCTGTTTCCTTCATCATGACAAGGTAAATTTTCTTTTACAGGAAAAACCCGTTTTTCCCAAGAAGCATCGTTTCTGAGAAGCAGCAGCAGCAGCTAAGGAAGGATGGAATTATCCAATCCCAGGTGGTGTGCTCAGCTCCAAATAGATCCGTATCTTCTATCATCACCAGGCAGGAGACGCAGATAGGGAGGGAGGGAAGAGGGAGGGCATAACCCAGCCCTTTTCAAACTTGGTAACTTGTCTGGACTTCAACTTCCAGAATTTATGCAGGCGGGGGAATTCTGGGAGTGGGAATCCAAGATCTTCAAGTTGCCAAGCTTGAAAAACACTGATGTAACCAAATTAAGTAAAAATGGACAGGCAATTTTATTTATTTGTATCATGCCTTTATAGTTTTACCAATGGTGGGATTCAAAAATTTTTACTACCAGTTCTGTGGTTGTGGCTTAGTGGGCATGATAGGGGAGGATACTGCAAAATCCCCATTCCCTCCCCACTCCTCCTGGGGGAAGGTTAGCACTGGTTCTCCCAACTACTCAAAATTTCCGCTACCGGTTCTCCAGAACTGGTCAGACCTGCTGAATCCCACCTCTGGTTTTTACAAATAATCTCAACAAAGGTGGGGAGAGTGTGCTAGATAGAACATATCCAGCACCCTTTTCTCCTCCTATTTTCCCCACAACAACAACCCTGTCAGGTAGGTTGGGCTGAGAGTGACCGGCCCAAGGTCACCCAAAATGTACAGTAGTCTTCGACATATGACCACAATGGAGCCCAAATTTCCTGTTGCTAAGCAAGACAGTTGTTGAGTTTCATCCCATAGTATGACCTCTCTTCCCACCGTTGTTAAATGAATCACTGCAGTTGCTAAGTTAGTTGTTTAGTGAATCTGGCTCTCCCCACTGACTTTGCTCGTCAAAAGGTCGCAAAAGGGGATGACACGAATCCATCGTAAACATGAGCCAGTTGTCAAGTGTTCAAATTTTGATCATGTGACCACAGGGATGCTACAACGGTTGCAAGTGTGAAAAACAGGCATAAGTCACTTTTTCCAGTGCCGTTGTAACTTTGAATGGCCACTAAATGAACTGTTGTAAGTTGAGGACTATACCTGTATGGCTCCCAGCTCTCTCATTGCTGGCAGGGAGCCTGACCAATTTTGTCAAGGACAACATGGCTTGAAGGAGAACCTCTTATCCCACCCAACCCCACCAGAATTAGACAAAACCAGCCCTTTCATAATGTTAACAACCACGGGGGTGGGACACAATTAATGCTGTCTTGAGCATTTCTCCTGCTGCTCTGCTGACTGGGGAATCCTGGGAGTTGAAGTCCACCCATCTTAACGCTGCTGAAGTTGAGAAACTTTGGTCTACCGCTTCTTCATTCCATTCCAGGAATGAAGGACTGTCAAAATGGGATGCCAAAGTGAAAGGATTTCAAAATTTCTTTCCAAGAACATTAGAATTCCAGAAAGATTTCCTACAACTTCCCTGTGGCTTCTCCTGTTTCTGTTAAATCTCAAGGACCAGGAGAACCAGGAAATGGTGTGAGTGTGGGTGTGGGTGTGAGTGTGGGTGTGGGTGTAGGTGTGGGTGGGTGGGGGTTTGGCAGAGGGAGGGAGGGAGGTGGAGATGGGGGAGAGACAGAGAGAAATTGGGGAGTGTAGGACAACTGAGAGGCCTTCAGAGGCAACCTTTGTCTTTCTTCTGCTTTAACCACCGAGATGACTCTAAGCAACTGGCACACTTGAGTAAACCCAGGACATAAAAATAAGAAAGAGTAGACAATTGTGTGTGTGTTTAACAATAAAAAGAATATTTGTGGCTCAGGGTTGAAATGAGGGGCTCTTGGTGGTCTCTGAGCTTCTTGAAGCCGTTTTATTATCCAAACTAGGTAACAAACTAGTACTGATGATGTTACCTAGTTGGGTAATGAAATGTCTTCAAGACAACAACCAAGTTCAGAGACAGCCACAGCGCTTTCAGGGAGTAAATTACTACATTGCTAGGTTTTTACAACTTCACAAAAGCCAAACAGCATCAGGGTCATACAAACTCGATGGTGGAGGTGGGAGGGGGGAACGCAATACAAATAAAACAATAGTTCAGATAAAATAATTTCAGCAAGAGTACTGGACTGACAATGATTCATTTAGAGACCATTCGAAGTTACGAGGGCACCAAATAAAGTGACTTACAACTGTTTTTCACATAACCGCAGCGTCCCTCTGGCCACATGATCACAATTTGGACACTTGGTTCATAGTTATGACGGCTGCAGTGTCCCAGTTTCACGTGATCCCCCGTTGTGACTCCTGACCAGCAAAGTCAGTGGGGGAAGCCAGCTTCACTTAACAGCCATGTTACTAACTTAACAACTGCAGTAATTCATTTAATACAAAGGCAAGAAAGGTCGTAAAATGGGACATCACTTGTTTAACAACTGTCTTTTTTGTGCTCAATGGTGTTTGTAACTCGAGGAGTACCTACACACCAAACAAAACACATGATGGTTTCGTGCTATGCTAAAATTCAGCACCGTTTGGTACGCACAGGGCTTTCGGTTGGCTTAACCATGGTTTGCTGAGCAATCCTCAGAAACAACACTAAACCAAACATTGTCCTTTACTACCCACGTGACTTAAAACCCAAACCAAGCAAGTCACATTAATGGACTCAGCATCACATGCAAATCCAGCCACAGATGGCTTCATATTATCATTATAACTGATGATTTATATTACATAGAATAACAGAGTTGCAAGGGACCTTGGAGGTCATCTAGTCCAACCCCGTACTTGAGCAGGAGAGTCTACTCCAAATATTAGCCTCTACCTAGTATTGATGATAATCCTTGCTGTCCCTGGGTTCATATCTCAAGTCCTGTCAGAAATCGACAGGGATCTCAGGCGTTTCCCTTTTTGGAAAAAAAAATAAGGGCGGTTTGTGATCATCTCCAAAACTGGAAAACTGAAAGAGAAATTAATTTGCAGAATATTTTTTTTCTTCTGCCAATCAGCAGATGAGGGTAAGTCAGAAAGAACAGGGTGACACACACTTTGTAAACAGTTATTCTCTCTCTCCATAGTACAGGTAGTCCTCAACTTATGACCCCAACAGTGACCAGTGTTTCCGTTGTTAAATGAGTCGAGTGACTTGCTTAAGTGGTGAGTCGCACCTGATTTTATGACTTTTGCAACGGTTGTTAAGCAAATTACTATAGTATGGTACCGAAGAATAGAATAGAATAGAATAGAATAGAATAGAATAGAATAGAATGGAATGGAATGGAATGGAATGGAATGGAATGGAATGGAATGGAATGGAATGGACCTTGGAGGTCATCTAGTCCATCCCTCTGCTCAAGCAGGAGAACCTATACCAGTGATGGCAAACCTTTTTGGCATCGAGTGCCCAAAGTGCACGTGCATACACATGCACACACATGCATACCCAAAATGCAACACACATGTGCATCCTGCACATGCACACACACCCTGCATGTATGCGTGCTCCGTGCATGCGCCCCATGCATTTGAGGCAGAGATCCAAAGACCAGCTGGCTGCTGAGAGGCACGCATGCATGCGCGGTGGAGCTGAGCTGGGGCGACAGTGTGCGTGCCCATAGAGAGGGCTCTGTGTGCCACCTGTGGCATGCATGGCATAGGTTTGCCACCACAGACCTATACTATTCTTATACTATTCTTATGTTGTGTACAAAGATATTGTTTGTATGCTATTACTAAAAAAGTAATGTTGTTGGATAATCTTATTGCTACATTCTAATTTGACACATTCGAATTAAATATCAGACAGATGAAGATACTAATGATGGGTCTGTGTTGCACAGGTGCTAATAGCTGTTATTTTCCCTGTTATCCCATACAGGTAGTCCTCGGCTTACAACTGTAATGGATCCCGGACTTTCTGTCATAATCCGGACGGTCATAAGCTGAAGTACCCAAGTGACCAGATCTGATCTTGAGACTTTTTTTGCAATGGTCATTAAGTCAATCTATGGTTGTTAAGTAAACATGATGGCTGTTAAGTAAACATAGCAGCGTCACATGATGTATCGGGATGTTTTTTCCCCTTCACTAAGCCAGGCATGGGCATGGCCAGCGCGTGACGCATCTGGACCAAGGGCCGGGAGTTTGACAGCCCTGGTCTATTGTAACTTCCAACAGTTGCTAGATGACCAGTCATTAAGCAAGAACTATTTGTAGTTTACCTGAAACTTATTTTAACTCTTAATGCATATCTAAAGCTAGACTATTAGAATGAAGTAAAACATATAATGAGCACTTTTATCCATTTATGCAAGGGTAAGGAGTTTGGCTTTTTCACCATCCCTATGAAAGGGCATCAACCATATTAAAACTCTATTTTGGAGACACAACAGAGACTATGTAAATTCACCCACAATCCAGGCAGTTTTACCAGCATTTTACCAGCCATTGCACAATTACTTATGAGCCTTACTTACTTATTTTGTCCACATCAAGTGATCAAGCTCACTGGAAAAAGCTGTTATGCTCAGAAGGTTCAGTGATATAAGGAAACAAGGCTGCCAAACAATATGGTGGCTAGATAACAATTAAAGCCAATATCAGCCAGAGCGTTAAACAGTTAAACAATTGAAAGAAGCCATACAAGAGTGGAAAATGTGGAGAGAGATGGTCCACAGAACTGCCAAGAATCGGACATAGTAAAACAGCATCTTTCTTGTGCTACACTACACTAATCCCTTCTCTAGTCTTGTCACAAAAAGAAAGGGTAAAAACAAAACAAATCAAAGTAATTTATAAAACTAAGGTAAGACCATGTGTCAGAGAGTCAGTTGTTACTGAGGAACATTATCTATTCCCTTAGAACACATGTTCCTCATACCACTTTGTGTAGAATTCTATAATGCAGTATCTTTTATAATGAGTACCTTCAACTAACAATTACTGAATTTTCTTGAAACTGTAACTAAGATCGTGTAAATGAAAGTTTCAGAACCTCATATTTGAGACAAAACAATGGATTTGTGGGCATTCTGACTTGTGAACATAGACCACTTTCATTTGTATGAGAACAGGAAGCCTGGCTATTCCTATAAAATAACAAAAGTATAATTTGGTTTTCCTGCATGGACACAACAACATCCAATCTTGCCAGCGAAATAACAAAAGCACCGTAGAAAAAAATACACTTTACAAAGATTAAAGGCAGCAAAAGCAAGGAAGCTGGCATTCTGACAGTTTAAGCACTTGTGCAAATACGTTTCAGCTAATCTTCTAAGGATAAAATTGGCTCCCCACCGAAAGCAGTCTTGTATCGGAGCTTACATATACAAAAACATTTTTTGCTCAATGAATTTTGCAGCCCACTTTATACCGAAGATATGTTAAAAATTCTGAGGAAATTAGCATTTTCTTCCTCCATCACTAAAAAACTTTTGACAAGCATTTATATTGTTGGGGCTGGGTCTATGTACCAATGGGCAGGACAGCAAAATACTAAAGAATAAACTTCAAGTCAACAAAATATTTAATTATATGGACTAAAGTTCTGAAAGGACCTGTTCTGTGAATTCAAGAATTCAACAACACTGACAGTGATATTTACAGTGAAAAATGATTTCAGGATAACATTGTGAAGAGCAACAAAATAAGAACAGATTTACATTGTGCTAGCACTAAGACTCTGCCAATGCATATCCAGTTTCATCAGAAACATATTTCCTGAACTGAAACCTAGCCAGTTTACAATGCCATCAGGGAAATAGATAAAATATAGATTATGCCATAAATAAGAATTATTCATGCAAGATAATGATTTTTCTGCAAATAATTTTGTAGCCACTAAAGACTCCATGTGAAGACTTACTGTACCATGAAAACACATCCACATACTGTAGTGATTGCTACATGCTACAAAAACATGCTGATGCAAACTGATACAATGGAAACTATTTCTATGAAAGTTATCTTATCACTACAGGAAAATACATAAGTGCCAACAACAAAGAACAAATTAGGACTCTCAAACACCAGGCATAAACATAAAAGAGGTATTTATACCACTACGTTATTTTAACAAGATTCTACAAAATATATCTATTTATATAATAGTACAATATTTACTTACTCACTGGTTCATACACTAAATCTAAAAATTATATGATTTTTAACAAACCATAATGTAATATCCTGGATGCTAAGCATTATAGCTTAGTGACATGTGTGAATCTGGCCATTAAAACAACAGTACACACATCTAACACAACAGAGCAAAACATCAGTTTCTAGTGAAAAATAATTATGTCAAATATAAAATATATAGTACACCTAACAAAAAACATAAACATAAAGTATTTGTTTATTAGGAACAAATAAGTGCAAGTCAACCCCAAGGAAACTATAAAAGTAAAAAAAATATTTTGAAAAAGCAAAGTATTTCATTGCCTACAAAAAACAAAAAAGGAAACACTCCTATTTTGACTCTAACATGACTGAAATCAAATTAAACTGTAGAAATGACTGTATCTCACCAAGTTTTCTTAAAAAATGTATTTTCCATGGATCTTGACATACAGCTTTGTTTTTTTTAGTTGCAAATACTTATTATCGGTATATGTTGAAGCTATAGGAAGAATCTCTGAAACATCTCTTGGCATGGGCGACTATGAAAAAAGAAGGCTATTTGTGGTGGGACATTTTGAGAGCAAGTTCTCTAATCACTAAGTATTTTTCATTTCTCAATAGATTTAGGCTGCAAAATCTTATCAAAACTGAGTCATTACCCATTACATTTTATCAATTATAGGGTCATACATGTTGATTGGAGTGACTGAAGCAGTCAACATTGGCACCCAGAATATCATTTTTATCTTAAAGTAGGCATGTTCATTTGTTAAATATTCTTACAAAATCAAACTACACATTGACACATTGACATGCATTTAAGGTTACCACTAAAGAATTGAGGACTTTGAACTATGGCGCTGGAGAAGACTCCTGCAAGTTCCTTGGACTGCAAGGCAATCAAACCGATCAGTCCTAGAGGAGATCAACCATGACTGCTCTTTAGAAGGCCAGATCCTAACATGAAACTCAAATACTTTGGCCACGTAATGAGAAGGAAGGAAGGACTCACTGGAGAAGAGCCTAATGCTGGGAAAGATTGAAGGCAATAAAAGAAGGAGACGACAGAAAATGAGGTGGCTGGATGGAGTCACTGAAGCAGTAGGCATGAGCTTAAATGGACTCCAGAAGACAGTAGAGGACAGGAAGGCTTCGAGAAACGTTGTCCATGGGGTCGCGATGTGTTGGACACAACTTTGCAACTAACAACAACAAAATTGCTACCAAATACATGCACAAATATGCAATATTTTTTCTGTAAAATTTATGAAATAGTAAAAGAACTCTTTTGAACCAGCTATCTATGGACCCTAACCAGCCAACCTAATAACCATTAATTGTTGTTAATCAAAAAGTTGCCAATGAAAGATAATATCTACGACTATATACTTTGCTTAGCCAACAAATTCATTCTCACCTTGACTATAAATGGACTATTGAACTTTTTTCCATTTGGCTGAGTGATCCACCTCCTTAAAAGGGGGGGGGATCTTTAATATTGTATAAACTAGTGCAACATTCTGAAATATTTTCCTATTAGCATTGGGGTATATTTTTTGTTCACTTCTGTGCCATGGCGGGGAACAGCAGCTAGAGAATAGATAGCTTTATGAATTTTATGAAATAATAATAAAAGGATATGTGTGGATGTGTGTGTGTGTTTCTTAATAATTTATATTGAAATAGTTTGAAAAGATTCAATTTCACTCCGATTACCTTAGAGGATCTTAGTGAAATAGTTTATCTTATACTGGTCTGTTCTCCCAGTCATTCCTAGATCAATGTCAGTCATTGCCTAAAGCAATATGGCATATGACAGATAGCACAGGAATTGTTTGGGCAATTTAAAAGAAAACAGGGGTGATCTATGAGGATCACAAAAGCAAGAAAAACTGAAAAACCATTGAGTCTTCAAATTAAGTACTTGCAAGACAATAAGCAAAAAGAAAGGAGTAATATTAGAATATTAATAATAGTAATCCATCAAAATAAGGGAGCCCTTGCAATTTTTGCTGTTTTTTAAGTACAGTTTAAAAGTAATTTTCTCTATGCAAAGGCAGATAATAACAGAAAAACATTTTTCATTCTCTTTTACAATGCTTATGAGATAATTAGTAATAAACAACGGTGATGATAATTTTAGGTATATTTATTTGTATCCCCCCCCCTTTATTGGTTTTACAAATAATTCAAGATGGCCAACATATCCAAGACATCTTCCTCCTATTTTCTCCACAATAGCCCTTGGGCTGAGACAGTGTGACTGTGAAAGAGAACTCACAGTCCCTAGCTAACAAGTCTGGTGTCTTAGCCACCAGACCAAACTGGTTCACCAAACCTTCTCATTTTTAACAATGAGAAAACTGATTTTGAATTGGATTTATGTACTAATGACAAACCTGTGTTTGCTAAGATATATAAATTGTGTACCACTAAAACTGAATTTGGAGGATGATTATGGTAAAAGGGCAAGACATTTTGGCTATAATATAATGCTTGATCCGTGGAAAATATGTAATTAAAGGACTGAAATTTACATTGAATTACAATTTGAAAGAGATTTTTTATAAGAGAATGTACCATTGGAATTAAGCACCTGATAAATTGTCAAAGATGTTTAAGGGTTATCAATCTATCTTGGAAATGCAAGCAATCTGAAGGCATTTTTTATCACCTCTGTGGACCTATAAGAAAGCTAAGACTTATTGGACTCAGATATGTTTTTAAACTCAGAGAATTCTTAAACAGAATATAAATTGAAGCCATAGGCTTTTCTTTTATGTTTGGTGAACAAACAGATTGGGGGAAAAAATGGAACTTTGTTTTTATATATGTCAACAACAACAAGGGTCCTGGAAAGGTTCATGGGTTTCCATGATGGAAGAATCGATGGTAAAATTAATGGAGTTGGCAGAGATAGTGAAACTGACTGCTTTGATTAAAGAAAAGATTTTGTTTCATTTCTACTTGGAACCCACTTTTGGAGTTTTTGCTTGAAACTGAAAGAATTCAAAATTTAGTCTCAGTTTTTGATGACTAGACTTGTTTATGATGTTGGAAGTACTGTTTGTTACTGTTTGTTATGCTACTTCAAAGAGTTACTGATTCTTAGGTTTTTGATCTGTGCTGAAAAAATCAGATGCTTCTTTTTCTATAGTTTTCTATAGTTTCCCCCCCCCTTTTGTCCCTAATTTTGCAATTTCCCTTTCTCTTACCTCATTCTTTTTAATTCTTTCCTTGTTGCTTTTCTGTATTTTATACTTTTTTGAAATTTAATAAAGTGTTGGGAAAAAATAATAAACAGTGGTAAGGGAAAACACATTAACTTGATCCAAATATGTACTTTTCTATTGGGCAGCTGTATTAGTATATTTCAGGGGGAAAAAAACAAAAATGCAGATTTGAAGCATCTTAAATCCAACAGGTTCATTATGCCACAATGCACACTACAATCAACTTCATTAATTATGTGATTACTGTCCAAAACAAAGAAACGAATGCTGTCAAAATTAACAGCAAGATAGGGTAGCAGATTTGAAATTGTGTTCCATTCCCTGCTAGGTAGTGTCTTGTTGATTATCTCGAATGCCATATACAGAAAAAGAAATATCAAGTTATTTTAAGGCTTGGGTCTAATTTTAATTGATTGCTTTGTGGTACAATTATTTTTCCTATACTTTTAGAACATGATTGTTGACAAGTTCATTAACACTCAGAATACTATTAAAGTGTTTTTACATCATCGACTACATGGTTAGAATTAAAGAACTAGATTGATCACCATTTTCCTCTATTGTGAAGAATCCAGGCCTCTTTCTTCAAACATGAAGGAAATTCTTAAATCTGGATGCCTTTTTGCACTGGAAGCTGGTTTGGGATCCTGGCAAGCTTGTTATACATATTGGAATCAAATGTCCCGCTTTGAATTTTGACTGTAATTCTTGGATTGGGAAATGGCAGCAAGGATGTGGTGGGTCTACCGCCAGGCACAGAGCATATATCTCACAGTTGAGTCCCTTAGAACAGAAGCAGTTGAGAACAGTGTTGGGATCTGAGGTGAAAAATCTACTGTGGCTTGTGAGGGATTGATGAAGTGGTAGGGACTGAGGGAGTGTAAGTTTCTTGGTGTATAGGACAGGCAGTAATAATGATTCACGATAGGCAGAGAAAGGTATTGTGAGAAACTGAGAACAAGCTATATTTGAGGGTGACAAGGTAGCTGGCTGAAAGCTGTCCCACCATCGACTGCTCAGTATTCTTCTGAGACCAGATTATGAGACTCTCAATGACTCTAGGTTTGGGCTGTTGCTTCTGAATGGCAGGTCAGTTTATAATCAACTAGCAGGGTACCCGTGCTTCGCTACAAAATGATGTGATCGGGCAACTTTTTGGGGAGGGAAATAAGAGGGAGAAAATTTTGCCTCTGCCTACCAGCATCCATCGGTATTCATCTGGCTAGCATCCTGTCAGCGTGTAAGACAGTTGAGGGCTGTTTGGAAAATGAAACAGTATTTGCTGTATAAGCAAGAAGGAGACAGCAAGGAGCCTGGGCGTGGCTTAATTCAACTGCAGTTGGAACAGACTTATTTTCAGGTGGGGAGGGAGAATAGAACTCCTTAGCATCAGAACATGTTAATAATAATATAGGAAATATAGGAAATACTAATGTTTTGAGGGTCATTTCGAAAAATCCTTTCTTAGTAAGCACCTAGAAGCCAAGAGGAACATACATGCCAAATTTCACGTGTGTAGGCTTTACAGTTCTGGAGATTTTGTGATGATGCGTGAGTGGTATTTCACTTTATACATATAGACTTACTCTTATATATTATTGGGGATAAAACAGTTAAGCTGGTTTCTTCCCCATCCACAAACTTGGGGAAGAGGTGGGGGGGGTCACAATTATGCTTGGAGTGGCTCTGTTCTTCTAAGCATCTGACTCAAGGGCTGAAGCTGGCTTCTGGGGAACTTTTGTTGCTGAAGTACACCCTGCATCATTCTTTGCTGCATTGCATCCTTCCTGCCTCATCTGGCTAGATTCCATCGCCGGGTTAGTGGCGGAAACCTCTACGTTGATACTTCGTTCTTGGGGATTTCAACTTGCCCCTTGCAGCAAGCTGAAAAGTTCATGGCCATTAGGGCCCTAAATCAAGTCGCTGAACACTCGACATGTACAAGGGTTGCATGCAAGCTCTAGTTTTTGTCTCAGTGCAGTTGCAAGATGATCTTGTAGCAGAGCACATTACTGTCAGACATTATTATAGTCAGATCATGGCCCAGGAGGCCGTTCAAATAGTTATTCATGCCAACCGCTCCAATGAAAACAATATCGGGAAACTAGGCTTTTCCCCAAGGCCTTGGGTTATGACAGATAGTAAACCACTTATAAGGTGGGGGGGGAGGTTAGTGAGCTTTAATGTTTCTTCTTCTTGATGTATGTGATCATTTTCTTTGTTTTATAATTATTACTGGTTTTAATGTTATATAGTGATACCTCGGTTCACGAACGCTTCTGTTCTCACGAACAACTCGGTTCACGAACAGAAAAGTTCACAAAAATATGCTCCGGTTCACGAACTCCGGTTCGGTTCACGAACAGGACCCGCGGCCATTTCCTGCCTGTCACATGGTCATGACTTCCTTTCGGAGGATCGTGGTGGAGAGAGAAGAGAGAGAGAGAGTGAGATAGAGTACAGTACTTCTGTACAATACTGTACTTACTGTACTGTATTGTACAATTCATCCGTTTGAGTGCTTACTGTACTGGACTCCCAATACAGTACCTTTACAGTATGGCTCCCAA
>JAOYMU010000252.1:41426880-41438491 GCA_025802295.1 Psammodynastes pulverulentus | reverse complement strand
AGCATACTAAAAAGCAGAGACATCACCCTGCCAACAAAAGTGTGTATAGTCAAGGCTATGGTTTTCCCAGTTGCAATATATGGCTGTGAAAGTTGGACTATAAGAAAGGCTGAGCACCAAAGAATTGAGGCCTTTGAACTATGGTGCTGGAGAAGACTCCTACGAGTCCCTTGGACTGCAAGACAATCAAATCGGTCAGTCCTAGAGGAGATCAACTCTGACTGCTGTTTTAGAAGGCCAGATCCTGAAGATGAAATTCAAATACTTTGGCCACCCAATGAGAAAGAAGGAAGGACTCACTGGAGAAGAGCTTAATGCTGGGAATGATTGAGGGCAATAGAAGAACAGGACAACAGAGAATGAGGTGGCTGAATGGAGTCACTGAAGTAGTAGGTGTGAGCTTAAATGGGCTCCAGAAGATGGTAGAGGACAGGAAGGCATGGAGGAACATTACACAATGGGTCGGACACGATTTCGCAACTAACAACAACAACAACAAATGCAACTTTAGATAAGAGGTCGCAAAGCCATCGGTCACTTTCTCCCGCCCTGCTGCAGAGTTCTTTCACTTGAAGCCATTTCTATTTTTATCACCTTGGAAGAAATCTTACTGCCTTCCGTGGGGTTTGCTCTCAGGTGCATGCCTGATGGCAGGCTCTTTTTTTTTTAGTGCTGATACACTAATCGCACAATAATCCAACTTCCCGAGAAGAATGTGAGGAAATAAATATAACTGTCCATCAGATCAGCCCTCAGAGAATTGGCAATTAACATTTCATCTCGGAAGACATCTGCTATACTCTACATTGACTGAATGCCGGATTAGCCGAGCAATAATTATCTACAGATAGACACATTTACGTTTTATCTACTGAAAACATTCCATACAATAAAACCCTTCCTGAGCCAGGTGGCCTTTAACTTTGGGAAAAACTTAAGTAAGTTAAATGTAGAAAATGAGGAAAATGCAGGAGACATAGAATTTAAAAAAAGAAAAAAACTCTGCTCCTTTTCCATGCTCCATAATTTTTTTAAAAAATAATAAAACGTCCCTTTATAAGTAACTCAAGGCGGCAAACTTAGCTTAATATTCCTTCCCCTTCCTATTTCCCCCACAACAACTCTGTAAGGTTGATTGGGTTGAGAGAGTAGACTGGCCCAGTCATCCAACAGGCTTTCATGCCTAAAGTGGGATTGGTTATATTTAAATTATAGGGCATCTTTTTTAACTCTTTTGGATTTTTTTATAAATAATTTTTTTGGGAGGAAAAAAAGACTTTGTCCCTTACAACATAGCATATAGAATGTTCCTTGTGTGGCTGGTGAAGCATTGAACCGGCTGTTACCCAACCCCTCAACCATCATGACACACCACATGGCACTAACCCAGTTTGAAACAAAAGCTGAGCTTTAATATACTTCTAAAAATGGTGAGATGGCATACCATTTTTTAAAATCTAAACAATGGAATCCATCGCAGAATTCTCCACAAATGCAGAACATCCTACGAGAATGCATCTCATCCACCTTGATAAGAACAAGCATAAAAAAAAGGAGATGCTTATATTGTCATCTGAAAGATTTGGTTTTGCTTTTCTATTTCCTTCCTGAATCAAATGCAAAAAAACCTACCATAGTATCATTTAACTTAGGGAAGGAGAATCACTTCTAGCAGGCATGAAACAGTTCGATTTCCTTCCACTTGGACAGGAATGAATAGCTTCCTTCAAGCAGCAAATGTGGAAAAGCAAATTCATAGTTATTTTCTTTAAAGACATGTAATGGTTTTGAGAAATAAAGTGACACTCCACAAAGTTGTAGATTCAATAGGGAGAATTTTTTAAATTTCATGTTTATATTTAATTAGGCACAGTATAGTCGGAATTTCTATACTCCATTTAGTTATGTTCCATTTTTATCACATTACAAAGGATAATTTGTATGATATGAAAGTCAGCGAGATGTAATAATTAAAGTATTGGATTAGGGCAAGGGGAATACAGAGCATGGATTTTGGAATATAGACTGTCCTCAATTTATGTCCAGTCACTTAGACACCAATAGATACACACACAGGGGTACTTATGCCCTGGTTCAAAGTTCCGATGGCTGCCCATCACCCCACAGTCACATGACTGCTTTGGGGCACTTGGCAACTAGCCATTTACAGCATCCTGCAATCATGTGACCATTCTTTACAATGTTTTTCCCAAAACCCATCTGGAATTTTGGTAAATTGCTCACTTAAAAGGTCATAAAATTGAGTTGGTCCACTTTAGGAACCCTGGTGGCACAATGGGTAGAATGCAGTATTGCAGGTTAACTCTGCCCACAGCCTGAAGTTCGATCCTGATGGGGGGCTCATGGTTGACTAAGCCTTCCATCCTTCTGAGGTGGGTAAAATGAGGACCCAGATTGTTGGGGGCAATAGGCTGACTCTGTAAACTGCGTAGAGTGTGCTTCAAAGCACTACGGAGCAGTACATAAGTGCTATTGCTATTGATCACACCTGTTGGTGACTAATGGAAAGGTTCCATTACAGTCACAAATAAAGGACAACCGTGTCTCAGCCGTGTTTACTACACAGCAGGGTTCCTACAAGGCATGACTCTCAATAAAAAGGTGGGGAAAAAGAACAGTAACAAGACAGTCATAATTCAACAATAAACCAATCTAGCAGTTTCTGAAGGGTTTTTTGTTTGTTTCATGTAGTCATGAGACCTCAGACCATGCATCTTTGATCACAATCATTTACAATTTATAACTCCCGTGTTTCCAGGAGATGTAACACTTGATTTGAGTTATTCAGATTGGAGGCTTGGAGCATCTATTTTAATTTTAGAAACAGGCTGACAATAAAATTTGAGCTTTCTTCACTATCGGTTACATCCTCCCATTTCACATTCCTGATAAGAGGGTTTTGAGTCTCCCGCACCCACGAATTTTATCAGCATTACTGATGTCCTGTTCATTTTCAATCTAAGACTTATCTATATAAGATACATATGATCAAGCATAAGGTACAGGTAGTCCTCGACGTACAACCACAATAGGGACTTTGTCATTTGTCGTTAAGCAGTAAATCTATGTAAGTGTCATTAAGCAAAACACCATGAAGCAATGCATCATGTGGCAGCAACTTGCAACCTTCCCTGTGGGCTTCTCTATTGAGTTTGCTCATCGGAAGCCAACTGGAAAGTCACAAATAGTATTATGTGATCACGAATTGCTGCAACCATTATAAATATGTGATGGTTGTCAAGCTCCCGTATCATGATCACCTGACCATAGGAACATCGCAACGATTGTAATTGTGTGAGGATCAGTCATAAGTCACTTTTTTCAGCACCATCAGAACTTCAAACAGTTGCTATGAGTCATAAGTCAACATACAGAAAGAGTTCTGTTGTCTTTATTACAGACAGAGAGCATGGTGCTCTCTTACACTGTGCTATCCTGCAATACCTATGATGAGGCAGAAAAAAGCGAGGTTTGTGTTGGTGAAAATATTAACAGGCAGCTTAGGTTTTCTGTCACAGATGGAGCTTTAAAGGGCAGAAGCCAGGATGTGAACACCAGTGAATCAATCACCAATTGCCAATGCACACCACTAGCAAAGCACTAAACACCTCAAGAAAGGTAAAACATGTGTAAAAGTAAAGGTTACACTTCATATAGAGCGATAAAAAGAGAGAGCCCCCATCCTTAAGCTATACAGAAAGTGGCACTACTTAGTCATCTGGTTTCTCTCC
The DNA here is from genome assembly GCA_025802295.1 of Psammodynastes pulverulentus. Taxonomy (NCBI): domain Eukaryota; kingdom Metazoa; phylum Chordata; class Lepidosauria; order Squamata; family Psammodynastidae; genus Psammodynastes; species Psammodynastes pulverulentus. The sequence continues at coordinate 41,434,739 of JAOYMU010000252.1, read as the reverse complement.
ACTACCACCCCGCCTACATTATATAGTAGGCATTTTCACACTGGGAAAGGTAATGATTTTTTTTTAAAGATCCTGGAACCCCTAATCAAGAGGGCTAGAATAGAAAAAGGTAAAAAATTGGCTATCTATGAGTAAACTCCTCACCCCCATAGCTATACATGGAATCTTACCAAGTCTCACATTTTGAAAAACCATGTCTGGGAGGAAAGGCTGTTCTGAAGCTACTCGGTCCCAACAATTCTTGGCAACTACCCATTTTGCAATGAAAGGGATGAGAGGTGAAATAGGCCAAGTAAGTTCTATCTATCCCAATATCTCTGGCCTGTAATTATGCAACTATAACAGAATTATTATATTTGAAATATTCATTGATCCAAAACTTCTATTAGGATTCTTTTATTTCTTAATAAAAGATTAGGAATCTCTTCTTCCTAATCTAACATAGATGGCAAGTTCTTTGCTAAGGGATCTATTTGAAATTCTACTTGCGTGATGCTATGAACAGAGCATCTGCAGCTCCAAATAAGTGTGAAATAAATATCTACCCGCTATTCAATAAGAATTTGATTTTAGTACTTCCCAATGACAAGGTAAAAATGTTTAACAGTCATGAAATATGTGTTTCTTGAAAATGACATCTCTAGCACTCTACAGGCAATATTAACTGTGTTTGTAATGGTCTGAAAACTTTGATTATTTGAATAAATCTGACAAGTTTGAGCATGACTGAAAAAAACCTGCCATGTATCTATGTTCTATAAATTTGGCCAACCCTGTGTCACATTTTGTTAGCATGTTCTTGTGAAATTTTTAAAATCTGGAGAGCCACAAAGCAAATTCTATGATGGTAATCTGGTTTCTTTCCTGTTGCAACAGAATCCAACAATTCAGATTGAAATAATAAAATATTAATGAAAGAGGCAAACTGCATTGAGCTTGAGATTTATCTCTTAATAATTTTTTATACATTTACCCTTTTTGTACTATAAACAAAGGTTTAAAAAACTGCAAAAAGCACATTTCATCAATTCATTCATTTCAACAATTCATTTCTTCTATTTAACTGGGGCTATGAGGAAAATGTTTAAAAGGGATCAAAGACCTTTATAACTACTTATATGAACAATTACAAAGCAATACAGAATTTCACACTATATTTGAAAAACCAGACACTGCCCTAAGTCTTAAATAATACACACATTTTATAACTTTATTATTAGAATCTTTGCTGCCCAAAGACTGTAGTGTTTAAGACAGCCAGGCTAGAAACTGGAAGACTGTGAATTCTAATTCTGCTTTAGGCATAAAGGCCAACCAGGTTTATTCTGGGCCAGCCGCTCACTCTTAGCCCTAGAAAGAAGGCAAATCACTTTAACAAATCTTAATATGAAAACTGCAAGGACTAGTTCAGGTGTCATGACGCAAAGACAGGCAGACAGATAGAGACAGACAGGTAGACAGACATATACATGCACATCTTTTATTCTAACTGTATGTAGAAATATTGATACTATTGGCTTTTTAGAAGTACAGTTTTGCATTCATATCAAGATATTAATGAAAAGAAGGACAAATTACTTGGAAATGCTGGCTCCTATCATTTCACCTCAAAAATTGTCTGTAAAGGAAGGAGGCCCTTTCAGATTTTACTCCCCTAGTCATTACTGACTAGAATGACACTTTTCTCCATTTCAAGTCCGTTGAGCCAGAGCTGTCCAAAGAAGTTTCCATGGTCATGTGGCCAACATGGATGTCACCAGTACACTGTTTCTTTCCCACCAAAGTGGTGTACCTATTTCTCTACTCACATTTGCATGTTTTTCAAACTGCTAGGTGGGCGGGAGCTAGGCAAAAATGGGCGCTCACCCATTGCGCAACACTGAGGTCTTGAACCTAGGCTGCCGTCTTTCCAGTTAACAAGCCCAGTGTTTTAACCACTGAGCCTCTGCATGCCCAAAAAGTATCTGTAAGCCACAAGGAATTCCTGAGATAATCTTAGGAAATAAAACTTGTGGGTAATTATTTTGGAATATGTCAGCCTCTCAGAACCAGGCGTTAAGACATGTCCTGAGGATCCACAGAAGTTAATTTTACCTACACTTTCTATTTTTGCCTCTCTTTTTTTTTGAAGACTGAAGCATTACAGGTTGTGTGCTTTGCTGAGGTATGTCCTTTGCCTAGGCTCCTTTACTCTTCAATATTTTGATTAATGGCTTGGATGAAGAGGTAGAGGACATGCTTATCAAATTTGGAGACAGTGCATAAATCAATTGGATAGCTAATACTTTGAAAGATAGAAATAAAATTCAAAATTATCTTGATAGATTACACAAAGGGGTTGGAAGTAACAGATTGAAATTTAAGAGAGTCAAATGCTAAGTTCTCCACTAAGGGTACAGGAATATATTGCACTGTTGTAGAATGGAGCATAGCTATTGAAAATAGTAATTCTGAAACATGCTACAAACTTGAGTATGAGCTAACAATATGAAATAGCGGCAAAAAGATAAGTGCGGCTTTAGGTTGCATGAACAAAGTCCAATTTCCATCACAATGAGTACTGTAATACTTCACTAACTTCTTTAGTGAAACCCATTTCTCTGGGCTCTCACTCCTGGGTATCCCACTTTTAAGATTCAGTATTGGATAAGGATGATGAAAGGATTAAAAACTAAGACAAGACTTGAAGATATTTAGCCTTCAGAAAATATGACTACTTTGTCTTTATACAGATAGCAAGTTTCCATTCCTACAGTGCGCAACAACATTTGCCAAATAAGCTATTTGCAGACCATGAGTTTGAGATATACAAATTTGAAATATATTTCAATATTTATAATTGATTATTTCTTTATAGCTTGTGGTTACGATGAAAGACTCATGAAAAATGAAGAAATTAGCAGATATCAATTAGAGTTAACACATTAAATGATATATACAACAAAATTTGTCTGAAATGCTTGATTAATTTTACTGTGAAGACTTGTCCTCAAGGCAAAAATGAAAAAAAAATTGGATTGCTTCCTAAATAGTACATTACATCTCAGATAAAGTCCCTTCATGCTGCCATTCAGTGCTTCAGGCTAGAATTAAAATAAGAGTCTAAGAATGCATTTAGAAATGTTCAATTCATAATATTTAGGGGATATTTAAAGATACAGAAGGAAAAATATTGTAATTACCCAAAGAGCAGAGCAAGGATTTTATCTGTATTTATTCATTTATTCCAAAGAACATATACGGTAATACTTATCTCAAAACATGAAATAAGCTTACTGTTTAAACTTTGAGGGCATTTGTCATAATATGTCCTAAGAACTAGGACTGCTTTTGCTTAAAGGTACCCCCTCCAAAAAGAAGAAAGACTGTATGATATATACTGAGATAATATATTATTTCAGATATACACAGAGACACTTGATCCATATTTCACACACCATAAATATGTACAGGTATAGGTATATGTTTATATGTTATGTTCATACTTATACTTGTTTTTTCTGATATATGCTTGACAAATAAATAAATAAATAAAATATTTACAGGTATAGATATATGTAACTATATGTATGAGCTCTACTCCAGAGGAAGTCTTCTGTGCTCATAACCTTAAAGGAGGCAGAAGGGTCCATACTTAGAATACTAAGTAGTTTTTTGAAAAAAATATCTTGAAAAGGATTATTATTATTATCCTGGAAAAGATAACACAGAAGGCAACCAAATCATCAAAAGCTGAAACAACTTCCTACAAAGGAAAAAAAGAGGAAATGTTGTGCTTTGGGGTGTTTCATTTAGAAAAAAAGACGAAGTAAAATAAAATTGTAGATAGATGTATATGTTTATGTACAGATAGACAGACAGATAGATGCACGCACACATGCTGTGTAGAAAGTGAACAGGAAGGATATTTTTTCCCCCTTTCCCTCTCGTATACTGTAATATATAACTTTGGGCATTGGATTAAGCTGAACAGTAGGGGATTCCGAAGAGATGAAAGGAAATATTTTTCACACTGCATTACTTAATACTATGTAATTTGCTACCACAAGATATACTGATACTCACCAACTGAGATGGCTTTAAAAAAAACAGTTCACAAAAACTAAGACTCTGATTGGTGTATCACCTACAAGAGGCTAGGCAGTATGATTTTCAATACAAATGTTTAGTGGATGACTGGATGCCATTGATGCCATATTCAAGAGCAATCTGACTGGCCACTGAAAGAACAGAAAGGCTGGGTCTCTAAAATGTCTAAAATACTGTTTAATAAAAATGTATATTTCTATGTATGTGTCATACCATGGCTTCCATATGGAACTCATTTGCCTAGATTCTTCTTGCTCAGTTGAAATGGTATAATTTTTCTTTGATGTATAATACCATTTTGACTATGTTTGTCTAGATTTCAGGTAACAAATATGCATCACACAACTCATTCTTTCCTGTTGGCTCTTATCTCCACACATTAATGATTAATGGAAAACACATGTATAATTTTTGAGAGAACCGGCTGTTCTTCTGACATTGTAAACTCCTCTTACATCTAAAAGGAAATGGGATTGTTCTAATTTCTTTGTTACATGCTTACCTTGCAGAAGGAAGAGAGTTATTTGTTTAGTATATGGCAAAGGTAACATTAGCCAGGAGACAACTGTGTTAATACAAAGTAGTTGTTTGGCTGCTCAAGACTGCTAGTCCATTTTGGTGCATACTCGCAACCTAGCCAGAAATGCACCACAAGGGATGAACTAGTGCCACACTCAGAATGGTTAACAGCGTTCTGCAGCAGCATCCCAGGCTTTTCCCTCCACCAATGTTGCCTCACATTTGGGCATCACATTTGGGCAGCTCTGGCACAAAGCAGCATTATTTTCCCGCCAAAGTGGTACCTATCAATCTACTTGCAGGTAGCATGTTTTCGAACTGCTGTTTGGTTGGCAGAAGCCGAGGACAAGTGATGGGTGCCCTCCCCCTCACACGGTGGTAGGACCTGAATCCCCAGAGCACAGACCTTCTGCAGTGTCTTTAAGCCACTGAGCCACCATACCTCCCAGGAGGAAGAGAAAGTAAACCCCTTTCCTTTACACTATTGAACATTCTCATGGAACTAAGGCTTGGTCATTAAATAAAAAGGCCAGCAAAAATAAACCAAGATTGACTTTCTCTGCAGCCAAACCTTAATATAGGGCACTAGAGATAAAATCCCCTTTTATTTTTTTTAAAAGAAGATAAATGCATTTTTAATAAATATAAAAGTAAGATATCTAAATTCAAAAGTAAGATATCTAAATTCTAAAAACTGTATAGCGAACTTTGGAAATGCTATCACAATGGAAATGCCTGTATTTCTTAAGCTACCTATCACAGTCATTAAACAAGCAAATCTTTACAGATTAACAGAGTGGGAAGGGACCTTGTAGGTCATCTAGTCCAAGTTTTCCAAAAGTTTGTTATCTTGGATGACAGTAATACAAATTTAGCAGTAAGTTAATCAAAAACAGTCAGGAAAAAAGAAAGGCAGGAATAAAAAAAATCCCTAAAGAGCTTGCATCAGTGTGAGCATAATAGTCACCTGCATCTTCACCTGACAGAAGGCAGGTTGACCCTTAGATGTGCCAGGCATCTGCACAGCTCACCTGGCTTCAATCTCTTTGATTCTGGCCCTGGCAACTTCGGTCTTCAAACTAAGAATTCTGTCTCCTTTCTTAGGGGCATCCATACTGGAACAACCAGAAATTAACCAAGGTCCACACATGTGAACTACATATCTATAGTTGGTCTTTTTCTTTTTCCAGTTATCCTGCAGACCCAGTTTGGTACTGGAATATAACTGCAAGCCTTAGCAGATTTTCACAGCGCGGCAATTCTTTAAAATCACACTTTGCACGTAAGTATATGTTACTATTCTCTCCCTGTACAGATTAAGGCTATTTGTAGTTCATTCTTACACGCTGGGGCCATGACAAAATGCATAGAACTTCTACAAATCACCATTTGCCACCCATAGAAGTTTCTGCATGATTTACCATTCTCATTACATTATCCAGTATCTGTGAATAGATCAGCTCCATGTTCACAATCCACATATGCTTTCAGACCATAATGAGATCACCTTTTGGCTCCCTGGGATGCAAGGTTTATATACTTCAAGGCTCTCCCTTCCACCATACTTGCTGCCTCCCACCAAGTAAGCCCTCCTACCAATCCAATTTCTTAACACGTTTTGTCTGTGAGAGTTTAATTGAGTCTTAGCATAGAAGCAGAGATTTGCTGTGTAAAGCTTAGAAGTCTATGATTTACTATTAAGGCATGACTAAGAAGTTGGATGCTAACTGGCACCAAAACAAGACAAAACTGAATATCATCTCTGGCAATATCCAGTCTGAAATATGTTTGTGGATATGTATGAAATGTAGCCTTATTAATCAGATTAATTGGGGGACAGCAGTATGAAAGGAAACTGGATTTATTTCAGCATCCAATAATTTCTGGTAAATTTGTTAGGAACGTATGAATTCCTGAATCCTCTACCTCAGTATTCCTCAACCTAAGCAACTTTAAGATGTGGGGACCTTCAACTCCCAGAATTTCCAATCAGCAAAGCTGAGAAAACTGCTCTAACTAGTGTTGATGCAGTAAATAAAGCTACCTGTTTTCCTGCCAAACAATGAATATGCAGATGATCTGGACTGTACTATTTTGTAAATTGCCAACCCTTCCCAGATTTGCAGAGGTTTATTACTATGTGCTAGTCTGGTATTGCATTTAAGTTACTAAGGGAAATGACACTGAATTTTCTATCTCATCAGCTTTAACACTATTAAAAATTTAGGGAACCTAGTAGAATTATAGCTTAAGCTTTGTTCAAGATAATTAAATTGCGTTCTTGTGCACATTTAGAATTAAAAGTATTGATTGCTTAACAAGTGATATGAAAGGATGACCTGTATTTCAAAGTCTGAGCTAACCATTAGAAGCCAAACAAGTATATTGTTACATATATAAGGAACACTTCTTTTTCTTTTTCAATTAGGTTTATGTGAAGATAAACACTGAAACTATCAAACCAATCTGAAATCAAATACTACTACTGAATTTTATTCTTTAAAAAATGCAAACCAGGGAAGGCAAACTACAAAAGATAAGAATTAGATTTTTGAGGAGCAAAAAATTCTTGGAAGGGGAAATATACCTTTTTCAGACAAAAGACAAAGTACACAGTGGAATTGCCAAAACCAGTTGTTTTTTAACCGGTCTCCTTTTCCTTTTTTCCCTACATTTAGGGGGGGGGGGGAATGGCCCGATCCACCATGTGATCAATAACTTGTATTGTGTCTGTCTGAAAGAACTTCTGTTGTGCTACATAATAGATTCTGTACCATGAAGAATTTAAATGAGACTCAGATCTTCAAAACAGGATTCTCTCTCTTGATTTGGGGAAATGGTAAATATTTCTATATTACTTCCAGAAACTACACCACTGGACTACCAACAGCTTGTTTTCCTATCTTTGAGTAACCTGATCATATCTTTTCAAAAGTCACATGTCTGTGTATCTACCAAAATAATGTATTTAAATGATCATGTTTACATGGTTAAAACAATACAGAATCAATATATAGTTTTAATTCATCTTCAGTCTTTAAAAACAATTGTTGCCTTTTATTGAAGATTTCTTTAAATAGAGGTTTATATATACTATTGGTCCATAGACTGGATTGGATAGATTCATTCAGTGAGTGTTTCAATTAGGGTAAAAGGGGTATCTATCCTTATCATCAACTTTTAGGCTCAACATTCTGTAACAGACAAGAATGGACTTTTTAAATTAAAATATAATTTTAATTAAGATCTAT
>JAOYMU010000252.1:41391671-41402123 GCA_025802295.1 Psammodynastes pulverulentus | reverse complement strand
GCCCTCCAGAGATCATCAACCAACGCGACCAAGGCCGTCTCGGTGCTGTGCCCGCGGCGGAAGCCGGACTGGCGAGGATCCAGATAATCAACTTCCTCCAGGTGCCGAGGGAACTGTTGGACCACCACATTCTCCACAACCTTCATAATAAAATGGAGGTTGGAGACCGGTCGATAATTATCCAACAATGTATTATATTGTGCTGCTACTGGGTACAGGGTGGGGGTGAATTAAAATAGGTATTCTAAAATGCATTATAGATTTCCTGGGCTTCTTATGAAAACTAATAGTAACTCTGCACATTCCTGATCAAGCAAAGCTGTGTGCACCTCCTTCAGTGAGCAAATTTATGCTCAGCCTGACTCTGTGAAGCATGGCTCATTTTCTTCTATCAATGCTCCACAGAGGTTTCCTGGGGGCAGGAAAAAAAAGACAGCACTCCTGTATCTTAACAGAGTATGATATGTGGGATCAGAGACACTGCACACAAAATATCCTTGTGCTGCTATGGAATGGATTTAATTTGAGAAATAAAAATAATAAGTCTGGGGACCAAGAATGGGAAAGGTCCACTGAATTCCCTGCCAGTTGCTCTAAAATAAGTTCCTGGGTAAGAAGGATTCAATCAAGGAAAACAAAGCAATAATTTGCAGAATTGGGTGAACATTCAAAAGAGGCATTCAGTCTTTCTGACTAGTCATTGATACCACTAAAATCTTGACACTGCCAAAAATAAGCAGAATGCTCTAATCCAAGGGTGTCAAACTCGATTTCATTGAGGGCCGCATCAGGGTTGTGTTTGACCTTGGAGGCTGGGGTGAGCATAGCCAGAGTGGGCATGATCAGCTTGACATCCCTTGTGCTGGCGTGCCTGTGGCGGCCCAAGCGCTCTGCCAGCGAAAACAGGCTCCTGAGCTCCATTTTCATCCACGGCGGCCTTCTGCAACCCTCTGTTGGAGAAAATGGAGCTCCATTTTTGCCAGCAGAGAGCTTCAGGAAGCCGTCGCAGCTGAAAACGGGGCCTGGGAGGGCTGTGTTTGGCCCTCCTGAGCTCCATTTTCACTGGCAGAAGCACCACAGACTGGTCCTTCACTGTTTCAGGGAGACCCCGAGGGCCTTGAGTTTGATACCCCTGCTCTAATCCTTATTCTTCTTTGGATTTATTTTCAATAATTGTGAAATACCATGTCAGAATTTTACTGAACAACACCAAAAAAAAAAAAACCCCAGAGAAAGGGATTAACAGAGAATATTCTAAGGCTTTGCAGTTGCACCTCAGAGCATCACATACTTTCATGCGTGCAATCGTCCGATTGATTTCTTCAATATTTCCAACGGTAACTATATTGGACTTTAGCATCTGGTCGATCAATGCCAACCAGTCAGCCAATTCTGTCGTAGTCTGATCCAAATCAGCAGGTGTCGAGATTTCCAAATGATGCTGAGTTTGTCCCACATTTTCTGAGGCAGAAGACACGAGCATTGTTGTTTGGAGAACAGGGAAACCTAAACAACCAACATAATTGATTTGATATTTCAATTTATACTTATTATCTAGAATTTATTTACATTGGAAAAGGAAAACATCACAATCCCTCTTGTAGTTCATATTAATCTTCTGGTACCTCTATTCTACACTAACCATTTAAAACTGTCAGAATTTTACTGTTAAGAGATAGAATTCTGAAAATAGCTTCTTTCCATATGTCTAAATAGCCACCAATTCATCATTTAATCTAACCTCTAGATATATAACGGTACTAGAAAGATTGCTTCTGTCTTTTTCTTTTCTTTTTTTTTGCAAAATCTCAAATTTTTGACAGCTTGGCGAGCTTACCACACTCAAAACAGTTCTGAAACATTCAAACACTAAGTCAGCAGTAAGCTGTCAACGAGGGCAAACTCACAACCTGCTGCTAATCTTAATTTACTATTTAGGAGAAAAAAAGGAATCAATTGAAAATGTTCATTTCGCAGTCAAAGAAATGCCATTGATTTTCATAAGCATCATTTACTTCCTGATCCTCTAAATCAGGGGTCCCCAGACTTGGCAACTTTAAGACTTCTGGACTTCAACTCCCAGAGTTCTTCAGCCAGCTAGAGTGCTAATTTTCAAAAAGTGCAACAACAAGCTAGTTTCTCTTATTAAGCAAATACATTACAAGTGCATTTTTCAAAATACATTTTATGCTCTTTGAAAATAAAACTATCCTTTTTCTTCAAGATCAAAATAAACAGACCACATCTGCTTCTTTGTCTACTTTAAATTTTACTAAGATGACAAAAATATACCTAAATGTTTCTCCAAAGAAATAATTTTTTGCTCAAGACTTACCAGAGGTCTTTGGCACAAGATGCTGCTGATGAACATATCCCTCCAGTTCTCTCAATCTGGTGGGTGCTTCCTTGAACACCTAGTGTTGTGTGTAGGGAAAATAACTTTTATATTCCAAAGATCATGTTTACAATATTAGGCAACTACAGAAAATTGTGGGCAGGACGATTAATATTTCACTAAACAGCCTACAGAAGATCAAGGGATTTGCAACTGGTCCTGAAAAAAGTTGGGAGATCTTTGGAAGCTCTATGGGTCCTTTAATATGGCAACAATCATTGATACTATTTTCTTTTGCGGTTAAGCACTTTAATGGCTTAGTGAACTTCATGGAGTTTATTAGATTTAAAGGGAAATTCCCAAAACAAATATTCTTCCTGAAATATTGATGCATTGGATTTATATCACACCTTTCCTCCTCCAGGAACACAAAGTTGCTTACATGATATTTTCCGTAAATGTTATCCCAAAAATAATAACCAGAATAATAATTACTCAGAACAGCTTACATCCCGTAACAATACCTTTAACGTCATCAAACAGCAACCTGCATATCCCAGGTCTCTGGGAAGGACGTGATACTGGATAAACAATGCCAAATAAGTCTAAATATCTGGCTGACTATATGACCAACTAATATACAATTGTTGGTAGATTGGACAATGAGAATGATTGGTCACAAATCATTCTATGAGCTTCTACAGCTGTGAGTAGACTAGAATCTGGATTTCCTCAGTCCTCCAACCATAAATATTGTATCCTAACAATGTTCATATCTGTTTCAATCTTCCTTTCCCTTTAAGCTTACTACACCATATTCCCACCATATGCTAGGATATATTTTTGGGCACTGATCATTTGTTTCATTACATGAGCCTAAGAACTTTTACATTACTCAACAGTGTGATGAAATCAATGACTTTCAACAAGAACATCTCCCAAAATGAAAAAGCAGGCAGAAAAGCCATATAATATAATCCTGCTGTTTTCTTGTGAACCACCTAGAGCATGGGTGCCAAACTCGATCACGTCACATGACATATCGTGACATATTGCGATGGTTTTTGCCTTTGCGGAGCTGGGGTGGGCGTGGCCTGCACATGACACATCCAGCCCACAGGCCATCAGTTTGACAGGCCGGACCTAGAGTCATTAACATTGGGCAGTGTTAATATATTGCAATACTACTTTTCAAAATGCAGGTGAGAGTTATGTATCGGAATGCTCGCTCTAATAAAAAGATACTCCATAAGCAGCAAAGCTGCCTACCAGATGATGACTACTTCAGAGCTTTTTTTTTTCTATACATGTTAGGTTTTCATTTTTCCTGCAAGGGAACTAGGGAAATATAGTCTTATAGCAATGCTAAAGTTTTGTGGGTGTGGCTCTGAACAGTTGTTGAAGGAGAGAAAGAAGGCTTTGGGAACTGAAATTTCAGCTGAACTTCAAAGGACAGTTGAGGAAACTTAATATAAAAACTGAACACTGTGGAAATATACCATAACACAATATTTTCAAAGATAGCTCCATCTGAACATATACATGGTGCTGTACACAAATCATGCATTATAATTACCTTAAATTTAAAGCAATGAAAATTTTACTAAGAATTTTAACACCAACTTTATCAAATAAGTTATCCAATTCTGTCCCATAGTCACAACTATCTTGCATGAACACAACTAAAGGAACAATATTTAATGCACACGGATTAAAATGTATACCTTCTTCCATTTAATATTCAGGGTCTTCAGTCTATTAGAAATATTGTCTCTTTCCTGAGGCCCAATGCTTGTATTTGAAAGTACCTCAGCTTCTTTTCTATTTAGCCACTTAAGTTTCTCTCCTTGTATATCCATTTCCTTAATCAGACCCTAAATGAGTAAAGACAGTGTCACTTGTTCATTAAAAATTGGTTATCTCTTATAATCAGGGCAGTAATATACTTCAAATTCTAAGAGCACCCCAAAAAAAATTTCATTAAGTGGTTTTGATGACAGAAGTCCAATGAAGAATTTACTTTGAAGCAAGTTCTATGGCTGTAAAAACACAAGCAACCAATATTTGGTATCGTGAAAGATTACAAAAGAAACCATAATTTTATTAATCATAATACATGACATTAAGCTAAAACAAAAAAATATATAGTTTAACAAGTATATGGAAATCATGTTTATGTATGACACTTATAGATTACACTTTTGATCCAGTGGTACCAAGAGACACTTTGAGTAGTCCTAAATGTTATCCAACAACAACAAAAAGGAACATGATACAATAAATAAAATGCTTAATATTTTTAATGTTACTTGCCATTAATTCTTGTAAATTCTCTTCATGACTGATTGCAGGTTTTTCATCCAGGGAATTTTCTACATTTTCTACCCAGCAACTAATTTCTTCTAGTTTTCTTGTGAAATCTATTAATTGCTGATTTTTTCCATTCAGTCTGAGCAAAACCCCCAAAGTGGAATATAAAACAAAATCACTATAAATATTGAAATAGATATAAAAGCAAAATATTCCTTCTATAGCTTACTAAGCGCCTTGGAAATGATATAGTACAATACTAAAAACAAAATTGAATGAACCATATGCCTTAATGACACAAATTCATAACTTGACTTTATCCAGAAAGGTAATTTCATACAAAAAAGTCTTCAAATGTAGGCCTTAAGTCTTTAAAATACCCTTTCTCCGCAATACTTAGTAGTCTTCTGAAAACATCAACTTAATATCCTGATAGAAAAATTCAATTAATTGGCACACTGCTTTCCATCAGATTAAGAAAATTTATGAAAACTATTCTTAAAGATTTTTTTTCATCCTGTCTTTAATATTTTTATAAATAACTCAACGTAGCGAGCATATCTAATATTTCTCACTCCTCCTATTTTCCCCGCAATGATACCCTGTGAGGTAAATTGGGCTGAGAAAGAGTGACTGGTCTGCAGTCACCCAGTTGCTTTCATACCTAAGGTGGAACTAGAACTCAAGTTTCCTGGTTTACCAGCCTGATGCCTTAACCACACTGGCTCTCAACTAGATTAATATAGTTTTGATATTACTGTACGAATATGACAATGTATAGGAGAAATAGACTTTATAGTAGGTAACATTTAGGTTTTGAGAAGGAAATAGTTTTGAATGCCAATGCTTTCCAGCATACTTGTGTTAACGCATTTTATGTTAAAGCAAAATCTGTTTTAGTTGGATTTTGTTCCTTTTGGATAGAAGACTTCTTCAAGTCTACCTGCCTACTAAGAAGCACTCAGAAATTTCCAACAGTGATTAATAAAATGCAATTTCAGTATATTCTTTCTTCAGTTGAAACACCAAAGTAAACAAAAAAATCTTGTAAATTAATAATTAATTCAGATTCCAAAGCAGGGAAAACATAAAACAAATGCATGTTATATTATACAGTAATATTATATAGAATATTAATGTAGCACGGATATATGATGTATGATAGATGAGATACGATATGGTATGATATAGTTAAATAAATCACATTTAGAAACCACCCATCTCCTTTACAGAGTGATTCTGGAGAGTGCATAGTATAGTAACAGCTATGAAACTGTTTTAGGGAACTGCCTTAGGAAACCTTTTAGAATAAAGATATGAGAAGTTTCTCTTGGTGAAAATCCACAATGGCATCTCCAAATTTTAAAGAAATTTATCTGCACTGGCACTAAGATATCCTCAAACCCTGAGGAGTCCACTTACCTCTGTTGCCTTTCCATGACTTCAGCATTGATGTTTTTCCAGCGTTTATACAGCCCAGCTAATTTTTCTTTCAGGAAGTTTCCATCTGTATTGGAGAGTTTCTGGATTATTTCCTCTCCTGTTCTATTCAGTGTTGAGAAACTGAGCTTATGGCTGCTGATTCCCTCTTCAAGTTCCTGTTGAAAAAGCATATATATATAGGTAGTGGTTTCAGTTTCGACCCAGAATATCTATAGCAGATGTTATCTCTGCTGCAAGAAGATGGATTCATGACTGCTATTTGTGCATCTGGACTGTACCTCCTTTTTCCTGATCTATAGGAGGCTGCTTTTTTAAAAAAACCTGAGAAGTATTATCTACTACTAGTTTGGAGCCTATGTATCTCTTTCTGCAAAGGGCTGCCTATTTCCTTCTAAGCCTTGCCCAACTTGCTGTATCACAAGGGTGTCAAACTCGCATCGTCACGTTATCGTCACGTGACATATCACAACATTTTCCCCCTTCACTAAAATGGGAGTGGGCGTGACCAGCGCATGATGCATCCGGTCCATGGGCCATAAGTGTGACATCCCTGCTGTATCTTCTCTTCAATATTCTCAGTGACTACATTTGAGTATCTAATATTGCCAAGACCTTCTCCTCTATCACAAATGTGCTTCCCCCTCTCATTCACGCAGACTTAACCTCCGCAAAATAAAGGTCCTGTCCTAAGCTTCATTTGAGGAGAAATATACAATTGTCTCTACCAGGAGGAAGACTTTCTCAGTAGCAGATTTAATGCCTGCTCTAGAACAAGAGGACTGAAATCCTAATAAGTGTGTTCAATATAGCATCCCTCTCCAAATGAAACTAAAGCATTGGCTTCTTTACTTTTTAAAAAATTCACTATATTTGTTTCATCAACATCTTTGGAAACTATGCAAATAATTTCTCGATACAATTCATGTAGGTTGACTTTATGTTTTAATAGGGCTAAGCATTGCATTCAGGCAAAATGTGATGGCACAACCTTTGCAGCACAACGGTGGCCCCTTTAATTTACTGGCAGTCTCAACAGAAGTGTTATCAATGTAATATATGCACAAACCTTTGAAACAACCGCACTGGGCTTTGAAGGCAGCACCAATGCCCTTTGCAAAGCAGCCTTTTAAATGCTTTGTTCAACTCCTAGCTGCCAGCATGACAAAACCTGACAATTGCCACTTTCTTCTGTGACAACAGTAGAATTAAAGGCTCTAACTAGAGTGCTGGGATTAATACACAGTAATCAGTTACCTGCTGGTGTATCCTGGCTTTTTCTATATCCAGACTGCCATCTGGAGCGTGGGCTTCAGCCAGCAACCCTTCTGCTTCTGTTAGCCACTGTGAGAGATCATTTAGATCACAATGGAACTGTCTCCACTCCTCTATAGACTTATCAAAACTACTAAACGGAATAAGAACAGGAGAAAAATGTGAAAGGTATTTCAGAAGTAAAACAAGATAATTTTGCACTACAGGATACATACATGGTAAGACTGCAAAATAGAATATGTATGCACGTGAGTGTGTGTACATATGTAGAAGACAACAGATGCAATCTTGACAGATAGTTTATTTTGGCTTATTTGTGTTGAAAACAAAGATATTTAAAGACCAACTTTAAAGGAAGCACTATTCACACTTTTGATCCATCCATTTATAATTTCTATCATTTCAATCTCAGAAAAGAAACAGAAAGAGAGTGCATGAGCATATAGGCAACTTACACAATTTAATTCCTATCTAAAATCAGTTTGTCTACTTTGAAGCAAATGTACCCAGACCAACCATAACTCTGGGACACATGAATCATAATAAACTAGTTCAACTAGCTGGGACTCCAGGAAAAAGAATCAATTTTACAGACTTAGCCACAGAGTTGACCCTTATAGCCAAATTTCAGAGGAAACTAAGTTGCTGAATATGTGAGTGTATGAATATTTATGTAGCACACTTTTTTTCCAAGTTGAAGCCAAACATGAGACATAAACTTCTTAAGGTCACTGGTGCCATTGCCAGATTTACAAGCAAAGAGTAACAAGCTAAAATTAGATGATGGTCCCAATAAGCACCAAGAACAGATAATATCCTTCTTCAAAGAGTAAGCTTTCCCCCATGCCAAGCATACCAATCAACAGAATGTTTCAGTGTGTCTTCTATCACTCTTTTCCAGGAAACAATATTAGAGATAAGTGCCCCTGACTAAAGCCAACAGACATCTCATATGTCTCCATAGGATCTAAAAGAAATATTATTCTCAGTGTTACCTGATAAGGCAAGCTACTGAGATAGTTCCACTACAATTTTTTGTCCACCCTACTAGGAAATATAAACATGTTTTTCCTCTTCTTCTTCTTCTTCTTCTTCCACCTCCTCCTCCTATTAATTTGTGTTAGGTATACTACTCAACCAACCATCAGCAGAAACTGCGTCAGCATTTGGATGGTTTCCTTTTTCATTTGGAGGAAGGCCTTTCCTTCCTAAGAATTCTGGGTAAGCTAGTGAAGATGGTAAGAATGCGAGCCTAACAACTCCAGTATTTATTTCATCCATTCCCCCTTACTTATACTTCATAAGCAACATTGTGAAGTAGGCCATCATTCCATCGTTCATTCCAGGGGCACCACTTTATGAGTCATGATTGTCCATTACTTGGCAGAAAAAGGGAAAGGAAAGACAGGAAAAAGAGTCCTTCCTGATATTATCTGTCAATTAAGGAGAGGAAATAGAGCAACTGAAAAGGAGGAAAGTGAATAACCTGTAACAAGGGAAGAAGCTACAGGAAAGTCTTAAAGGCATCTTGCCTAGAGACACCTAATTGTTCCACTGCTTCATGGGTGGAAAAGAGACATTACAATTTTCAGACCATTACAGCTGAAAAAAATGTTTTTTCGTCAACAAAATGTGCAACACAATCTTCCTAATGAGGAAAAATAAGTGGACATTTATATTCCAAATAGAAAACATAGCTTTCTATGTCATTATTTAGAGATATATTTTTATTCCCAGTTGTGAGATATAGCTACGATTGAACCAAACTGTTTTTGTATCCCAAGCTGACAGGAGAATTCTTCCATATTATAAAAGACTTATTCATACCAGTCTTGGCTTTAAAGTCTTGGCTTTAAAGAAGCCTACTTACTTTTAAGTACAATGCAAAATTAGATACATTATTTATGAGATTCAAGAACTGTCTTATCCTGCAATGAATCAGCTAGGAAATCTGCTTGTTGTATTTCACCAATTGACTATGAAGCTTAATTTCTCTTTTAAAACGGGAAGGTTTGCCTACTTCATTGTTAATTTAATAAGATCATTTGAGTTTCCAAATGAACGATAGGGCTTCAAATATAGCCATGGCACAAATGTCTGCAAATACCGAGGAAGAATTTTTTTGTAATGCCTGCAGTGCACAAAGAGCAAATGTGATATAATACAAAACTCTTTTTGAAAACAAGTTCAAATGATGATGCTAGGGGCTGATACAATTCTACAGGTGCAGTCTTTAAAACTATAGGGAACAAGAATGAAAATGCAATGAAAGGAGTGTACATGACATTTCTGCGGATTCCTATATTCTCATGAATTAATTGGCCCACATTCTTGTGACTTTAAAAGGAATGCTAGTAAACAGACATGCTAAAAGAGACAGAGAGAAATATATAAGATGCAGCAACGGATTTGCTTTGTAGTTTGGAGAGAAAAAGAGGTTGAGAACAAAAGAGTCAAGTTTTTCTCCATACCACGCTATTCATAAAGTTAAGAACATGATGGTCCCACTTTAATTTTCATTTTTAATTTAATATATAGTTTCCTTACACCACCTGAATTAAAACTTCTTGGTTCCTTGCCTGCTAGCTTGCATAGTTGTTTGCTAAGCAACTTTGGCAAATAAACAATATTTTGTAAATAATACTTTAAAATGTTACCCTGTTTACATCCAAACTTAGCACAGCTGGTTTAAACTGCAGGGATAGTAGAGCTACAAAATGGCTATTACTTGATTTATTCTCTTCTCTGCCTAACTCATCACATTTTCTTGGCGAAAAACTGTAAGTACAAAATATAGACAGTCCTTTTACTTACCATTTGCGATCATTGTACAATCTGTTAATTCGATCCCATTCTGCATTAAGCTGGGTTAGTGAATCTTCTATTTGAACAGCTTCAGGTCCAGATGCCTCTAGTATAACATCAGGTTGCTTTTCATGAATAACTGCAATCTGATCCTCTAATTTATCCAACATATCTTTTATGTTCTGTAATACAGTAAAACAAAAATACCAGGCAGAATTAGCATCCACTCAAAGATAACCGCCAGCTGGAAAAATAGAGCCTGATTAGATGGCAACCAACATCAGTAT
>JAOYMU010000252.1:41365593-41377065 GCA_025802295.1 Psammodynastes pulverulentus | reverse complement strand
AGTGAAAACGGGCTCCCAATTTCCATTTTCAGCTGGGATGGCCTCCTGCAACTCTCAGCCAGAGAAAACAATGGCCCCCCCGAGCTCTGTTTCACTGGCAGAAGGTTGCAAGAGGCCGTTGCAGCCAAAAACAGAGATTGGGAGTCTGTTTTTGCTGACAGAGCTCTCGGGCCGCCACAGGTGCTCCCAACATGAGAGAGGTCAAGCTGGCCACGCCCACATGGCCACACCCACACTGGCCCCCCAAGGTCAAACACAACCCTGATGCGGCCCTCAGTAAAATTGAGTTTGACACCCCTAATATATATGATATCTAAAGGAATCCAAATATATGGTGTGATATATGATACTAAAGGAATCCAAAGCAATTCTAAAATTCAAGCTATCTTAGTAGTCACAGAATAGAAAATTTTCACAGAAATGATAGTTTCAGTAATTGGTAAGATTATGTTTTAAATGCTCTATTCTTTGTTTTAATTTGATTCTGGAACTGATTTTGCAAAATCTATTATGACATGTCAAATCGATGCAAATTGCAGTTATTATGCAAACTGATAATAAAGTACATTTATTTCACAATACTTTTTTTGCAAATTTTGGGAACTACATATCTTTCAAGGGGAAACATTAAGATTGCTTTTGGGGGAATATATTTTTCATAAATTGGAAAAATGTTTTTTAATATTTTTACTATACTGTACTTTAAATGTTCCTACAGCAGTTTAAGTAGCTGTTTACTAATAAATCAGTCTCACTTTCTTAAATGGTTCTTATTTTAACTGACAAAGTTGTATGCAATGAGTAGTCTAATGCAATAGTACACTATAATTTTAGCCTTACAAATCTTTTGCTCAGACTAAGGAAGTCTGTAATTCCTTGCAGTACCCAACAGGACATGTTTGGAGGCAAATATAGAATACACTTCCAAACAGATTCTGCCACAAACCAGTGGAGAAATCCAGGCGGATTAACCTACATCTGAAATCACTGAATGCACTCCATCTGCTGGATTCAAATATTTAAGCTAGGCTCCAGGTTAAAAAGATTGATTTTTGTCCACAACTGCTTCCAAAGCAAAACAGAAGGTATATTTTTGTTCAACAAGAAGAACTATAACAAGTATCAAAATGGGATGCAAACTAAGAAGGCTAAGAACAGGCTGCTTACCTTAGCCCAAGCAATTTCAGTGTCCAGATCAGAAAGTGTACGTTCTGAAGTGGACTTATGCACCAGTTCAGCTTCTGTCACCTCTAACCATTTGGATAAGGAGAGGGAGACTTCATTGAATTTGCACGAGAGTTGCAATGCCTGTTCTAGATCTTGTTTTCCTTCTGTCACCTGTTTTTTTTTTAAGCATATAAAAGACTGAGCATCAAGAACAAACAATTAAGAAAACTTATCTGATCAACATTATGTGCGGGTCACACAGTGAGCAGATGTTTGGATTGGATCTGACATTTTTGTTTGCCTATCAACTCCTTCCCAAGGACCTGGCATAGACAGATGTTGCTGTTTAATGGTGTTAATGATATCTTCATAGGATGTAAGCTGCTCCAAATAAAACTGTTTTTTTGCAATAGACTGGTGGTGATTTTTATCAATGCTAATGGTTTTCAAGCAGTGTTCCAGATTTTTGGAATTGCACCCAAAGCACTTTTAAATTTAGTATTATTCCACAACCTCTATTTTGGCTATGGTTACTTCCCTCTAAAAAGAATTTGTCCTCATCAGTCAACTACATCTATGAAGGAAAATGAATAAGGAAAAGGCAGTCAATGACAATTCTACAAGATAGATGGACTCGTGAAGGAAAAGATGACCTGTCAAGGAACCACCTCTTAGATCATTTATTTTATTTTCCAAAAATATGTGTATGTTGCTTTTTTTTCTTTTTATCAAATCTCAAAAAGCCTGGGCTATATTTCTCATCAACCACAAATACTGGATAATAGCATTGATGTGGAAATTCGCATATTTTCATCTCTGGTTTAAAACATTATAGATTCTCATTACAGATTTAACTTGTGAATAGTAAATCATCCAAAGCCAGTCGGGTTCACTTAATATTTAATTAAATGCTTGAAATTCACCTCGAGTGGATTTTACACAGTGAAACAAAACTGTACATGTGAAAAGACTAACCTGCGCTCCCAAATCATTATAAAGGAATTTCAGTGCTGTCAGTTGTTCATCCATGCTTTTGGGGTTGTCTGTCTGCTGTTTCTGTACAATCTGCCTTCCTGTTTTGATCACTGTCTCCACTTCAAGCTTTACTTCACTCAGGGTCTTGTAGAGTTTCTAGAATCAGGACACCATATAGTTTTATTATATTATATTAAAATATATTATAATATTTCAGCTTCCTGATTTAATTTTACTTTTCAATAACCATCAGAATTGAACCACTTTATCATCTTTCTGCATACCAAATCCACATTCTGGATTCTGTGGTTTGCTACAGTTAAAGACAAATATTAACTATATTAACTAGATTCAAATTAGTCAGTAACCCAATTCTGAGCAATGGTTTCTATTTAGAAAATAAATGACAAAAATGCCCCCAACATCATAGCAATTAGAAGTTACCATGAAGAATCAATGGGAGATCATACGACAGCTTAGAACAAAAGAGAAGAGGGAAGAGAGAAAATAACACCTAAGTTCCCAGCATGTTCAAAGGCTAGTAATTATGTCTGAATACAGTCCAAGTACAATGAAATAACTCCACAATTTAAAAAACAACAACACTACTTTGTTCACATTGCTAAGGCTTTCTCATTTTTTATCTGACTTAGACTGATCACACTTTAATGGGAGATTTCATATTTGCAGTACAGATGTTTTACATCAGGGGTCTCCAACCTTGGCAACTTTAAGTCTTGTGGACTTCAACTCCACAAGAAGGAGTTGAAGTTGAAGTCCACAAGTCTTAAAGTTGCCAAGGTTGGAGACTCCTGTTTTAGATGAGGGAATAGAAAAGGAACTTATCAAAGTTACAGATGACACCAAGCTTGCAGGAATAGCCAACAGCCCAGAAGATAGGATCAAGATCCAGATGGATCTCAACAGACTTGAACACTGGGCCGTATCTAACAAAATGAATTTCAATGGAGAGAAAAGTAAGATTTTACATTTAGACAAGAAAAACCAAACATACAGCTGCAGATCAGGTGAAACTTGGCTCAATAACAGTAACTGTGAGAGGGATCTTGGAGTCCTAATGGACAATCACTTAAATATGAGCCAATAGTGTGCTACAGCCCCAAAAAACCCAATGCAATCCTAGGCTGCATTAACAGAGGGATAGAATCAAGATCATGTGAAGTGTTAGTACCGCACTATAAGACCACACTTGGAACACTGCATCCAATTTTGGTCACTGCAATATAAAAAAAGATGTTGAGACTCTGGAAAGAGTGCAGAGAAGAACAACAAAGATGATTAGGGAGCTGGAGGCTAAAACATATGAACAACAGTTACAGGAATTGGATATAACTAGTCTAGTGAAAAGAAAGACTAGGAGTAACTTGATAACAGTGTTCTAATACTGTATTTGAAGAAATGCCACAAAGAAAAGGAGGTCAACTATTTTCCAAAGCCCAAGAAGGCAAGACAAGCAATTGATGGAAACTAACCAAGGAGAGAAGCAATCTAGGACTACAGAGAAAGTTCCTGACAGTGAGAATAATAAACCAGTGGAACAGCTTGCCTTCAGAAGTTGACGGTGCTTCATCATTGGAGCCTTTTAAACAGAGACTGGTCAACCATTTGTCTGAAATTGTGTAAGGTCTCCTATTTGAGTAGGGGGTTGGATTAGAATACCTCCAAGATGCCTTTCAACTCTGTTATTCTATTATTCTGCTATTCTGTTTCCACACAGGTCTGAAAACAAATCATGCCTAAAATCTTGGCTAAGTAAGTGTGCTAGTCTTTTATACTGATGAGATTCTATATCAAATGTGGCTCCAGGTGCTATTCAATTGGAGAATAAAATCATGCTCTTAGAACTCTGATAATACAAGGGAAAACCATTCTTTGAATTCTTTTATCTCAAGGCACAAAGTCTCTTCTCCTTTCATTCACATTTTCTACCACTGTTGTGAATGTCAACTGTTGGGCTACTGGAAAGTTCACTGCCATGGAGGTAAAGAAGCAAACAAAGTTTCATAGAGAAAAATTAGGAAAATTTAGTCATAGCATTATATTACCATGCACTTATCAAAGTGAAACTGAATGATATCCGGATCAATATCCTTCACATCCAAGATATGGAGTTCAACTTTTACACTATCCAGAACTCGTTTACAATCCAGCATACGCTGCTCAAAATTCGCTGGTTTCTGGAACAGCTGATACTTCGTGGATACCTCCCGGAGCTTTCTCTGTTTATGTAAGAAACAAAAATTTGACACATCCGCACACTTAGAATGAAAAAATCTTTCTACTAACTGTTCTTATTTGTAATTTATATCTTACTCTTCTAGTTCAGTATTTGTTTCTTTTTTTATATCATTATGGATTTCCTCTCCTTATAACCATATTTCCTTCTACTCTTAACTTACAGAATAATTTATCTCTAAATCTTTTCCACTTAAACATGACAAAGTCAACTCTTCAAAAACACAATAAAAAACCATCAAGAAGTTTTATCTAGAACTATGTTTGGGATTTTCAAAGGTACAGTGTGTACTCTGTTTCCAAATTTTCTTCGCTTCTATCAGCCCCAAAGCACAAAAACAGGCACGGAACACCATGAACTAATCAGTTCTCCCTCTAGCTACCTAATCAGAGAATTCACAAAATGGGATTTAAACACCATCTCATGTCCTGAATTTATAATACTTCCCAGAATATCAAAAATCTTCTTGCTTGAATCGATTCCTCATCTCTAATTAGTACTGTCTTTTTTTCTTCTTCTTCTTCTACCTTTGAAAATCAATGCTATAAGGTTTGCTACTTAATTCTTTTATCAACTCCAAACTCAACCCTGCTATCCTGGTTTCTATTTGCTATGCTCCACTGAATCTTTCTCACAAAACCAAACTGTTTACCCTATTGTGAAAATATAAATGCCTCTGTCTAGACTCCACTCTTCATAATCTCTGTTTTGAAGCAACTGTTTTCCCTTTCCTTTTCTTTAGGGGATTTACTGGGCACCTTTACTTAGTTTTTTGTAATCACTAAGGAGTACTTCAGGTTAGCCAGCCAAATACCATAATCTCAGTATTATCTACTCCTCAAATAGTTTCTCTACCTATTTGCAATGCTAATATCCATCCTGTTCAACAGATATAGATTCTTCAAGTGCCCCCAACTCTCTCTTTTCATATAAAGATATTGGAAAAAGGATGCCAACAATTATTAAAATGTTTGATTGCCCAAGGAGCTAAGAAAAGTGTATTATAGCATATTTCACAAATAGGACCTTTCAGAAGTATGTAAAAGTATTAGCCTACTTTTACAAAGATATGCCTATGGGAGTCAAAAAAGGGAAAAGACTGGAGAGAATGAAAGTGAAAAAGAACAGAAGTGACAAATAAATTAAAGTTTATAGTATGTAAAATTATTGACAACGCTGCATTTGAAAGTAACACAACAACTGTGCGAAAACTGGGAAATTCATTAGCACTGTGGAGAAAACCTTGATTCACATTCAGGTCTTTGATTCTTTTGAAATGTTTACCTGCAAGACATCCAAATGAGTCCCACCACGGGGGGATCGGCACTCTGGTGAAGGTGGCATTAAAGAATAGACATTCTTTCTAAGCTCTTCCAAAGTGGACTCATGAGCAGCAATCTCAGCTTGGATTTTCTGCCATTCATTATAGAAAACGGAGAAAAGAGAACATAGCAGATATCAATCTGCCTACCCAATAAATCATACTACTAAAATGTATTATAAAGACTATAACATCCACTTTAGTCAGTGCTGATTTCAGGGACAGACTGCTTATTTCACAATCAAGAGATTACTGACAGTTTTCTAGTGCAAGACACCATCAGCATCTCTTCATAAAGCATGTATTCCCTTAATTATCTTACAACTCAAAAACCATGTTACAAAGTGTTTTTTTTAAATAAGGTCAGAAAGGAAAGGGGAAAGGGGAAAAGGGAAAGGGGAAGCGGGAAGGGAAGGGAAGGGAAGGAAGAAATACCTGTGCCTCTTGAGGCATTTGGAAGGCATCTATTCTATTGGTCAAATAGGATGTTAGCTGCTTATCCAAATCCTTCAAGCTCTCCTGAAGAACCTGCAACATGTGCTCAGTTTCTCGCATCATCTGAAGTTGTTGCTCCAAAGAAATCTGTTTACTGACTGCCTAAGGGGAGACAAAGAAATATGTCGTATGAAAACTTTAGAACCTGTATATAAACCTAAATATAAAAACAAAAATAGTATATCAGAACTGCTCGCACTATGCTGTTATTTTCTGATTGTCAACTATGCAGTGAAATATTACTTTCTTGTGGTCAAGGGATACTTGCTGAAAGGCACATAATTCTAGAGATTCCTGGCATGGCAACCTAAGTCAGAAGCTCTGACTTCAGCATTCGCTTTTGTTATCAAAACTTATGGAAGTTTCCAGAGGACATATTAATACCACTGGAATCATGATGGGATCCATCAATCCTCATAGACAACAACAGTTTCGAAACGACTATCAATTCAGCTCTTTGTCCCTTGCAAGATCCTCTGTCCTGTATTTTTCAAGGCCAAAAAGGAGTTCTCATTCCAAGGCAGTGGGTAAACTTTTAAAACTACTACGGCGTTACTTCATATTCTGTAATCTGAACCATATAAATCTACTCATTATACTTCAATCCTTTTTAAAATATAAAATCAGAAATCCAGTCATTTTACACATTTTTGTGGGATGGGTCTTTGTTGGTAGAAATCATTTACCTCATTTATAGCAATCATGATTTAAAATTGCATTTCCAAATTGTTAATTTTTTCTCCTTTTTGTTTCTTTGAGGAATGTAACCCCATGACTTGGCATCATAATTCTGTTTCTCGCCTATACAAAAATATAGGATCCACTAAGCTGAATCTGGATCTGTACACTTTCAATCAAGAATTCACTCAGACATCCAGTTTATGGTGTAGGTCATGCGGATGTCAAACTTCTGACCGACCATAATGCAGGATAGAGGTAGTGTTGCCATAATTATGCACAACTGACCGTAATATTGGGCAGCCCTTACTTCTATAAGCTAGTGAAGAATACCTTTAAGCATCATTCAGAACTGTACATTGCGGATGCTGACAGCAGTAAAAATAAATGTTTCATTCCATCAAAGTTACATATCATACCACATGACTTAATTCCTCATAACGGGCATTGAAAACTTCCAACTTTTCACTGATGATTTCATCAAGGATGCCTCCATCTATCAGTGTTTGACCAAGCTCCCGAATTTGAGTCCGATTGTCAGCTGGATGGCGCAGAATGGATTCCAGTGACTAATGAGAAAATAATTAAACCAAAATGTAGGCGCTTGTTTTCTAACATACTGAACGCAGCACTCTGACGTTTTCAAATTGGAAAAAATATCATTCAGAAAAAGCATACATTTACAGTGTCTGAGGACTCACATTACCATTAAGAGAACAATGAAACATATGGCATCTTATCACCCTAAAATAGTTATGGAAATTACAGACAAATATATCAGAACAGTGGAACCCATAAAAACAACTCAAGAACTCTACCAAAACAAAAAGAGCAAAAGGAAATAAAATCAGCCGATGACAGCAGAATCAGTGCAATGTAAACCCAAACTTGAAAGCAGATGGAAAAAAATATCAGGTTTTTTTTAATGTCTTCAGACAATAAAAAGGAAGGAAGAAAGTATCACCAATGGGAATGCAGAAGGTGGTGCTGTTTGTGAAATCTCCAAGTATGATGGAAGCAGATATGGCGCCTCTTCTAGTTAGGTTTACCAGTACTAGACTGCAAAAATCCAGGGGACCATTAGGTGGCAACACAAAGAACTTTATATATATATATATCTTTGCTGCCGTCTAGCAGCAATAACCTTTGGCATTCCCAATCCCATATTTCTGCCTGAGCTGATCATAATAGATATGGAGGGTCAAAGAGCAAATGCAGCCTCAAATTTCCTGCGCATGGAACATTTAAGAAAAACTGTCACTCTGGACTGGAGTAACTACAGACATATACTAGGAATCCCTTCGGTTAACTGTGGATAATCAACCGTTGTCTGGCTAATGTATTCTAACTACAGTTTCTGAAACACCTTCAAAGAGAGATCTATTGCTGTAGCCTGCTCTAAATGCCAGTAAACTACTGTATGAACAATAGAAACCAAGGTTTTATTTTATACGCATTAGTGCACCAGTCAGAGCAAATGAAAAGAATTCCAATTAATCAATATAATCACCAAGATTTAAAGTCTCCTTAGAGACTTTATCATTATTTTTTTAAAAAAATTACTGTTTCACTGTCATATTTCAAAGAATAAAGAAAGTATTTAGCAGAACAAAAATTGGAATATTTTGCAAGATCACCATGCGTTATATAGCAAATCAATAAAGGTTTCTGGTTCATCTTTGTTGTTAACAACACCACAGCCAAAAATACCAATGTTTCAAAATATGTTTAGACACCCAGAAGTGTCCACTAGGAGTGGGAGAATTAGAAAAAAGAAAAAAGATGGCAGGCACAAAACATACATTCCAAAAAGAGGGGAGTCTACATAGGGATGCTGTATTTGATATTTTGCCCTTTTTTGATCTTTGATCAAAGATCAGAGACTGCAGACACCCCTATTTCTTTTAGCTCAAATAAGATTTTTTTTTCATATGGGCCTCATTGATGCATCTTGAATGAAAGCAACAAAATGAAAACGCTTTCAACAGGTCTGAGTTCCATCCACTTCTACAATTACTTAAATATTATGCAAAATGAATTTTGTATTTAAATATAGGAGGGGGAGGGAAATCTTCAGTTAAAAAAATCCTAAACTCATTTGCATAAACTATTTTTACAGACTATCCTTTGTACCTCAAGGGCTTCACTGACAGCATCTATTTTCTCTGGCAAGTGTTCAATTGTTTTCATCTTCTCTTCCAAAGTATTCAGCCAGGCTGCTTCTAGGTCCAGATAGTGTAGCAGTTCAATCCAACAAGACCATACTTCCTGAAGGGAAAGAATATATGAACCAAGAAAAGGCTCATTCTATTTCAGAGGCTGGTTCCTCTCAATCAAGTTATGCATTTATTTCTTAAGCTTTATATAGATTTTCCAGAGTATATTATTCATCAACAGCAATGATTTCTAGAACTACTCCAGATAATTTACTAGTTATTGCCTAACAATGAGACAGGTATTTTCAATTCACTCAATCTCAGGGTTCTCACTTACTCAACTCACTGTATCTCCAATGCCAATTCCAGATGTTTGCACTATATACAATATCAAAACAATGAGATAGTATATTACAATGGGGATAACTTGGATGCCGCATGAATAAATACATTCGGAGACAATAGCCAGTAATTGTTTCCTTAAGAGGCAAAAAAATGTATTCTGCTTATACATATTCTATACTTCTTTCTTTACCTGAATCATTAATATAGAATTTTCTAATTCACCATTTTAAACATGATCCAAAATTGATTTGGATCACATTCCAAAGTTTTTTCCAAAGCTAGTAATGTATTTGCCCAATGTGACTAAAATAGAAAACTGAGTTTAAGGACTTGACTTTATCCTGATTTGCAGCTATAAAGAATTAAATAAGGAGGCCTGACTGCACAGTTACTATTTCACATTGCTATCAAAAGTATTATAGGAAATATATGTGGAATGCATGTGGAAGTTAAATATACCTGAAATACTTAGTAGGCAATATATAATTCAGAAATAATCCCTGTATTGATGGAGTCTTACTATATGCATTCCAGTAGCTATATATGTCTCATCCATATATCCCTGGCTTTTCACTGACATTTTAAAAACAACAAAAAACAGTGAACTACCACTAATTTTGGAGCCACTAATTGAACTTTCTTTATTTGCATAAGAAATGGCTTCTAACTAATGGACAGTAACTACAATCCTTTACTATTTAAAAAGCAGTGTTAACATATATGTGAGGCTTAAAATCAGTGTTGAGTCCTGGAAAGCGCCTACACTTTTCTTGGCAAAATTTCACAAGTAGTTTGCACTTGCCTTCTTCTTACAACTAAGAGTGAGTGACTGGCTCAAGGTCACCCAGCTGGCATTGTGCCTAGGGCAGGACTAAAACTGGCAGTCTCCTGGTTTCTAGCCTGGAACCTTAAGCACTATGTCAACTGGCTCTCTAGGAAGCTTTAAAATATCTACAATTAAGTACATAATAAAAGAGCTTTCAGTTGTTGGTTTATTAAATAAAAAGCTGGTCCAACAATGCGCCCATCCCCAACTTTTAAATATACAGCAAAAACATACCATTGGCATGATTTCTTTTTAATTCTGGGAGTATAAACTTACCGTATTTTTCGGAGTATAAGACGCACTCCCCCCCCCCCAAAAAAGTGGGTGGAAATGTCTATTATATGGGCCCATTTTTGGCCTCCCAAAGCCTCCGTGCATCCTTCTTTTTCCCCTCCCCAGCACACAGAAGCACTCTGCCAGCCAAAAACGGGCCCCGGTTTTGGCCTTCAGAGTGCTTCTGGACTCCGAGGAGAGCAAAAACCAGACGCACCGAGGTTTTGGGAGGCCAAAAACATGCCTGTTTTTGGTCTCCCAAAGCCTCTGTGTGTCCCATTTTTGCTTTTGGCCTGCAGGGTGCTTCTGGATGCCAGGGAGAGGGAAAATGGGATACATGGATGCAAAATATTTTTTTTCTGATTTTCTTCCTCTAAACCAAGGTGCGTCTTATAGTCCTATACGTGTTATATTCCGAAAAATACGGTATGTCTTAAACCCTCCTATTGGTGTTAAGGGCAGGAAGAATTAGTTATGGATCATACCTCCAAAGTGTGGCATTTCCCTCTGATCCTGTTGCACAGTAGCTGGTAATTCTCCAATACAAGGTTGAGCTCCCTTGTTAAGTCCTGACCACCAGATGGCAGTTTAGCAGCTAGCATTTTGATGCTGTCTTTCAGAATTTTCACCCTCACTTCTTTCTGCAGCACATCTTCCTTTGCTCTCTGCCCAGAGGAAGCAAATAAGGACCAAACTAAATTGCAAATCACTGTATTAACAGTGGGATTTGAACAAATAATTAAAATACTGAATGAACTGTTAACACAGTATTTCATATGCAAGTGACAAGTGATACAATCCATGTCTATGGGGATTCTCAGTCATCCAGGTCATGGTTATCCCAAAGGTGCTTTTTTCAAGAGGCAACTGGACTTTCTGGTTTTTCTTTGAAGATGTTTTGCTTCTCATCCAAAAAGCTTCTTCAGCTCTGACTGAATACCATTCCATTCCCCACCATCCAGCCAGAGCTGAAGAAGCT
>JAOYMU010000252.1:41279471-41290688 GCA_025802295.1 Psammodynastes pulverulentus | reverse complement strand
GCCAAATTGCAGGCAGCTGGCTGTAAGCAGAAGTAGCCTGCAATTACTGCACTCTATCCTCTGCGCCACCAAGACTCCTAAGCCATTGTATCCTATCATCTGCTTAGTGCAGAGGTGCCAAATTCACAGTGTCACATTGTTGCCACGTGACATATTGTGACTTTTTCCCCCTTTGCTAAAACGGAGGTGGCCATGGCCAGCGTATGATGCATCCAGCCCACGGGCCGCAAGTTTGACACCCCTGGCTTAGTGCAAGAAGGCAAATTAAAGTACCCCACAGAAATGGCTTTACAATCTCTGCTTGAATATCATCCCGTTGTCATTATTTGCCTTTTGTTAAGTTGCTCTTATTGTTAGTAAGTTTTTTCTTCCTAATATCCAGTCAAATACAGTCTTCCTGCAAATTTAAAAGTGATTGTCCCAGGTCCAGAACTCTTGAATGACAGAGAATACCTTCTTCCATTGTGGCATCTCTTCACCCCAGTCATATTTTGTTTTACAATATTGCCTCAAGTCTTTCCTTGTAAGACTTCTATGGTCTCCTGATCATTCTCACTGTCCTTCTTTGCACTTTCTGAATCTCATAATATGGTGTGTTGCAGTGAATATAAGACCAAGTAGATGTCTGCCCAATACAGAATGTAGTGGAACTATTATTTTCTGTGATTTGAAAACTATACTTCTATTGGTGCATCTTGTAATTGCTTTAGTTGTATCACAGCCATGTCACATTGCAGCTGACTCATATGCAACTTGTGATCAATTTCACTTCCAAGATTTTTTTTCACAGTCTTCTTTTCAAAGCCAGATATTTCCTATCCTGTACTTGAACCGTTCATCATTCTTTTTATTTTATTTATATTTTTGCATTTATCTTTCTCCATTCTATGAAGATGATTTTGAATTTTGTTTCTGTCTTCTGAAGCATTATGTGCGACACACTTCATACAAGAAAGATATACCAACAGCAGGCTGTTCAACCATCTTGACATTAGTCACTTATTCTGAAAACTGTTTTTGTCAAATTTGTAGAAGACTGTACTCCCATCATTTGAACTAGCAACTATGAGTCAAAACTTTTCTGACTTAATAGATTATTAATCCTAAACATGGCCACTAACTCTTTCTGCTGTCCAAAGTCACTAAACCAAATAGACTGACTCACCCTCTCTTTAAGTATTTTTGGTAAGTTGTAACAGGGTTTGTGACTGCCAAAAGTGTATATATATACACTTCCTCAATTCTGATGCAAGTACAATTTTCAGAAAACAGCAGCTGTTGTAAATCCCACCCTTCTCTTGGCTCATCCCTCAGTCTCTTCAAGCCCTAGCAATAGAAGCATACAGACCTCATATCCAACTTCTAATTCAACTCCAATCTGGAGACAGTAAACAACTCAGTGAGAATGGCTGCTCAGTGTGTATCGGTTACATGAAACAAGACAAGCCACTGAAGGGACTGAACTTGGAGAGGAAAGAGGATGTGAGTAGTGACTGCAATGGAATTCCTATGTCCTGATGAACTAACAACAGGTGTGGCCTTTTTCTCAAACTAAGCTTATAAAGTAGTATACTACATCAGCTCAGAGTTTTTAAAGTAACAAAATGAAGCAATGGAGGTTTGATATACTTCATGTGTACATTAGGTACACAAGAATATATTTTCTATTTAGTTGTGCAGTAACTACAGAGAATATTTGACAAACATACGCATATCAATATTCATATTGTTCTTATCTTTGAAAAATGAAATCCATTATTGAATGGAACAGATACTTTATTATCACTTCATTGTCTTGTGCAATAATTGGAATGTCTAAGAAAATCAGCTTCTCAAATTGGTATAAGAATAAGAAGCAAACTGCATGTGATCAGGACAGCCATGTCTATTTCTTAAGCCTCTACAGATCAAGTCTGTCAATTTCAATTTGTTCCTTTGCCTCATAGCAGTATGTTGTTCAGCCTTCAACATGAGGAAACACTGAGACATCGCCAATCTTTCTCAATCATCCATTTTGCTTTGATGGAAAACATGAACTTATTCAAGTAGTATATAGTGCAAATAGAACACATGAAGAGAAGCACTTTTAATGAACACAAGGGCAACAGCCATGCTTCTTTATCAGTTAGGAGTGGGGGTACCACAGCATTTTGCATTCCACTTAAATCTTCACTAAAACACATAATCCCTTCAAAGATTTGCACCACTCTATTCTTTATCTATAGGTTTTCCCCACGCTACATTCTGCAAAACAATGTGCAAAGGGATGGAGTAGTTTTCCTGTCAATTTTTTCTTGAAAAAGTGGGCCTTCTTCCAAACAAAATGCTAAGCCACAGCTACCATCCATTTTCCAAGGAATTCTTAGAAATAAATACGATGTTGGAAGCTGGTTACGTTGCTCTGCAACATGTCAGTTTCTAGTTTTATTCATTTTTATTAAAGAGTTTTTCAAATAAAATCAGATGCATCGGAGAACATAGCAGGCACTAACGGCGATGTCTGAGAGGACAACACTGCCTCACCTTGCATTCATCAGAAGTTCTTATTTCTTCTCAAGTTCTTCATTTTATTCATCTACAGTAGCCAGATTGCTTGTTATCTGTTTTTTTTTTCTTCTGCTCACAGACCATTTTATTGAATTTAAAGCCCTGTACATGCATGAGTAATTTGCAGTGTTTTGCTGGAGCAACCAGCCAGGGTAACAGGAAGCAAATCTCAGTCCTGATAAATGCAAAGCCAAAACAAGGATTTTGGATTTTACGAGGTTTTCCCCAGGCTGAAAAGCAGACAGATGTTTTAAATATAAAATATGTTTAAGTATTTAAAAAAAAATTAAAGCTGTCATATACTAAGTTCTGGCAGAGACACCAGGCCTTCTTAACAACGAACCAGCCTCCTCATTGCTAGCCAACTGAAGCTGCCCCATGAAAGTCATAGTACTTATTTTGTGGCTGGCCAAATGGGTGGAGAATACTTATGTCTCAGCTTTAGTACAAAACTTTCCAGCCATTTTATGAAATTACATCCTTCTACCCTACTGTCGCTGTAGAGCTTTATTTCTGTGAAAGAATGGACTAGAAAATAAATGTACCGTATGTAAAAGGAAGGAAGAAAAAATACAAATAAAATAAAGGAAAGGTGTTCAAATTCAAAATCCAGATCAGAAAAGTAGGAGTTTGGGAGTTAGATCCATTTGATGATGTAGTTTTTACTACAAAACATTTTTGCCTAACAAACAAGACAATTAAGTACTTTCTAAGGATTAAATAACTTGGTCTAAATTAAACATCATGCCCTTAAAGCAAGCAATTGACATTCATGTATTTGCAAAACTTATATAACTTGCTCTTAATTTACTTATTTTGTCATGTACAAAGAACTTCATCAAATTAAGAACTAATCAAAACATCAAGCCCAACTGAGAACAAGGAAGACTATTTAAATACAGAAGCATTCTGTTCCTGTTCTGCAGGTCTTCAACAGAATATTGCTTTATAGAAGCCATTCATAATTAGTCCATCTGAATTTGAGTGGATTATTTCAGCTAGAAAAAAAGTCACAGTCTACTCACATGAGCAGCATATAAAAAGAGCCAGATAAATTGTCCCTGAAGTGTCCGTGTCATGAAAAAGTTCAAGATTTCTTTGCAAACTCTGTGCTCCCACATGTAGAGCAAGCAGTCAATTAAACAGGCTTTGATTATGATTGTGGAACTTTTATTTATTATTTACACAATGCCATCAGTGCCTTAGAGTTATGCAGGAGCTACTCTGGTACAGTGGTCAAAGCACTGGACTAGAAACTGGGTTGTCCCCTTAAGAATGAAGCCCACTGAATGAATTTAGGCCAGTCACTTTCTCTCAATCCAATCCATCACAGAGGATTGTTGTTGTTGGAATATAGGAAGTGGAAACATTGTGTTTTCTGCCTTGAGTTACACAAAATAAATCTGCATATAAATATAATTAATACATTTACATCTCATATTGTGGGTGCTCACTGACATTCTGAGAATGGCTGACAGTAAAAAGCACAAGTTGTTAT
Source organism: Psammodynastes pulverulentus (assembly GCA_025802295.1). NCBI lineage: Eukaryota > Metazoa > Chordata > Lepidosauria > Squamata > Psammodynastidae > Psammodynastes > Psammodynastes pulverulentus. The sequence continues at coordinate 41,286,643 of JAOYMU010000252.1, read as the reverse complement.
GTTGCTATCATAAAACAATTTAAGTAGTCCCATTCTACGATGGCTTAGTTTGTAAAGTAGAAACTAAAATATGCTGCTGTTTAAACAAGGAATCCTTTTGTGATCACCTGAGTTTTCAAACCAGTGGAGGCTCCTATTCATGGAAGAGAGAAAACAATCTTCATCTATGGGGTTTTTTTCCTATTTCCCTTGAAATCTCACTCCCTTTTTGGGGAGTGAAGAGATATGAGATATCAATGAAACTGTCTTCCCAAGCTTTTCTTAATAAATGCATAGAGCACCACTAGTAAAATCATGCCACTCCCGCTTTAGACACAGATTAAAATTCTTACAATCGATTCCCTGGAACAAAAACTCGTCCATGCACAACTTTAGCACTGTAGAGTTAAGTGTTTGATGGAATTCCAGCGAAAAGGGAAACATTCAGCCCTGCACACTGATTAGCATTCTGAAGTGGTGCAATCCAAGCGTATGATCTGTGTGAGAAGCTAGTTTCAGTAACAGAAAGGATTTTAAGACAACTAGGTCTCAAAGTAAAAGTTTAACAAACCATTGGATTTCTTTGGTTAATAAAGAAACAATAGAGAGAGAGGTTAATGGTGCTCCTGATCTTGACTATGAATGTTTAATTGGCATCATAAAAGTTAGATTCAGGACAGCAGTGGGAAGGATTTTGCATGGAATGTCTCTCTCGGCACCATTTAATTTAGAATACAGTTCAGTTTACATTGTCTGTGCCACACGCAGCCAGCAATAAAGGCTCAATAGGTCAAGTGTGACATGAAAAAGGAAAGAGTCTGTTTTACCCATAGCTGAATGGATGCCCAACAGCATTTGCAGTCCCTGCAAATCAAGCCATGTTAGCAACCAGGTCTATTTTGTAGATGTTTAAAATTGCAAATTGTGTGTATTAGCCAACTTCTCACTTAATACATTAGTCATTTCTAATACAGCCCATTCTGGGCAGGCTGCCTTGGAAGAATCAAGGCTATTCTGAGCAGGTCAGCAGCTTGGAAAGATTAAGGAACAAAATATTCTGCAAACCAACTCCTTAAAAATTCCAGCGTTTACTCAGGAAGGGAAGCCCAGCCTTTTATCATGAAATACTGCTGTGATATTTAGCCAGTGCCAGGATTGTTACATCTAAAAACCTTGAATGCAGAACTAGGGAATTGACAAGCATATTTAAAAATCTGAAATGAATTACAATCAGGCGTAAGACAACATATAAATCACCACAAATACCAACAACTCTTGGATCCAAACAAACCAAATTGCTCCAGGTTATTATTTGTAGCCCTGCTAGAAAGAACATTCACTGGATCCAATCAAGAGAGCTTCAAGAGTCCTTAAGAATTTAAAGAATTCCATTTCCACCACCCACCCATTTAACACAATAAACCAAACCCCACACTAAAACATAAACCATTTCAAAAGCAGAGTAAAAGGCAGTGGGTGCCTGTTAGAAGGAATAAGACAAATATCTAATCTGGTGTGGCATTTTCTTCTCATTTCCAAAAATCATACAGGTAAGTATCTTGGCACTACCCTGGAGTTTCTAAAAAATCTCAACTATTTTTTTTTTTTTGAAGAAATGCATTCCTCTGTATGAACCTACAAATCTGCCTCAGTATCAATTTGCAAATAAATGCAGCAAATGAACTATCACAACAATAGCTTATCAAATGGGCTGTCAAGTCCTTCCTGCTATTGTGGAGAATTCTGATATGGGTGCCTTTAAGAAATCTAAGACCCTGTCATATTCTTCACAAGAGGGGTAAGTAACCTAAGTGGGAAATCTGGATTTATTTATTTTTCCAAAGCCTTCCCTTTTTAAAAATTTTCACAATAGGACAGCATAAATCTACGCTGGCTTTAGAACTGAAGTAATATGATGCTAAGTTGGAAGGTCATACCCAAGGATCCATAAGTTGTCCCAACTTTCATCTTGGCCAATTTTCCAATTTTGAGAAGAATGAAACGTGAACGTTTCATGGGGAAAAAACAGGAAAGGAACATCCAGCTGATATTTCCTTCTCCAGTCAGCTGTTTTACATTCCCTTTTTCAATCCTCAAAGGGAAAGTGTTCCTTCTTAAGAACCATAAGATTGTAACTTTAATGTATTAAGTCTGCTAAGACTCACAAAAGGCAGATTTCTTTAATAATTGGTTGCAGGTAACAATTGCCGGAAAGGATGAGAAAAACTCTCAGTATGTGAGGCCCCGGGCAGCATTCTCCAGTAGTAAAGCTATTGTTGAATCTTACGAAAACTCCTATTCTGGAAATCCAGCCATGAGACTTGACACAAAAATATCAGGTGATCTACCAGTCTTGTAAGATTTTGAGCATTTATCATTTTTAATTAAAATTAATTTCAATTTAATTGTTGGGAGGCTTACAGGCACTAATTTTAGGAGTGACTGAGACTCTTAAATGTCATAAACACTGTTCTGTTGACCCTGCCTACCTTTATGTCTTAAAGATTTAAATCAATTCCAGCTTTAATTGGCTTGGAACAGCAATATAAAAACTTTTACTTATTTTCACATTATAAAAGCTGTACACCAAATTTAATCATGTTTAGTTTATAAAAGTAAAGTACAAGCATCTTCATCCACTATAAATCTCCTGTTAGAAGTAATGTGAGATAACAGAAAAGGTATTTTATACCTTTAAATACATTATGAAGGTGTTAATGAATTCCATTCAAGCAATACCTTGAATTGATTCCTATATATGAAATACCAACACACAATGTTCAGATATTTCCAGGCGTATCTGTTTATACCTCATAATAAATTTAGGTTCTTTTTCTATGTAGAGTTGTAGACTATGCCGAACCAACATACGGATATTAAAATAATAATTAAAAAACATACTACTACCTACATAGAAATATAAAGATCACATAATCTGAAACTGAACTGATTAAAGCCATTCGGTTAACGAAAGTACACCGCAAATGCAATTTATTTTATTCATCATATTTCTACCCCACCCATCTCATTTAAGTGACTCTGGATGGCCATGTACTATATATATATAAGATAAAAATAAATGACCAAGCACAAGTATAAATAATGATGAATTCTGACTGAGAAAAACAAAATAGCTATCACCCTGCTGCGGCCAATTTTTTTTTTAAGTCATATTTCACTTTTGAAAAGTTTAGAGTACAAGAAATAGCCAAGTTTATGTTACTATAAATCTGTTACCACGTATTAAAACTTCATAATCCTTTCCACGGGAGGATAAGAACATAACACTAATTCTGATGTACAGTATTAAAATAAAGATCCAGCTGACCCACCCTATTCCCAGCAATGGCTCAAACTCTTATATCCTGTGGATGAAAACAAGCATGTATCAATCTTCTAACAGCAATGTCCGTACGCAGAAGAAAGAATGAAGTACTGCACAGCTCACCAAAACAACCAAAATCTGCTGGGAGGAAGATTGGGAAGCTTCTTTTAATGGATATTTGTAGGGACGTGAAGGATTGGGGCTACAGGTGGGAGGAAAAGGATACAACAGAGATTTCTGTTCCACAAATGACATTCATCCAATTTGTTCATGTGTTGTACTTATCCAAAATAAAGTAAACGAGCAGAAAAAAACATATCATGATTCTTCTGCTGACTCTCTGCACTTTTACTCAAACAGCACAACTATGAATGTAAGATAACCAGAAAACTTAGAATTGGCCAATTTCAGGTGAAATTATTTTTCTCTCTTCAAGAAACTTCTCCATATAATGTGTGTGTGCGCGCATGCATACATGTGTGCACACACACATATGCATGCACATGTCAGAAATTACACTATATTACACTATATACTATATTACACTATATACATGATAAAGAATGGCACATTTCTAAAATTCATTCCCGATCTGCATAAATTCTCTTTCTCAGAAACAAACCATTTACACACACACATATTGTCTACCACAGGGGTGTCAAACTGGCAGCCCGCGGGCCGGATACATTACGTGCAGGCCACGCCTGCCCCAGCTCCACAAAGTCACATACATCATGTGACAGTAATGTGACGCCACAAGTTTCACACCCGTGATCTACCACCTTCCTGTAGAAACAGCACAAAGTAGTATATAAGACAAAAAGAAAGTACAGCAGAAAAGATAAAAGAAGATGAACAAAACTTGAGGAAAACGAATAAGAGGATGAAGAAATGGAGCAGGGAAGAGAAGAGATGCCTTGTTAGATACTGTATTTAAAAATTCAGCAGATGAAGTTCTTCTCATCCTGCAGGTAATCTTCTGACTTTCATACTTTTGAGCAGTGATGTTTATAGGCATTTGCACCTCCCACCCATCTGCCTGTTTTCAGCAACAGATGACCATCACTTGTTGTCACAAGTACATCTTCCAATTAGATATATATATGGCTCATCAGTTCTCAAAAATCTGGCCTCAAGATGAAAGGAGGTAACTTGGAACTATATCACAAATTTATGGGGGGAAAAAATTAAAACTGAAACCGGCATAGGGTAGGTGATTGAAGTATACAAAATTATGCATGATGTAAATAAAGTGGACAAGAAAAAGTTATTTCCATCTAACTGGATATAAACATTTTGGAGACAATTCACAAAAATTCTTATTTGTCAACTATTAGGTCTCATGCAACATCTTAGTTTTTAAACCAAACAGCTACCATCATGTGACTAAAGAACCATCAGTGAGATCGGTTGATGTTTCATTAATGCATTACTTATATACATGGCATACCGCACAATCATATGAATGAATTCATAGCTTCTAATTTACATTTCGGCCTTCAGCACCAGAATGATAAATTACAGGGAGAGGAAATTGAAAGATTCCCATGATCCATTCAGATACTGAGGTTCACTAACCTATGTCAAATGACAGAAATGAGCATCCTAGGGTATGATTCAGAGGGTGAATGGCAGTTAGTCAATCTAGGATGACCGGCACCTGCTACACTGATTACAATTCCACACCTCAAGGATTCAAAACTTTGCCTAGATCTGTGCCAAGGCTGTCAAAGGCCACTAGTAAAAACCAGAAATAGGCATCAACTTAGTAACTCCAACTCTTCAAAAAGCTTATTCAGAAATGCTTGATGCTAATTTTGAAAATGCTCAAATCTTGTTGGAGAATGAGAAAAACCAGACCTGGCTCAGCATCCCAAGATTTGAAAACACTACCAACTCTTGAAGGAATACTATTATTGGTGAAGGATTTCAAGATTAATGTATTTACTTTAGGTTCAGACAGCACATTAAGTGTGGCTTGTGGTTACTTAAGAATGTACAAAGAAATAGCACAGGTACAAACCATCTGTCCATGACATGTTTTAGGCAGCTGTGCTGCGGAATGTGAAGTGACAGCCTCTTCTGAACAAACTATAAACCCATCGCAACATGTTCAAACAAACCAAATTAAATCTATTCAGTAAAGGACAACAAATATACTCAGTGATTTAGAAAATAAGTCTTTTGAGTAGAGGGATATGAAACTAGATGTTTTTGGAGTTATAAGAGAAAGAAGGATAAGACAGCACCTGTAAGGAATGTCACACACACGATAAAGACCTGCTCTCTGTCATTTCAGAGTGCAAGACATGAAACAATTATCCCAACTTTCAAAAAGGAAGATTCTGTACGGAAGCTATTGAATACCTGAATTAGTAAGACATGTTTGACAGTGGAACCAATTATTCAGACAAATTGGGGGGGGAGGCTTCATTGGTTATCTTCACTCAAAGGCTGGGGAACAAGTTGTTGTTGATATTTACACTTGGATTCCTGCATGAAGCAGGGGACTGAATTCAGTGGTTAAAACTTAAATGGCTCCTTCTAACAAGCCACAACTTGTTGATTTTTCAGCTCCTGATTTTTCAGTGGGTAAGCCACAGGTTATTGTTGTCATGTCAATCAAAAACACCATTAGAGACATTAAAATAGAGAGATAGCTAACAGATAGATATTTAAAGAATATAAAGTCTCATTTCAGATCTGGGCAGCAATGAAATCACAGCTATACCATGAATCACATAAAGACATATGCAGAGCCTGTAATCTTTTTGTTGTTATTCAACAACCCTTATTGGTCTATTACAAGTAACTGAACAGTGCCAATATCTAATAATAATCATCTTTAACCCAACCCTTACCTACTTTCATTATGCTTTTATTTACATTTATGTTGGATATATTTACGTTTTACAATAATTAGTATTTATAGACAATTGAGTTATTTCTACAATGCAGGTGATACTTTAAAACAAAGCTCTTAGTTGTTAAAGCTTAGAATACATTTTCGACAAAAGCCTTTTAGATTATGGGAAAATGTAAATTGTAATTATAGGCTCACCTATTATTAAGTTAGAATTAAAGAAAAGTCCACCTATCTTGTTACACCATTGAACACTTTATTGTGGAAATATAATTATAACACTTATTATTTATAATGAAAATCAGGAAGTTGGTGAAGTTCATTCTGTTCTGCAGGAGTTAATTATTAAATTATTCAATGACTCAAAAAGTAACCAGCAATGTTTTAAAAGGTGATACTGATGACTAGGGAATCCAACTGAAGACACAAGTATCAAAGACAATTAAAGCAATAAAATATTTTTGCCAGAGGCATGTGAGCCTGAATATTAGATGTTCATGTCTTGGGAATAAATGATGTGGCTGCCAACTGGAATGTATGTTTGATTCATATTTTTAGCTTTATTTATTATTATTTTAATGTTCTTCTAGCTGGCCAGAACAACTCTTGGGGAATAACCATATAATTAATAAATTGCACATAAACACACAAGCACACACACACACACACACACGCACGCACGCACACACACACAATAAATATGCATAAACAAATTGTTGCAGGTACCACTCTGAAAACTGGTTCAGCACAGGGAAGCATTTCATAGCAAAATCAATTTGGCCACTATACCTAAAAATGTCATGTAAGTTGCTTTTATGAGTGGGTAGCAATGGGGAATGTCAAATGAGAAAGTTGAAATAGAGATTCTTCCATGCTATAAAAAAATGTGACTCTGGCTGAAGACTATTATTTTACTCAGAGCATAGGTCAGGGATGTCCAAACTTGTCAACTTTAAGACTTGTGAACTTCAACTCCCAGAATTCCCCAGCCAGCATAGCTGGCTG
>JAOYMU010000252.1:41257207-41269155 GCA_025802295.1 Psammodynastes pulverulentus | reverse complement strand
ACCGCTTAGAGAGGGCTGTAAAAAGCACTGATAAGCGGTATATAAATCTAAAGTGCTATTGCTATTGCTACTTCTTTTTCTCTAGAGGTTACTCAGTTTATCCAATATAAATTGTGCTGAAGCATTATCACCACAGTTGCCCATCTCTGAATTAGGGAAATGCTTTATTATAGCTCTAGCTTGTGTGTCTCTGTCACTGTTATGACCCAGGTGGTCAAAAAAAGGAGGCCTCTAGAGAGTTCTTTATTTCTCTAAACAAATTATCCAGCCAGCAGCCCTCCAATGACTGGTAAGGCTCCACCACCCTGCTACCCCGAAGACACCCTCAGTCTCCCAAACAAAGTCTCGGTGGTACAAAGAAAGCCCACAGAATAGGAGCACGCTCACAAGGCAAGGTCCAGGGTTTCAAGTCCAATCCGCAAGGCAGAGTCCAGGCACAAGTCAAGGGCAGTCCTCAGGACAAAAAACAGATCCCAGCCAAGAAGTAGTTCCAAAGGTATAGTGAAGCAAAGACCAAATACAGGCCACAAGAGAACGGCTAAGTCCAAATCAAAATTTGAAGAACAATCTTCCGAGTGAGGTAAGGCAAAGAGCCACAGGCACCAGTCAAAGCCAGGGGACTGTAACAGGTGGTAGTGGAAATTTTGAGCATTTCGGAAAACCGGTGGTAACCTTCCCCTAGGAGTGGGGTGGGAATGGAGATTTTACAGTATCCTTTCCCTGCCACGCCCACCAAGCCACGCCTAACAAGCCATGCCATGCCCATCAAGCCACGCCCACAGAACCGGTAGTAAAAAATGTTGAATCTCACCACTGGAGTGTAAGCCAAAGCCAACAATTGTTCCTGGCAAAGACTAACTCCCCACAGCTTCTCCTTAAGTTACTCCCCTCCAGGTGTTCCTTGTGAGGAGGGGTGGGCTACTCTTCCTGAGTAGCCTTGGAGCCCTTCACTGGTTTTGCCTATGGTCCGCTCTCCTTGCTCTTACATCTAGTGGAGTAATTCCTCATCAGAGGAGATTGGCTGCCTATTAGCACCACTGTGGGTCAGTAGCCAATCCTCCCCTGTGTCTGTGCAGGCAGGCAGCTCTCCATCTGGTTGACTGCCTCCCCCAATGCCTGAGGGACCCAGGGCAGCATCGTTTTCAACCTCTGGCATGCCTTCCCTGTCCCAGTTCCAACTCCTCCTCCTCCTCTTCTTCCTCCAAACTGGGCTCTGAAGGACAGTCACATAAGGAAAAATAAAGATGCAAGTATCCTTAACTATAGAAGGAGGCACCCAAAAAGTGTGTGTCACACTGTTTTGTGACAGTTGATTAGACAAAGTGGGCTAGATTCAGATTCAGAATGGGATTAAAAAACACTGATTAAATTTCCCTGCACCCCAAACTATTAATTCAAATAATAAATGAGTCATTGATTATTTTTGGATAGAAAAGATAATTTAAATAACAGAAGGTAAAGAACTTGTTATGAGAAACTATTCTAAATAGTCACTAAAGATATTGACCTATTGTAGCCCCAACCTAGTGCCTACAGTTGTCCCTATTATCTGGAGAGATTTCTGCCCAAATTAAAAGAACTGTAGATAGATTGTACCTTTTTATTCTTCTATAACTTTCTGGTTTGGTGGAATAACTAAACAGGACAGGTACAGACTTCAACGGATAGTTAGTTCTACACAGGGCTTTTTTTCTCAAAAAAGATGCCAGAACGCACCCCCGTCGTCGCGCTAAAAAAACCCGGAAATGAGAGCACGCGATTGGTCGAGACGGACCACGTGACCGGGACTCTGAAAAGGTCCCGGAATGCAGTACCGCCGAGTTCCGGCGGGAAAAAAGCCCTGCTAATTGTAAATATCATGATTTGGCTCCAAAAACGAAACATTTTCACTCTGCAGTTTTCTTGGCTCCTTCTCCCACTTCAGCCCCTGCATTCCTAAAAAGCCATTTATAAAAGTCAAGGGACCATCTGTATTTGATAAGGCTGCTCTGCAGAAGAGAAAGGACTTTTTATTGCTATACATATTTGATTTCAAGCCAGTATTTCTTTTGGTGAGCAACATTAGTTTTATGACAGAACTACCATTTTGCTCCCCCAAAATTGCCTGTTTGATTCATGATGTATCTAATTTTAAAAGTCAGAGATCAGTTAAAAGGAGAACCAACAATCTGGAGAGCTGTTGAAAGCAGAACAGACAATACTGGCCTAGCTGGATCCGTAACCTGGCCTGGTTTTAGAAATATTCTCTGCTGAGCCACCTCTAGTTAAATATTTGCTGGAGGCCCAAATTAGTTCCAGGGATCACTACTATGACAACAGGAAGTTTTGCCGTTATCAATTATTCAAGTTAACAGATACAATTACTCTGTAATTCTTGAACATAATCCACTAATTTGTTGCCTTCTCCAGATATTCCCACTGGAATTATGAGAACTGTAGTCAATATATATGAAAATGCCAGGCCGACAATGATTGCTGAGGTCACCCAATGTAGACACTCTGCAGATGTGAAGATCATAACTGCCTGAATTCCCTTGTTAGCATGCCCATTGAGAATTCTGAAAGCTGAAATGTATGCATCTGAAAGCGTCTTCAGAAAAGTTAGCACAAATATACAACTTAGAAAAATATATACATGTTTATTAAATCAGCCAGTTTTTTTACATGTAATTTACAAAAGAGAATTGTTACAGTAAAAATTAGACATTGAATCACAACTATATAACAATGTTGAATACTGAACACATTTATTTCTATGCAGGAATTCCCATACCTATTTCTTATTTTTAGCCCTGTCTCACACATACACTTTTTGGCACAAGAAGGTAGACTAAAGGTCAAATATACAAATGTCTATTTTGACAACAGGTTTTTAACTTGTTGCCTAATATACTATAGTATGGACTTTTCCATCAAGAAATTATTCTACTATACAGTCAGGAGCACCAAAGTGCTTCCGGGTTGAAAGGATTAAACGGTGACATCACCATTTCCTGGAGGAATGGTGGCAATGGAGACTCCTTTCATATCCACGTGAACTTGGCCAGCAAACTGGTATTCATGTATCTACATGTGGTCGCCCCCTTTCAAACTGCTGGGTTGTTAGGAGCTGAAGCATGTGACAGGAGCTCATCCCATCCTGCAGCAGCAACTGGGTCCCAAACATGAGCCTGGTAATTGTTAGCCTAGCATCCTAAACTCCTGAGCTACCGCGCTTCCTAAGAAATTCTCGTGAAGGTTCAGTTCATGTCTCAGATACATAAACTAGTAAATAAACTGAGTACAGGACAATCCACAAAGGTTGATACAGTCACTGATGGCAAGATACAGAATATAAATTTTACATATAAATAAGATAGGAAAACTTATTTTGATTTTTGCAAACAGAATTTAACATTTCCTTTCTGTTTAAATCAGTTGAAATGAGAGAACTTTACACACATCTACTTGGTAGTAAAATTATTTCAATCAATAGGAGTACTTTGTACTAACGACTTATGAGCCTCAGTGGCACAGTGGTTAGAGTGCTGTACTGCAGGCCACTTCTGCTAACTATTGGCTGCCTGCAATTTGGCAGTTCAAATCCCACCAGGCTCAAGGTTGACTCAGCCTTCCACCCTTCCAAGGTGGGTAAAATGAGGACCCAGATTGTTGGAGGGGGGGCAATATGCTGACTCTGTAAAACCGCTTAGAGAGGGCTGTGAAGCACTATAAAGTGGTATATAAGTCTAAGTGCTATTGCTACTGGATTTTAACCCAATTATACCATTACAAAGATCTGAAAAATAATGTCTAGATTCTTAACTATCAGGTTATAAGGAGAAGATATTCATAGAAAACCTACCCAGTAGAATTACTTTTCAAGAATCAAAAAGCATTTTATCAAAAACCACATTTTCTGCATTAATGCATGTCAGTTATCGTAGGCCGATCCTTGCATGGTGCAAGTTTACACCTGAGCTCTTTCAATTTAAGCAATTCTGCCTTGTTAACATAGTTTGAGAAACCTTTAGCAAGAAACCCCGACATCCAAAATGTGTACAGAACCTTCCTCCCCGCTCACTGCTACAGTTCTGGTTTTGAAATAAGGCAATATGTTGAGAGCCATGAAATTGCCCCTGCAGATTTACGCAGCCTTTACTCTCATTAGTATATTTAAACGTATTAAATAGTGTACACAGCACATTTTCCAAGCCTCAAACAGCAAAAGCTGCTAGATAATTCTATAAAGGCAACACTGGACATATGGCACTTTATAAAACCCAGTGCAATTGGAATATGGAGTGGAGAGGAGATTAAATAAACAGACTTGACTTAAACCACAGAAAAGCAGAGGCCTGTAATTATTATTATTACATTACAATTGCCTCAAAAGGTTTGTCAAACTGAAGCAGGGATTCAAGTCCCTCACAAAAGTTTTGACAAGCAGATGAATCAGAAAGGAACGAGAAGGACAAACTCCACATTACACAGTAACATTTTCCTTTTTTTGTTGTTAAAACCACAGGTTGGAAGAGTCAGTTGAAGCACTGAAATTTATCTCAAAGCACTGTATAATACACATTACTTCTACTGCAAATTTGGGGTGTTGTTTGGAAGGGAGTGAAAAAGAGCAGCAGAAATGGGGATAAGGGCAAAAAGACAGAGGACAAAAAAAGAGTTAAAAGGCTCTGCTCTGCAATTTTGCTCGTCTGTTCCAAATCACACCCTTCTTAAACAAGTTTTTCCTGTTTAAAGGGACCTCAGCATGCACTTGTACATAACATGCATTCTGGCCCTTCAATTCCAGTCAAATAAATAGCACTTCCTTTGTTTTTACAGTGGAATGTTCCTAGAAAAAAAAATACTTGCAAAGTGAAACTTACCAGATCTGGATTTAATGATGTTGCTAAATTCATTGTTACTTCCCTCAGATCCTTTATCAATATCCAAAACTTTGGCCATCCTTTTTTCTCCCAGTTCAAAATCACGATATAGACTTATTTAAAATCTCTGCATGCTGAACTCACGCTCTTGGCTGTTATGAAATTAATATCTGAAATGTAAACACACATGCAAAAAACATAAATATACTTATTTTGGAACCTACATACTGTATTTGCTGTATTCCAACATATGGAGTGTAATTGTACACAATTATTTCTCTGAATGGAGTCCGGTGGATACTTCTATAAAAGTATAGACCAGGGGTCTGCAACCTGCGGCTCTGGAGCCACATGCGGCTCTTTTGGCCCTCTGCTGCCGCTCCCTGTCAGCTGATTCCACCATTGGCTGGCCCCACCCCTCTCTTCCCCATCACTCCTCGCCTGGCCTGAGAAGGTAAGGGTGATGGAGGGGATGGAGACTCTCGCTCCATATTCCATAGCAGAAGGTGACTGGGTGGGAGGGAGTGACATTGAGTTGGCCACGCCCACCCAGTCACACCGCTTGTTAAATTATTAGCTCCCAGTGTTTTCTTTTCTGTGGGAAATGGGTACAAATGGCTCTTGGAGTATTTCGGGTTGCAGACCCTGGTATAGACAAACCTGCAACCTTACACTTTTTCTTATCACTAGCACTCTATAGACCAGAAAACTGTCTAGAGTGGTAGGATTGATTCCTTACTAACAAAATGTTGCAAAGAAAGTACTTTGCTCTCTATCTCAAAGTCTGTCTGGAGAAGTTTGGATAACTGTTACAAGGTTACATTGGGGAATATTAGTAATCTAAACACTAGTTATCAACCCCACATTTGTTCATTTAAACTCTATAGATAGGAGTTAAAGGAGCAAAGGCACAATGCATAAGTAATACTTTTCTGCACCTTTCTTCAAGGGCTCAGAATCAATTCGATACACGTTGATACAACTACACCTTGCAAAGTTCAGCGGGGCTGGGAATCGAGTGGAGAATTTCTGGGGGTAACTTAAGTCATACTAAGAATAAAAACATGAATCAGGAGGTCTCTACTAATATAAGTATACAACTATAATGGGAAACAGGAAACAGATCAAATAATAAGATATGGAAATATTACAAGGAGATAAGGGAATTTTATTTAGAATTTTATTCAGCTCGTGATCATTTCCGTTACGGAGCAGAACTATCCAAATCAGATTTTGCACACAGCACAGAATTTGGTTTCCATCCAATTTATCTTTCAGCCCTTTCCAGTTCTGCAAGTAACCTGTGCGTGCACACACTTTTCTACAAGCACACAGCATGTAATGGATACTCCAGTTGCTCATTCAAATGTATCGCTGTGACTTTCTTCCAGAAGGTATTTTAAAGTCGTCCCCCCTCAAAATTAGCAACAGAGCCAAGCTCATACTCAAAATTATTATTTTGCCTTCCCATCAAACAGAAGCCCACTTCAGTAAGCAAGTTAATGCCTACTCAGGTTCCAGCCTACTTGCAAGCAGAACTTGCAAGGATTTTAAATTAGAACACACCAACTGAGATTAGGTCATGCTATTCTTCCTTAAAATAACCAGTGACTATCCCAAAAAGAACCCTCCAGATATGTATCAGGAAGGAGGCGGACTAAGATGGATGATAAAGAGGATTGCAATTACTTTCCGCTTCAAGTGAAAGCAACAGCTGTCTTCTTCATTCACTTTACAGTAGCCTTCGCCAATCTGGTACGCGCCAGAATTTTGGAATTCTGGGAATTGAAGTCAAAGAAATCTGGAGGAAATTCTGGAGAAATCTCAGGGAAGGCTGCGGTACAACTAAATCACAAACAGAAGTGGTATTTCCTTGTATATTAAAGCAATTCAGGAAGTACCAATGACATAGCTAAGGTTAAGTCTCAGGACTGTTACCTATCCCTTCCCCCCTCCAAGTGCATGGAAATGCTGTTATTGTGAGACCTGATAAATATTTCAGAGTAGTTTTGGCATGCCAAGAAATCTAAAAGTGAGTGGAACAAGAAATCAATTTGCAGAAATGTACTATGTCTCAAGAGGTTAATAGAGGTCAGCTCTTCCTATCTCTCTCTCAAAAAAAAACTTTTAAAGAGATCCACAAAGACTGCAGGAGTTAAATTTGACTTGAAGGCAACTAACTTTATCTAGCACAAAACACAACCCAATGAAAGCTGTTTGCGTTTTATAAAGGGCTTCAAAAATCTGGGCATCACTTGATAGCAGCAAAGAGATTATTTAGTGCTGACTAGCGGCTGCCAGGAGTTTTACAAGTTGCATTCAGTCTCCAACATCCATCATCGACATTACGGGTAGGTAATAAATCCCACAAAATGGGCTCAAATGGAAAAGTTCCCTAGATCATTCTAAATAAAGCATTTAATAGCACGAAGTCAGATCGCTAAAGTTTATGCCAAAGGGAAGGGGGCCTTTTGAAGAGTTAGGTTGCATCCAAAAGGTCCTTCTCCAAAGATAACAAGGTAAAGACCTCGCCTTTTTCATTTGCTGCAAGGAAGCCAGGATAAGGAGAGGGAAAGAAATTCCAAACAATCAAGAGTCAGAGAAGCTCTTAAAGGAGCGCTGGAAACGGGTAAGCCAAGTTAATAATAAAAGTGCCATTTCCCACGTGGAGCAAAAACTTTTCCATAAAAGTTCTCACTTGACAGCGGAATAAGGTCAGCTCCAACCTCTGGCTTTTTACCCTAAGCGAAGACACCCCCGTAGCAATTACTCAACCGAAAATAGTATCCCCCCCAGGCCCACACCCTCCAAACCGAGAATCAATTACAATTCGGCGGCGGGACAGAAGTTGGGAAGAGAGAACTGAATTCTTCGGGTGTCCTTTTGTCCTCCCAGCCCTCCTCCACCTGGAGGAATCGCGTTGCCTTTTTTTTTTCTTCGTCTTCCTCCCCTTCACCGTCAATTATTCACTAGCTTACCTGCGGGAGGGGGAAGGAGGCAGAGCGCGTCGGACGGTCGATCCTCAGGTCCGCTCCGCGGCGGTTTGGCTGCGGCTTGTGGCTCTTTTTCTAAAGATTTCCCCACCAATCCTCCAAAAGAAACCCAAAGCGCCCCTGGAGAAGCAAACGCCAAAGGCGAACCGCCCCCGCTGCCGCAGCTTATTAAGCAAATCGCTAAAATCAAAACCAACTCCTCCTCCCCCCCCGCCCCCCGACGCGCTCGGCTGCTCTTTCGTTGCAGCCCCGCGAACCCCCTTTGGCCGCTTCTCTCCTCCGCTTCCACCGGCTGCTTCGCCCTAAAGAAGAAGGGAGGGAGGGAAGCGCCTCTCTCACCAGCCGGGCAAGCTCAACTTTAGAGGAAGGGGGCGGTGGCGACGGGGCGGTCCCTCGGCTCGTCCCGGCCCTCCCCCGGGATTCCTCCTTTGTTATTAGGTGAGAGTAGAGCAAGGCAGGGAAAATTTGGAGGGTGGGGGAGGACGCGAAAAGTTATCTCGGCTTCGGTCCCGGCTGCCTCAGCGGTCTCCGCTGCAAAGGGAAAGGGAGGCGTGTGGTAGCTGACGGAGGCGAAGAACCTCCGCCCGCACTCCGGGCATTGAACTCTTTCGGCGAACTTTCCGCTGAGCTGGGAAGTTTCTTTGGCGCGCCCGCGCTCTTATTATCCACTCGCTCACCCGCCCTGGCAGAGCAGACCTTGCGCTCCGGCGGAGGGAGGTGGCGTGACAGGAGCCACGTGACCGCTCGCCTTGTCAATCACCCGGGACGCTGGCCTTTCCCTCGGCCAAGGTGTTGCCGCTGGCCCGAGTCGATGTCCTCGAACCCTGCCAGGAGGAAAAGATACAGAGAGACAGTCAGATATACACCCACACGCTTTAGGATAGAACCTCCTAATGATGGTCATATGCATCCTTTTAGCTGTCTACAAGGAGTATAAATCCTTCCATTCCCCACCATCCAGTCAGAGCTGAAGAAGCTTCTTGGATGAGAAGTGAAATGTCTTCAAAAGAAAAAACAAGTAAGTCCAGTTACCTCCTGAAAAAAGCACCTTTGGGACATTCAAGTGGAAGATGAGCCAAGTGTCTGTCCAGATGTTAACCTAGGGGAATCTTTTCTTCTTTTTGCATCTGGAGGAGAAATGAGCCCCCATCGGCCATGGGTCACTTCCGGAACAGGATCTGCTCTGGGTGTAAGCCAAACAATCGCCCATTTCCACACGTTTGAAATCACGCCATGCAGCATCTTTTGAGTTTTAGAGTCTTGTTCCAACGAACAAACCCTATAAAATGGTTTAAAGCCATTCCATGTCTTCATAAAGCACGTCAGGAGCTATTTAACTTTACTAGCCAATCGACTCCTGTCAGTCTCCAATTATCTCCTCTGTGTGTGTGTGTGCGTGTGTGTGTGCGTGTGTGCGTGTGCGTCTGCGTGCGTGCATGCGTGCACATATGTGCAGGAGGTAGAGCTGAGAGTAAAGGGCTGCTCTATTCAAAATGCCTCTCAACTGGCTTTCTGCTGTGCTAACTAGACTGACTTGCCAAGGAATTAAGGAAATAATGAGCCAACAGCCGTGGGGACCCCTGGCAATTCTTCAGAGACCCTTTTCCTCCACTTGTTTTCAGTTTTTACCAAAAGCAGAACTGCATATAAGACCCCAATAGACAATCCTCTCTTTTCCACCTCCCAGGCATGAGGAAGGAAGACCAGCACCCAATAAAGCAGGGGTCTCCCAACCTTTTGGACCTCAGGGACCACCAAATTTATAATTTTAAATCCCGCGGACCACTAATAGGAATCCAGTGCGCTGCTCGTTGAAGTGCCTGGTCTCCCAGTGTCACAATGGGGTCCTTCAGGCACTTAGCTGCCTGTTTCTGCAATCTTAAACACTCAGAGTCATTTGGACCCTTTCCCACAGAAAACAAAACACTGGGATCTCTCATCTCTCTCTTTCTTGCTCTCTCTCTCATCTCCCTCTTTCACTCTCATCTCGCTCTCTCTCTCTCTCTCCTTCATCTCTCTTTCCAGAGCTCTAGTCACAGGACTGGCCTGTGGTCCCGGACCACTGGTTGGAGACCTCTGCTCTACCCAACATAGGAAATAATTTAGAATCCTCCAAGCTCTGATGAGCCCTTTCATTGAATCCAGTGACAGCCACAACAGTAAACATTTCTTAAGGATTAGAGTAGATCAGATTAGATTAGAAGAGCTGGTTTAGCGTAGTGGTTAAGGCACCAGGCTAGAATCCAGGGGACTGTGAGCTCTAGTCCTGCCTTAAAACATGAAGGGCAGCTGGGTGACTTTGAGCCAGTCATTCTCTCCCAGCCCTTGGAAATAGGCAGCAACAGCAAACCACTTCTGAAACTTTGCCAAGAAAACTGCAAGGACTTATCAGTCACCTCAAGTAACATACTGACTCAAAAGCACATTAAAAAAATTTCTTTCCTTCAGGACCTCTATTTCGCTCTTTCATAGCTTTCCACCACGTCAGGGCCACCAGACTTTATTACCTCAGGCCAGTGGTGGCTCCTCAGATAAAACTCTTTCTTGGTATCTTCAATATAGTGGAAGCGCTTCAGTACGGATTTAAAACGAAGTCTTCACAGGATTTCGAGGCAGAAACCCCTCAGCGCTACGGCCATATTACGAAAAAGAGAAGACTGCAGCGTTTTACCTCAGGTGTTTCCTCACAGGCGGGAGATAAAGATTAGCCCCGCCCTTTCCAACGTTTCTTCGGGAAGTTCGGAATGTCACAATAACGGCTAAAGAAGCTGAGGTAATGGGGAGGGGAGGGGGGGGCGGTTATTTGAGAGGTCACGTGACTCCAGAATGCCGCGCTTTTTTTTTTAAAGAGCTCAGCGCTCTTGCAGCGCGCAGGTGCGCGCGGGTCGGCTTCTCGGTAGGCCTGTCTTCGCCTCTGTCAAAAAGAGTTAAGAATTTCTCTAAAGGACGGCCTTTCCTCGATTAATTTTTGGCCTTTTTCACAGTTTTTTTCTCTCTTCCCCCCATCTTTCAAATTCTGTCGGCTGGTTTGGCAGAAGCGCTTAATTAAGGTGGCTAAAACTTGGGGTTCGGCTGTTACGGGATTCAGTTGGTTGTGGGAAAGGCATCATTCACTATCCATAATGTGTGTGGTGTCTCCCCCCCCCCCCGGACTACTTAGTAGTAATCATAGAGTACAAATAAGCAATCACATCATACTAGGAAACATAATAAGTCCACCCCACCCTGCCCCCATTTTCCTCCTGCCATTGCACTCGGGAACCGCTAGGTGGGGGTCTCTCTGGCAAAGGAGCTCCCCTCTTCCCAACCCAGAACAGCCTGCAACCAAAGAGCTTTGGCTCTCCAACCTCGGCCACTTTAAGACCTGTGGACTTCAACTCCCAGAATTCCTCAGCCAGCAAAGCTGAGGACTTTCAAGGGAGGGCAGGAAGTGACAGCCCCCCCATCCCTCCCTTCAGGGTGGTCCTTCTAGGAAGCAGCACTCTTCCTCTCTTTAACCCTTACTGGAGACTCAGGGGCGGCTGGCCGGCGTGCGAGGCCGCAGCACCTGCGCTTACCTGCCCGCCTTCCCTGCCTTGGAGATCGGAGCGCCGGCTTTTCCCTCGCGATGCCAGGCGAGCTGCCTTCTTTGCTTTAGTTGCTTTTAAGCGATGGGGCGAGGAAGGCGTGGGGGGGGAGATGCTCTTGTCCTGCAAGACCCCGGCAAGGAAAGGGATGGAGGGGGGCAAGGAGGCCCAGAAAGGAGGGTATGTGCGAAGGCAGAGCCCAAATCCATCCAGCTCCCGATATAAGCTGCTTCCCTTTGCAGATCCTGGGCTGGAAGGGACCTTGGAGGTCATCCAGTCCAACCCCCTGCTCGAGCGGGAGAGTCTGTGCCAAATGTTAGCCTCTACCTAGGATCGAACTCACAGGCTGGAAGTCTGTAGAGATGCTTTAGTCATCCGGGTCATGGCTGTCCCGAAGGTGCTTTTTTTCAGGAGGCAAATTGGGGTGTTTTTTTCCTTTTGAAGACCTTTTGCTTCTCATCCAAGAAGCTTCTTCAGCTCTGCCTGCTTATTCCCCCTTATTCTGTCAGAGCTGAAGAAGCTTC
>JAOYMU010000252.1:41129772-41142928 GCA_025802295.1 Psammodynastes pulverulentus | reverse complement strand
ACATTAACTATTCTATTGCTGAAGTCATATTTTCTGCAATCAAGTTTGGTGCGGTTAACCTTGAGTTTATATCTATTATATCTATTGTGCATGAGAGTGATCTAGGTTTCACCCTCCTCCTCACCCCCACTCCCTACCGGTCCATGGAAATACTGTCCTCCATGAAATTGATCCCTGGTGCCAAAATAGTTGGGACTACTGTTTTAGACCTTATCCATTTTAACTCCCTCCACTCCTCTTAGTATGATGTTCTTCTCAGTTCTTTATAATCTTCCAAAAATGACTCAGTCCCTCCGCTTTAAAAAATTACTGCATTATATACAAATAAAAGCAATTAATCATGTGTGTATTTTTATTGTATTTTTTTCAACGTACTTATTTATTTTCTTAATGTTATCATATTTCTTCAGCTATTAAAAAAACACCAATTTTTAACTCTCTCGCCTATCCATTTGGTTGGTTATGGCTTTGATTTCATATGCAAGTTCATTAGGAAATAGAAAATTCTATTTAAAAGACTGGTTCAGATGTCATCCTCCTCCTATATCAGCCCATTGCAGGATGAAGGCTATGAAACATAATGTACCAGGCAGGTATGGCACAGGTTGGATGTTTTGGGTTTGTTTTTTTTAATTTTCCAGATTCAGCTGCAGAACCTCACTTTACAAGAGCCTACTTTACAAGATTGTTGTGGGCAAATGAAGAGCCGTAGTGCTATATATGCCACCATGAACTCTTGGCAGAAAGGCAGAATATATGCCTAATAAATATGTTCATTTGTTTGTTTCCTACTTAGAAGTGGTGCTGCACACATACGCATACACACACACACAAAATTAATCTCTAGTTAATAAAACTGTCAAAGAGAGAAAAGCTATACTCTAAGTATAGATCAGCAGTTTTCAGCATGTCGCTATACAACTGTTAACTTCAGGAAGTTCTTTCATGAGCGAAGCGTTCTGACAGCATTTTAATTAAAGGAAAGGGGAAAAAGCTTGGGTATTAATGTGGGTGGTTGAACAGTAATTTCCAGATGGGGCTGCCAATGCTAGAAAATGTTAATTAAGCCTCCTGCTAGAGAAGAGATTAAAAGTGTAGGTAGTCGGGCTTGCAAACGATTCCTGACTTTTGCCTTAATATTGGGAACGTGGGTAGAGAAATGTAATCATAGAGGTAAGCGACCATATATTTACTTCTTTTGACCTTGAAATATGAGAGGTTGCTCAAGATTTTTCCAGAGTTCAAAAAACGATTTCACCATGTTATCTTAACCAACTTTTAAATTTTTCGTTGTACATATTCTACCCCTAATGATTAATTTCTGAGTTATCCCTGTGGAAGGTTTCTGTGATTTATTTCCATACACGGCCATCCCTATCCACGCAAACTTTGAAATGAAATCTAGCAAATATGTTTGTTTGCCTAGACAAAATTTCTGTATACAGTACTTCTTGATTGTTTTACGAATGCAATTACATCAATAATGTCACATATGAGATGCTCTCTGGAATGCAGCTGCATCGTGATCCTCAGAAAGCACCAAGGTTGTCTGCTAAAGGAAGAAGACTTGGACATTTTAAATTAAAACAATGTGTAACAGCGTAACAATCCTGTTGTTTCTGCAAAAGTGGAAACCGCATCTAGTTTAGAAGCTGTAATTGTATATGCATAGTGTTTGGACTTACATACTTGTCAACTTTTCATAATTGAAAAAAGGAAATATTTACTGCGGATCTCAATTTCTTTTACCTCAGCAGGTGGCAGCACCTTTCTGACCTTGACTCATTTCAAAACAGCCAATCACAGATAAAACTTCTTATTTTAATGGGACAGCACTATGAAAAAATCTAAAGGTATATATTTTTAACTGAGAAATCAAAAGAAGGCAAGGGCAAACCGCTTCTGAAATGTTCCTGAGAATCTTATGTGGATGTGTCATTGCAGTGCAACATATCAGAGGCCTGATCTGAAGACTGAACAGGTAAAGGCGATGTGAAAATGAGGCATTCACTTTTTCTTTCTGATATACATTCTGTGTCTCAAACCTTTAATGGATATTCTTTATACAGGTGGAACCCTTAGATTCCAATGTTTTATATTCTCTTCATTTGTTTACAGCAGGGGTCAGCAACCTGCGGCTCTAGAGCCGCATGTGGCTCTTTCATTCCTGATAGGACTTTTGGTTAGGACAGGTAGAGGAAAAAGGATGCAGCACTAGGAGGAGACTCTATGGTGGGGGAACCGGACTTCTGGTAGGCTCCAGAATTGAATGGGAGACTTCCGGTTAGGAACTTTGTGGCTCTTTGAGTGTTTAAGGTCGCCGACCTCTGGTTTACAGTCAGAGTAAAGGACTTTTTATTGTACAAATTTATAAAAGGCCTATTCCCATTTCAAAAACAACCTAAATGCAATAAAATGAAAACTTCCAAAGTGAACTATTGTCTGAGTTTGCCTGTTCAGAGGCAGGAGGGTCATCAGTTGGAAAAAAAAAGTCCTTTGAATCTCTATAGCTTACATATGGCTTTTGCCTGTAGGAATCTTTACAGAGAACTACACAGTGCAGTCCCACACGTGCCAACTCAGTCACGATTCAGCTTGTATCAGTTAATACATTCCCAGACACAGGAAGAGAAAGACTCAGCCTTCCTAAGTTTTTGCTGCAGCTTCTGATGAAAGACAACATTCTTCATTTCTACCACCAACCCCTCATCCAGAGGAACACATTTGTAACCTAAACCTCACTTTGCATGCAGCAGCATTCTTCCAAAGATACTCATCAATTTCACTGCTCTGTTTAAGTATCTAATAACCTCCTATGGTCCTGGATATAAAGAAAGTTAGTTCCAAGCTGCAGGCAACTGTACAGGTAGTCCTCGATTTATGACTAGTTGTTTAGTGACCATTTCAAGTTGTGATGGAACTACCTTGGGGTTAGTAGTTATGAGCTGAACTTGAAGTTCCAATGATTGCATCCCTTGTGGTGACATGACTGAACTTTAGGGCCTTGGCAATATGGGCACATTTATAGCCTTTTGCCCCGTCGTGTGTTAACTTGACTGTGTTTTACAATGGTTTTTCCAAAAATCAGCACTTCCAATTTTTGGTAAAACCTGTAGAGACTTTAAGTGGCCAAGACCAGAAAACCTACCTTGGTTCGCTTAACAACTGCCACAAAAAAGTTCATAAAAACAGGGTCTGGCAGGGTCCATTACAGTCGTAACTCAAGCACTACCTGTATATGTTTATTTAACCATTATCAAACTGCATTTTTTCTTAACTGATTTCAAAAAGATTGTATTTACAGCCATAAGAAGGTAGTATTCATACCATAGAACCCAAATTATTACCAAGAATGTTTTAAGATTAGATGTTGAAATTAAAAAAATGAACAAGAAATGAAATGGCTACAGGTTTGTACATATTTATATAAAAATATGTGACCAGGGCACATTTATAGGGGTAAGAGGAAATAAGATTTGTTTCAGCTGATGCTAGACTGCCAAGATAGAGATGATGGGTGCCCAGGAGGGCTTTTTCTGTGCTTTTAATTTTTTGTTTGTACATCCTTTTCAAGGGAACCATCATACATTAAGGTCTGTCTTTCTTTTGGATAAATATAATAACTCATTCCTGTGTTGATAAAATTGACATTAATGACCAAGCCCAGAAAAGTTACCTTGGAGAGGGGATACGGAAAGTAAAACAGAATCTGGGTGGGATGTCATGTTCAAAATAAGTTTGCTGATTTTAGATATTTGAGATCTAGCATTTATGTGGGACAAGGTTTTACTGCAAGACCATACTTTGAGAAACATGGTGGTTCTGGGAAATTTGTGACAGTTGGTATGTAAGCACATAATGTTCTTCACACATTTGTATGCCCAGCTATTGCTAGGATGCATCTTGTGAGAGAAGATTTTAGATTTGTGAACTGGCACTATGCCCAAATTCTTTAAGAATCTTTTTTTTTACAAGTTGTCTTTAAACTCTCATCCTTCACTGAGAATTTGCATTAGTCTGAAAAGTGTGCTAAATAAAAGATAAGGGCTATTCAACTACAAATCACTGTACCTTTTACAAAGTACCTTGCCAAACTTAAGCTTCCCTGCATCTCACCTGGGAATGAGATCTTCCTTACCCATCAAGTGAACTCTTTGGACCCCAGAAGCTCTCTGTTCATGGGCTGTAAAGAAGCATACAGCTTACCACTAAAACAGCGATGAATAGTCCTCTCTTCTGAAAGTGGGAGTCATCCCCATCAGGAAGTCCTTGACTTACGACTACAATTGGAACTGGAATATTCCTTAAGCAATGTGGCTGTTAAGTAACTCACACCCAAATTTATGAGATTTTTTTTGCTGTGGTTGTTAAGTGACTCATGTGGTTGTTAAGTGAATCTGGCATTCCCCATTGACTTTGCTTGCTAGAAGGTAGCTGGGAAGGTCAGAATGGCATGACTCTGGGACACTGTGACTATCATAAATATATGCCAGTTGCCAAGTGCCCAAATGTCGATCATACAACCATGGGGATGTTGCAGGGGCTGCAAGTGCGAGGACTGGTCTTAATTCACCTTTTCACTGCCATTTTAATGGTTGTAAATCAAGGTCTATCTTTAATAGGTACAAAGAGAGTCTCTGGAAGGTTTGTATATTCATAGGGTCATCTGCAGGGGAAGTGACCAAGAGTCAACCACGGGCCCACAAGAGCCAACTTGACAACTGTTGGCTCTTCTTTGTCACACCAATATGACTTTACTTTAATACTTCTATGGAATTAAGAGTCTGACCCTGAAGTCATTGCCATTCCAGAATTTTAAAGGTGAATTGAACAAGGTACCATATGTTCCCATATGACGAACATAATTAGACAATAATTAGTGTAAAACTACTTATTGATAGGAAGGACTACAGTATTGTATTTAAGAAAGTTTTAAGTACAATATAGATTTGGAAGAGATCTCACTGTAAAAATATCTGCTTTCCAGGTATTATTAGAGTTCAGATTTACTGGAAGCAGAGGCTTTTCTCATTCATTTCCTGCAACTTGACATCAATTTGTCACATTATAAATACTTAAAATCTCATTCGCAGAATCTATCAGCGCCAAGAAATAGCTCTGTTGCAGTCTATGATAGCTAGTCCATTGATTAACTCAATCCAGGCCCACGAATGCCTTATGCAACAGTCTCATTTTTAAATGGTTTGTTTTGAATTTCATTGGTAATATGTGTTTGAACCTGTATATTGATATGGCCTACAGGCATATATATATATCTGTGTGCATGCGTGTGTGTGTGTGTGTGTGTAGTGAAGCTTACAGATATCACAAATGTCTCACATTAAAAGTGTGAAGCAATGAAGAGTTCACAACCATGCTTTCAATGAGCCTGTAGGCCACTGATGCCCAGCCCTTTTCAAGCCAATGACACCCAAACTTAATACACAACTAGGACAAGCAAGGCAATGAGGCTAGGATAAAAGCTAAATTGGACTGCGTTGAAATTAAGTTTAATTAATTTAATGAAATGCAATTCCTAAGATTACTCAGTATGTACTAATATTTTTTTCCTGACATACTAAAATCACAATTCAGTGACATTTATTGAGAGAGGCCAACTGGCCTCATAAAGCTCTGGTCTACGTCTATGAATGGCAATTAAGCAGGGCCATCATAGTCTCAGACAGTGAGTCTCTGAATAAACCAAGTCACCGCATTTAGAGACAAATGAGTGCAGGAACATCAGCTGCTAGAAGCAGAAGGAAGGAACCTGCTGCCATCACGTCTCCATTTATGTGCTCACCAAAGGCATTTAGCCAGCTGCTGCCGGCGGCAGGCTACTAGAGTATATGGCTTTGTTAGCCTAATACAACAGACCTCTTCTTAATCCACAACAAATTGTGTTGGTATTATTTGATATGCATACATACTCCCAAGGCACGGTTACGCATATCCTGATGCACACCAAGCAACTTAATAGATAGAGAATTGTTGGTAATTTGTTTATTTAGTACATTTGAATCCTGTCACATCCCCACTGGGCTCTCCTCAGTTTCCCAAATGTAGAACTAGTCTCTGCAGTACTCTTGGCAGGATTTTTGGATATGGGTTGCCATTTTCTTCTTTCTAGGGCTGAGAAAGAGGCACTGGCCTAAGGTGACACTGGAACTCAAGGTCTCCAAGATTCCAAACTAATGCCTTTAATCACTATATCAAATTGGCTGTCGGAAACATTAAAATATCACAATTAATAAAATTCAAGGGGGAAAAAAACCCTGACACAAACCAAAGTTCAAAACAATCCAGAAACAATCCTCTAAAATATATGCTAAGCCCCTAACAACCTCTCTGAAAAAGTTTCATCTTCAATTCTTCCCTAAGGTTGACGCTGAGGCTAATCTAACATCCAATGGCAGGTCACTGAAGAGATTGGTGCTGTTACAGCCATGCAGCCCCTCTGTGCCTTTGTCCCCTCACCTTCCAAAGTGGTCCATGTTAGATATCATAATATATCATGGTACATAATTAAACTGCATAATAGTCATTTTCATCCATGCCAGGGTTTTCAACTAAATGAAGGTATTCATGTCAAGAAATACAAGTTTAAAATTATAAAATGAGTACTTCATCCTCAAATTTTAAATATTTATTTATTTAGAAAATGTATATTGCTGCCCAGTCGCACATAGTGACTCAACAGGACATAAAAGCACAATATAAAAGAAATAAAAATAATAAAAAGTAAAAAATAAAATAAAATAACCCACTCTCTCCCCAGCGACAACAAACATCCATACCAGCCATTTAATGGGCTCCATCCCCCTCTGGGTTCCCCAAGTCCACTGGCAGAATGTCTTCAGGGCCTTCTGAAAGAATGTCAGAGTAATTTCTGGAGGCCAGTCTAATTTTGTGACGGATGATGTTCCAGAGGGAGGGAGCCACCATGGAGAAGGCCCTTCTTCTGAGTCCCACCAGATATACCTCCTTAGAGGATGGGACCCGCAACATTCCTTGCGTCCCCGTTCTAGTGGGTCGGGTAGATGTGACCAGCAAAAGATGGTCCCTCAGACAACCTGAAGCCATGAAGGGCTTTAAAGGTGACAACCAGCACCTTGAATTGTACCTGGAAGCAAATCAGCAACCAATGCAGCTCCTGCAGGAGAAGTGATACATGTGCACACTGAGGTCTGCACAAAACCATGAGGGCCACTGCATTTTGTACTAACTGGAACTTCCAGTGGTGGGATTCAAATTTTTTTACTACTGGTTCTGTGGGTGTGGCTTGGTGGACATGGCATGGCTTGATGGGCGTGGCTTGGTAGGCATGGCAGGGGAAGGATATAGTAAAATCTCCATTTCCACTCCAGGGGAAGGTTACTGCAAAATCCCATTCCCTCCCCACCTCACTAACCTGATTTCCAGCTCAGTTCTCCTGTGCGGGGTAACAAAAGAAGACCCAGCCGATCAGCTGGGACTTGGGAGGCAGAGAATAGATAGGGGTGGGGCCAGTCAGAGGTGGTATTTGCCGGTTTTCCGAACTACTCAAAATGTCTGCTACCAGTTCTCCAGAACTGGTCAGAACCTGCTGAATACCACCTCTGTTCCAGATCCTTTTCAGGGACAGCCCCATCCCATGTAGAGCTCGTTGCAAAACATATGCAAATACAAAATTAATTGACTCAAATATTATTCCTTTTCATAATTACTGCTATATCAGCCTAAAATAAAGTCAAGAAATTGTCAATATATTTTTAAAACAAAAGTAAAGCAGTGGTGAACAAACATGCAAGGTTCTATTAAATATCTTCAAAAACATACCAGATATTAAAAAGTCAAGCTCCCCATTATCTCAAATGCCTCTGCATTAGAAGGGAGGCACTGCGTGCACATAAGTACTGTGGATCAAGAAAAACTCTCTTAGCCCAGCTTGTTCTACTTGATTTGATTCTTACATCATTCTTAAGTAATAATATTGTCTGTTTGGTTTTAGTTTTGCATGTTATGCGAATCCACCCACTGTGGTTTGTAAACCAGTATTTATTTACTATATTATACACACCCAACCAATTGTGGTTTATTTTATAAATCCTGGTGTAAAGTGATAGACACCAGGATTAAAACCTTAGAAAGGGGACAAATCTCAACTTTAACATATTTTAAATTAATGCACCAACTGAGAATATATCATTTCGGTATTTCGCCTTTACTGATTTTAGATCAGATGTGGAAGAATACAATATATCATTTGTTTCTGTGCTAGCCTAATGTAACCCAGGCATACTTTTTCAGTGAAATGGCGCACACTTTTTCAGTGAAATGGCAAGCAACTTTGCCTCTGAATCATTAGCACAATCTAGTCCATATGCTTTTTGAGGCATTTTGTAATTGTATATGAATTGTATGTGAAGCTTGTCTGATTTTTTTAGGGATTCTGCCCACTCAACAGCAGATTCCAATCTTTATGCTCCTATGTAAGAGGCCAAAATTGGATTTAATGTGTAAATCCAACAGCAAACAGAGGAATACAGTATAATAACCATCTGTCCCATTTGCCAATTTGAAAATGATAAAACGAATAAGGTTGTGGTGCAATTTCAAAATGAAGAATGCTTTCTGATTACAAACAAGAAGGATCTTACCAAAGATGAGAATTGATTAACAATCCTTTGCTGTTAAACACTGTTTCACTAGAAAGCCATGGGTATTAAAGTAAAGATAATTTTTATTATGTATCACATTTCAACTTCTGGCAAACAGCTGTTTCACTGAATGCTTCAAGTGTAGAACTAACAATGGGGAATTATGAAATAAAAGAAGGAGAGAGGATACCCCACACAAACCTTCTCGGTTATATACTTTATCCAATGTGTTTACAAAAAATAATCACAATGAAAAGTAAACACTGGAAACTATAAAGAAGTTCAGCTATATTTTAAAAGCTTAAAAACTCAGAAATATTACATTCTTGACCAATCAGTCTGAATAATGACCCCTGTGCTGACATTATAAACTATAATCGCATGTATCAGGTAACAGGAAAGGCTTAATTTATGGTGTTTTAAAGTCATAATTTTATAAGATTTAGATTACAATCATTCATGGATTGCAGCCAAGCAACTCTGTAAATGGCCTTCTTTCCCTCACTCCTCTCCCTCCCAGCCAGCCATCACAAACTGTCAGAATAACAGCTCATGAAGTCTCAAGTATACAATTTTTAGCTCAAATATACCACTTCTCTGTTTAAACAGTGAAAATACATCACTGACATTGCCACCACCTACCTAGAATACACAGATGATAAAGCACACCATCATTTCTTAGCAGTATCTATAAATAAGAACAAATTCATAGAATAAATGTTTAGGTAGCAAGAAAGAATTATATGCCATATGGGGCAGAAAACATAATTTATTTACTATAATTAAGTTTTGTCTGCAGTCTACAAGAACAAAGAATTTACTTTGGTATACTACTATTAGGAAACTTAATCTGGGTCCAGCACTCTTAAGTGTGTCAGTACACTGTATATATCTCCAAGTTAGGGTATAGGCAAGATTATATTACTGTATTATTCGGACTATAAGACCCACCGAAGTATAAGGCGCACCTAATTTTTGGGAGAGGGAAAAAAAAAATCTTACCTCAGCTTCTGCCTCCCAGCAATTTGCCTCCTTGCAGCAAGCAGAAACAGACTGTTTCAGTTTCACTTTCCCAGCACAGCCTAATTAGCACGTGGCTCAGCCCGTTTCAGGGTGCAGGGATTGCTATAGCCTAATGACAATCCCTGCAGTCTGAAACAGCTGATGTTCGGAGCCCAATCCAAAGGACCATCAGCTGCTTGTACTAATTAAGCTGTGCTGTGCTGAAGTTGAAACAGGCTTTTTTGCCGCTTGCAAGGAGGCAAATTGCTGGTGGGAGGGGCTTCTGCAACATTCAGTGTATAAGACGCACCCAAATTTTCACCCACTTTTGGGGGTCGAAAAAGTGCATCTTATACTCCAAAAGTATGGTAGTTTGCACAAAAAAGTATGTGCATAGTTGGAATAACTGAAAAATCTTAAATCCTGGCAGAACCCAGTAGGAATAGCTCCCCTTCTAATAAGTAAGTAAGAATCAAAAAGCCGAACATCTCTCCCCTAATTTTCAGTTTCCACTCCACAACGCTGTTAATTTCAGGACTGATTTTATTCATGAAAATATATATGCATAAAGTTTTGATTTCAGCCCTCCAACTTCACAGTGATTTTGGGCTCATGATATAAAACAGAACACAAATATAGTAAAAAAACAGCAGTGGCAGTCTAGACATCAACACACACACACACAAACTCAAGCACACACAGAAAGACCTCTCTAATGGGGGGGGGGTTGTATCCACCCTATCAAAGGCCTCGAAGAAAAGCCAGCTCTTTTAAGGTTTGATGAATATCGTCAGACTGGGAGCTGTCCAGATTGGGGGCTGGGGTTGGGAAGGGGGAGGAAGAGAATCTCATTCCAGAGGGCAGGGACCATGGCAAAGAAGGACCACTTTATAAATTCCAAAAGATGACCTAGTTTAATATGGTTAAGTTACTTAATTTGGTAATGAAATGTCTGCAAGTAAACAACCAAGCTCAGAACTCACCAAGGGCCTCCCTGTTTAATTAAGGGAACCCGGAGTACACCCTCTCTGTCAGCTCTATTCAGCCAGGTAGAAACCACAGGATATCAGTGGTTCCTCAACTATTTGGTCCCAAGACCATTTTTCAATTCCTCGTTCACAATACAAAAGCTCTTAAGACTTATATACCGCTTTACAGTACTTTACAGCCGTCTCAAGGAAAATATTTTCTGTTATAAGTCTTAGGAATGCAATTTCGTTCATGATAGCTCTAACATAGAACAATTAAAACTATGATTGATTTAATTTGCTTATTAATCATTTATAGGATTGGTTGATTTCACTGAAAGCCACTTTTCATCAATGTAGGCCGAGAAAGACAGTCCTAAGCCAATGTTGATCCTGTACTTTTCCATTTGATGGTAATAAAAAATGAATTTTATTTTGCATTGACTGTAATAAGAAATGAAAGAGAAAAAATATTGAATTAAAATATCAAAACTAAATTCTGTTTGAATGTGCAATATAAATTCATCCAGTAGAATGATTCTTTGCAAGCTATTAGAGATCTAAAGGAAAATAAGATGTGGAAGGAATATTAAGTAGGTTTGCCACCTTGAGCTGCTTATAAATGTAATAAAGGTGGGGTAAAAATGTAATAAATAAATGTTCTGCTATACAGACTTGATTTACTCCTCTCTGGGTTATTCTGATAGGATTATAGTCCACAACGATGAAGTGACTGGGTGTAAATTATGCCATCTACTTTCAATTCCAAAAACCTTTAGTGAACATCATAAACTGAAATTATGACTATTGCCTGAACTACATGGAGAACAAAAACAATACTCAGATAAAACATGCAAAGGTCACTCTATACTGCATTTGCTTTCCAGAGCTCTTTAGGCAGCCAATTTCTCTTTGAAATTCCTCCCTATTATCTTTGAACATATATTGTTTAATATGATTTACAATATAAAATTAAAATAACAAACTCTCAAATTACAGCCATGTGTTCTCTTTCACTGAAGCATGTATTATTAAAGAAACAAATGTTGCAAGAAATGGTTATTTTTATACAACCCAGGTTTAATAAGTTCCTTCCATTAAAATGAATGCCTTTCTAAAGCATTTAAAAGGAGTGGTTGGTGACATTTTTTAACTTGTAAAGGCCTAACAAAGGGTTAGTCACCAGTATTTTGCACAATGTAATTTCTCAAATTCTGTTCCTGTTCCTGCCCACAATCAACCGTTTCTGCATTTAAGCTTTTAATTTTGTTTTCTTTCATTACATTATGTAGGTGATTGCTAGTATATACTTTCTCATTTAGAACATGAAAAATATGGAAAACAAAGATTAGAACAAAAGAAGGCCTTTTTCATTTATATTTAGAAATTTAACTATAAAGCCTTATTTTATACTTGAAGTTTTAAAACCAAGGCACTTTATATCCTTCTCTGAAAATCCATAAAATTTAATGGATGATTTAAGCATAATATTTTAACATCAGCAAATATACATAATGGCTAAAAGGCAGATGGAATAAGATACCATGGTAGGCCCTACCCGTTGGAAGGAAAGAAGGAAGGAACGACGGAGGGAGGGAACAGAGAGGGAGGAAGGAGAGAGAGAGAGAGAGAAAAAAGAGAAAAGAAGAGAAAAAGAAAAGAAAAGAAAAGAAAACCCCCAAAATACCAGAAAGCCATACCATGTATGAGGCTGCTTCCTAGGGTATGTATGTTCCTTCACATCAGTATTGGCTCTTGGCAATTGCCTGGACAAATCCCTGCAGTTTTTTTTTCCACAACAACTTGGGAATGGTTTGCCATTATCTGGTTCCTAGAGCTGAGAGAGTATAACTGGCCCAAGCACACCGAGGGAGCTTCCGGCCCAAAGTGGAACTAGAACTCACACGCTACCGGTTTATATCCTGGTGCCTTAACAAACTGTCTCTCTCTCCTTTCTAGATCAACTATGACATTGTCTACCTCCATTCTTTACCTGTCTCAGTTTTACAGATAAGCAGATCTAATTTTCAAACAAAGCATTAAAATGGAGCTTTTAAAAAAATTCTAAGAATGTCTCCCGATCCCACAGCATTGGCATTAAACACTAAGCTGAAGACTTGTACTTAAAAACTGGGGCTTAATTTTGCATAACCTTAAAAAAGTTAACACTTAGGTAGGTCAGGAAGCCAAATGAATATCCAGGAAATGGCCCTCATGTATACTGATTTTCCTTAATGCCAGATTGCTCGTTGTTAAATTGGGGAAAAGGAGGTTGAAGAAATTCATTTGTATTACCCCCCAAAAAAACAAAAACAACCAAACCACCCACAGAATATCTTATTGTATGCTGGAGATAACACATAACATAAGAAATCAAAAAGTAATACAAAAACCTTTAAGCTTTCCAATGAAAACACTGCTAGAGCCCCAGTGGTGAGATTCAACAGGTTTGCACCTATTTGTGAGAACTGGTTGTTAACTTTCTAAGCAGTTCAGAGAACCAGTTGTTGGAAGAAATCTCCTTTTGTTTTTTTCCACTTTACAGGG
>JAOYMU010000252.1:40963213-40975025 GCA_025802295.1 Psammodynastes pulverulentus | reverse complement strand
ACCTTCCCCCAGGAGTGGGGAGGGAATGGAGATTTTGCAGTATCCTTCCCCTGCCACACCCACCAAGCCACGCCCACCATGCGCACCATGCCATGCCCGCCACACCACGCCCACAGAACAGGTAGTAAAATTTTTTGAATCCCACTACTGAGGAAGAAGCCAGGTTTTTAATTGTCCTGGATCATTGCTTTGGCATTGCCATGAGCATGATCTGGTCTATCCAGTGGGTTGCTGGTGGTGATAATGGCAAAAAGGAATGAGAGAGGCCAACACTTGAAGTTCCAGCTGCTCAAAAGTCCAGTGAGTGAGGGGAACAGGACTTTGGCCTTGATGTCCTAGCCAATTTTGGTGGAATCAGGTTGGCCTAATATTATTTTAATATAATAATATTATATTATTCTTGCTTTTCCATTTCTTTAATATTCAGCAAAAGAAACAATTACCATGACAACATTTTTTTCTGGCACCTATAGAGGAGAACATGCAATTGAACAAGCTTCCCACACAATGTCACAGATTTGCACATTGTAAGCATCTGCATTTATACATGTAAAAGAGAATACTGAAGTTCAAAGAATTTACATGTTCTCATGTTACTATATTATCAAACCCATAAATGCATCTTCCCTTCTTTTTCCATGGTTTATCTCCACCCTGCTGAAATCTTGATAGTGGTTGTGCCACCCCCATATCTCCAACTACAAATTCCTGACAGAAATCCCATTCTATACCAAATACATCCAGGGAGATTCCCATCCTGTACTATTTTAAATGCATAAATATTTAAACTGAAATTGAAAATTTTAAGTAAAATTGCTTAGGGCAATACACTTTTCACCATTTGCATTATGATATTGCTGACACTTTAAAGGAAAGTGTAGAGGTGCACATGAAATGCAATTATAATTTGTATCCATAGTACAAGCTGCTGAAACAATCCATGCAGGGGCCTTCTGTTTTTATCCACGTTCTGTTGCATAGGGGTATTTTAGAAACATCACCTAACTAGGAGAAATAAAAATGCAGCTGATGATATTTGCTAGCACTGATGCAGACATTAAATTCAGGTTTCTCGTATAATAGCAAAAAGATGGTGACCCAAAATAATTGCCTGAGCACAAGGATTTATTTTTTAATGCAAAATTTATTTGGAAGGAGAAATCGTGTATGCTTATGAAGACTGTCTTGGGGAACTGGGAACTCAAGACTTTACTATGGCATGTTTGTATCTTCTTGGAGTTTATTAGCTTTATTCCTGAATGTTATTAAACATTAATTAGGGTTCTTTTTTCATTTGAGACCAGATTGGTTGCTGTTTTAATGATACTTTTAATCACAAATATTTCATATACCTTTGCTCCCAATAAAGTTTTAGATAAGCTAATTGTATTTGGACTTTTTTGGGGGGGAGTATTAAATTACCTTTTCCTAAATTATAAGAATGATGGAATTTACCTGGAAAGAAGATTCTACGATAATTTTTTTATTGAAATATTTCTATACTCGCTAGAATCTGTAGGAAGAGTCTTTGAAAAAGCATTTGACAAGCTTGATCAGAATCCAGATATCATAGAATCAGGTTGGTGCTATTTGTTTTATTTTCCAAACTGCTATTAGTTTCCCTTTCCATCATCTAACTTAAGAAACAATTTTTATTCAGTTTCAAGCCGTGAACGGCAGAAATATTTCCGTCTTTGAACGGTACCTTTTGCTTCTGATTGAGTGTCTGAGGCTGACCAGAGATGCACGATTTGGTTACAGATAATTTACTTTCTCCTATGCAACCAATAAATTATATATTCTAGCAAAAACAACAGGTAATTTGCTGTTCCAGAGAGAACTGGGTGTTGTTCCTGCTGGTCTGCTGCATGGTGTTGCAAAGGCTTGATGGTGCTTAGGCCAAAAGGGCAGCTGAGGCTTTGGATTGGATTGCTCCTATGTATTTTGTCATTCCCATGGAGAGATGTAATAGAAGAGAAGACATCTAGGGTGCTCACAAAGGATGAACTCAGCCAAACATGGCTGAATATGGGTTAGAGATGCTATTATGGCCTACCAGTACTTCTCCATCCTTATTGCATCTTCAGATTGCCACACCACAACTCCTTTTAAGGTGATATAAGCCATCTTGGGTCAAGGGACCCTGAGGAAACTTCTGTAGGGGCTTATGGAGGAATTAGCTCAAAATTGCCCAGATTCGCTTGCAGTAGGATGCTTGCCTTGCTGCTGATTCAGAGATGCCTAGAGCAATAGCAATAGCATTTAGACTTATATACTGCTTCACAGTGCTTTACAAACCTAAGTGGTTTTTAGAGTCAGCATATTGCCCCCAACAATCTGGCTCCTTGTTTTACTGACCTCGGAAGGATGGAAGGCTGAGTCAACCTTGAGCCTGTCCAAATTGAACTCCTGGTGGTGAGCAATGAGTTAGCCTGCAATACTGCATTCTAACCACTGTGACTCCCTGGCTCTTGGAGGGATTCTTCTGCAGTTATCTCAGGAACCTGCTAGATTTGAGGAAGTGGTCAGGATCTTTAGGACTGTGAGTCAAAGCTCCTTAGGTCCATGCCCCTCTTGGCTTGTGAAAGCAGCCCCAAAACTGTCATATAACTGGGACCTAGCAGTGATGAATTCTTTGAGCAAGGGAGTTGTACCTTTATCTTTTAAAGATACCTTGATTCAGGTCCCCCTCAAAAAGCCGTCACTAGATTCCACAATACTGGGCAATTTTTGCCCAGGATCCCACATCCCCTTTTTGGGAAGGCATTGAGAAGGTGGTTGTGCAGCAATTTCAGAAGATCCTGATGAAGCAGATTATCTGGATCTTTTTCAGTCAGGTTTCAGAACTGGGTATGGAATAGAAATGGTATTGGTCACACTTTTGTGTGATATCTGGCATGGGCAGAATGGTGGCAGTGTATCCATCCTTTCCTTACTTCACCCCTTGACAGCCTTCAATTTATCAAACACAGGATCCTTCTTGATTGGAACTGGGTGGCATGATATTATGCTGGTTCACTTTTTTTTCTGGGGTCGATTCCAGTTGGTGGTGACTAGGGAGGACGGATCCTACTTCTGGTACCTACCTTGTGTGATGCCACAGAAGTCGGTGCTCTGTATTATTCAACATATACATAAAATTACTGGATGAGCTCATCCATTTCCATAGAGCAGTGGTGTCAAACTCAAGGCCCGCAGGCCGAATCCAGCCCGTGGGGTGCTTAGATCTGGCTCATGAGGCCACCCTGGAAACAGTGAAGGACCAGCCCACAATGCCTCTGCCAGCGAAAATGGAGTTCAGGAGGGCCACAAGTGGCCCTCTGGAGCTCCGTTTTTGCTGGCAGAATGTTTGGGCCACCACAGGCGTACCGACACAAGTGATGTCGAGCTGGTCATGCCTATCCCAGTCCCCCCCCCCAAGGCCAAACACAACCCTGATGCAGCCCTTGCCATAGAGTGAGGTGTCATCAGTGTGCTGAGGACATTCCTTTGGTCATTTGGGGAAAAGTTGAAGAGAAAGAATTGCAGTAATGAAGAAGTTATTTCTATTCAGTGCTACAAAAGATCTGTTCTTATACCTGCTGTGTAAGAGGAAGTTCCCCAGATGTTTATCTAATATTAGAGTCTAATGGACTCAGTCCAAAAATGTTTGATAAAGATCTATGTAGCACTAGATTCTTAAAACATTAGAGCATTAGGGAAGGAAAAAAGGGATTTCTCAAGAAATAATCAGGAATTCTTGTTAATATTTGAAATGTATTAATTTTCTAATCTTTTTGTTGCTGGCTACTTTTAAAAAAATGCTTTTACATACAGTAATAGAGAAACATAAAGAACTATAAAGAAAAGAGAATACAGCCTCTGGATTTAAAAACTGATAAATTATTTGGGAATCCAAGTAATTAGTTCCAAGAATCT
Source organism: Psammodynastes pulverulentus (assembly GCA_025802295.1). Taxonomy (NCBI): domain Eukaryota; kingdom Metazoa; phylum Chordata; class Lepidosauria; order Squamata; family Psammodynastidae; genus Psammodynastes; species Psammodynastes pulverulentus. The sequence continues at coordinate 40,971,107 of JAOYMU010000252.1, read as the reverse complement.
TTATGGGTACTATTACATAAACATCTGGTATGATGGCATGGTCTTGGTTCTTGTTTTAGTCAAAATTCAATGATACTGATGCTTAATTGTAAAATGAAAAAGTAGAAATTATCGATATATGAAAAAGTTCAATTTAGAAAGCACAAAGTATAGAAAGGATTATTTTATTATGATGGAAGGTCAGTGTCACCCTCAACATTAAATTTTGAGTTGTGTTCATTCTCTGCTTATGGACAGTGCAATGGAAAGATAGGGCAATACTATTCATGTGGTAAAAGTTTAACATTTTAATAAACTGTGTTTTAAAAATATGTGTAATGACATGATTTTTACTTAAAATGGTGTCTAAACAGAATAAAAAAAAAGTAGTCACATTGAACGGAAATTCACAAACAAGATACCTTTGCACATATCTGTATTAACCATTTCAATCTTGGCCAATTATTCACAGACTAAACATGACAAGTACAAAGGTTAGTCTTAGCTTGGGAAAGCTCAGCAAAAGAGTATATTTTTGATCCAGATTTTGTTCCTGCTGCTTTTTTCTGGACAAGAAGGCTTCTGTTCATGGACAGTGGTGCTAAACCTAAACCTGTATTACTTTAGCATGTTTGACAGATCAAATTATCATAAATGTTTATATAAATCTTTAGAACAAGACTTTGGAATTATAGACTTGTATCTGGATTGATTTTTGAGAGACTCTGTAAAAAAGCATGAGCATCTCTCTAAACCAGAAAACATCATAGTTTTGCTACCAATGTCCAATACTTTCCCCCTTAAAATAAAAAATAAGCTATTCTGAACCAGTTTTTAAAATCAGAAAAAGGTCCAGTTTATAAACAAAAATAGATCTATTAACATGTATAGATACATGTTTATTCATAATTCTTTACTTTTTACCAGCTTTTTTGTAATCTTAATACTTAAAATGTTCCCAAGTGATTTGCTATTAAATTTATTGAGATTATAGCTGTAATCTGTCCTTTTGTTGAAGGGGGGGCACCGGTGGTCACCCCTCCCACTTATCAGATGGTGGTACATGTAACTGGCTATTTGTACATCCTTTGGTCAGCTGTGGCACACTAAGGACCTCTTCTCACATTATCCTTATCAGCAAAATAAATATGAGACTTCAGGCCAATAATAAGAATTCACACCATGGTTTCTAGGCATCAGTCACTTCCTTGGAAACAAGAAGTAGGAAGTGATAGCTTCAAAGGAAGGAGCGATGTTGCTACAAGAACTCAGAGGATACACTTAGTTAATGAATAAAACAATGAGAAATACAGACTTAAAGTTCCAGCAGCAAAAAAAAAATGAGTTATATAAGCCTTGCTATATGAGCATGCTTGAGTACTATTAACAAACTACAGGCATTTATTTTTTTTATCAAGCTGAATTTACATTGTTGACAATGAAACTTTAATTTACATTGGACCAGTGAAGTGTTTAAATACTTGAATTTACAGCACCTGTAAATATTCCCTAATAAACAATATGTGATTCAACTGAGTTCTTTTAGCCGTTGTTGCAAATAGTAAATGCAGTCATAAGTCACTTACCAAGGAACAAGCCCCATTACAGCATTCTGATCTCTCACTTAAGACGTAAATAGGATTACATCATAAATGCCTCATTTAAATGGGAAAAACTGTACTATGGTATATAATATTTGGTTACTTTTCATTTTAAAGCTTTTACATTAACTGTATCAACCCTACATTTCGGTACACAAGATACTTTTCCATCTTGTTGAGTGTTACCTGCTTCTTCCTTCATTTTTGTCTTTAAAACCATGCATTTCGAAGTTGCCCTTTCTGTCTATTTTCTATTATTTCAGGATGTTATGTTTCAGTACTTTGTTAGTTCTTTTCTAGTTCACCTTGGATTTTGTTTAGATCTATTGTTGCTAAATATTCTTCTAGTCCAAAAGGCCTAGGACAATGATACCAATGATTTACTAGGATCTTTTCAGGATATACCCTTAGGCCAGGGGTATCAAACTGGCGGCTCACAGGCCAGATGCGTCACGTGCAAGCCACCCCACCCCAGCTCCGTGAACAGGAAAAACATCGTGAAACGTCACGTAACTGCAATGTGAAGTGACGAGTTTGACACCCGTGCCTTAGATGTAAAATCATTGTACTCTAATAGGAAGTTCTATTGGTAAATGTGATCATTTATCAAAGTTACCACCACTTTACTATTGCCGCTCCAAATTGTAATGGTCTCATCAGAATTTTCCACAAAATTTCCTTGGCAAGTAAAACACATATACAAGTAGTCTTATGACTTATGACCACAATCGAGCCCAAAATTTCTACTGCTAAGTGACAGTCGTTAAGTGAATTTTGCCCCATTTTATGACCTTTCTTGCCACAATTGTTAAGTAAATCACTGCAGTTGTTAAGTTAGTAACAAGGTTGTTAAATGAATCTGGCCTTCCCATTGACTTTGCTTGTCAGGTCGCAAAAGGGGATCACATGACCTTGGGACACTGCATTTTGATCATGTGACTAGGATGCTGCAATGGTTGTAAGCGTGAAAAATGGTCATAAGTCACCTTTTTCAGTGCCGTTGAAACTTTGAACATCATTATGTGAACTGTTGTTAAGCCGAGGACTACCTATACTTTCAAACGTTACATTCAAACGTTATATACATACACAAGTGCTGCTTGTGTATTGGAAACTACCTGTTTTATAACTGTGAAGTTATTAATACTAATTTGAATCTACATGCAGTTAGAGCAGTCCATTTCGAGAACAATATTTCTGGCATGATTGGAACATTTCAATCGAGCAGGCCTCCCCAAATTTTGTACTCTACTGTTCACTTCTCACATTGCATGCTCATTGATCCCTCTGTCATTCTGAATCATTTGGGCACCAGAACCAGTCAGTTGTTCCCATTAGATGCATCTCCATTCCAGTTTTCTTTGTGTAATATGGATTGTAAACCAAGTTATAAATAACTATTAAATAACAATATTCCAGGAGTTATTTTTCATTTAGGAAAAGTTTCAATAAAAAAAAAGCCTCATGAGAATGAACTTCGCCACTTCTCATCAAGATATCTGAATAGAGAAAAGCATTTGGCCATTAGGTAATGGGAGAAAAGAATATGTTCTTTATTAATATGTAAGAAATTATATGTATATGTTTCAATTACAAATGGTTTTTTTTCAGACGATATAGTGATTGGTATCATGAGTTAAACCAACTCCTTGTCTTGAAGAAGTTATGTTAATCTTCAATGAATTATTTAAAAAAGAGATTCTAAAAAATGAAGGATGCTCCCTTTTTGTTTTATATCTCTCGGGGAATCCTTTCATTGACCTTTCTTTCTTCATAAATCTTTCATAGACAACCCCTAAACCCGAATGCCCTATGTTTCAGGAACATCCCACTGTATCCAGATGTACTGGCAGCAGTTCAAAACTCTCTGATTCGTAATCAAAAGTCCTGAATTTGTTCAAAGGGGGTTAATCCATCCTTTCACAGATGCAGCTTTATGATTTAACCCAAATGATTCAACTTTGACTTTCTAATGTTTCCAAGTCTAAGACAAAATAGATCTTTCTTAATTCTTAATGCAGTTGCCGGAAAGACACACACACACACACACACATACACTCTTTCTCTCTGTGTATAAATAATGTTATATTCAGCACATGAGGTATACCCGTCCCCAATTCCTCCAATGTTGTAGCAAAGGTATCAAGAAGATTATAAAATCAACATCCCATTTAAAAAAACAACAACAAAGTATTCTGAATATAAATGGCCTCTTTGAAATTTCTTTTGATGTTATGAGATGCCGTTCATATAGCAGCAGGTCTTCTGTTTTCTTCTTTTATCCTGTGTTCAGTCTGATTTAGGTTTTCCCCTTCCTTCTTCTATACCTGATCACACACAAAAAAACCACAGCTTTTGAAATGCTCGTGTAAACAAGAAAGTGAATATTTTTATTGTTCTTCTGCATAAATTGTTTTTAATTTACTGGTCTTTCTAATAGACGAGAAGAGCGGTGTTAGTCTATGGTAAACAAAAATCAGGAGGATTCTGATCATTCATTTAGACTCTAAATTGTAGAGTAACATATTTCATTAAAAGACATAAGCTTTTTACAGCTCACTTTAACAAATCAAGTTGTTGAACTGAAAAGGTGCCTACCAAGACTCCGATTTAACAAAATGCAAAGGTTCCAGCCAAATAAAAAATCAACTATTTTTATTGATAAATTTCAATAAAAATATTTCTTTCATATATTAACCTGCATCCCTTGGAAATGCAGTGAAATATTAACCTGCACCCCTTTTGAGGTACAATGGTACGACTTACGAGGGTTCATTTGTCAACACGCTACAAGCTACATTTTGAACAAGCTACATTTTATTCAGATTTTTAAAATTAACAATGTATTTTTCTAAAAAGTTTTTTAAAAAGTAATGTTTTTATACGTTATAAAAAGATATATCTTTATTATATACAATTAACAAATGGTAAGTACAGTTTCTGCTATTCTTTTAAGTTAAAATACTACAACATACTGCAAATAGTTGATATAGTTTAATCCTTGATCCGAATAGTCCACTATTTCAGGGCTTCTTGCTAACTCTAAAAAGTTCATTCAGGAGGCTTTCTCTGAAATAAATATGTATAGAAACGCAGCTACAGTATGAAGCCTAATTCATTTTAATACTGCTATTCTTTCTTTTCATTTTTTTTGTATAATTTTATTGTGTTGAAAAATCCCAATAATTATAAAAAATGATCATCTAGACTAGAGGCTGCCATTATTATACTGTAGTATGCAAGAAAATGTGACCCTTTTTTAACCCTTTTAATTGCTAGGAGTGGAGAGCTGGCTACCTATCCTAAGAAACTATGAACTCTTTTCAAAGATGTCCATATTCTGGTTTTGATTATAGCAGGCGTGCAAGGGAATCTGATAATAATGAAATACATAATAAGGAAACAATTGAGGTTGGTTAAAACCAAAATTTTAAATACTGTGTATTTCTGACAAACTCAAAACAATCAAAGTGCAGTCAAAGGTTTAAGAAAACAAACAATGGCATGGTTCTAGGAAGGCATTTTGGCTTTGGATACTACAGTGGTGCCAATTTCTGGTCTTCTGTTTCCTTTGCTGCTGGAGGAACTTTTTCCACTGAGTGGTTTAAATAGCCACAATTTTATTTGCCTTTTATAAAAAGGTCATCTAAGCTTTGTTGAAAAATATTTCCAATGTTCAAAATCCTAGCATCCAAACTTGTGATGGCCTGGAGAATGGGGCATTTTTATTTTTATTTTGCTCATGTTAGTGGTTTACCTTGGAAAAATCAACTGCAATTTATTTATTCTGTTCTGGTATTGAAACATAACTCTTGAAAAAGAAAAAAAATGTTCAAATTAAGAATTTCCATTTGTGGAATTCTTATTTTTGTCATTTCGTTTCCAACATCTCGCATGTACACACTGCATTATTTTAAGATATGTCAGGAACTCGCAAACTATTTAAAAAACTCTCTGACATGTATATTTCTGAACCTTCTTTCTGTGTGATCTGCAAGAAGATATTGATGAATGTTTTCCAAATATTTTGCATCATTCCCCAAAGTTAATACAGTTAGTACAAAGTTAATACAGTTCTTCACTGATGCAATGAGGATACTGCTTAATTGAATGTATTCATGGGCACATTCATGTCATTTTATTAGCAACAATGAACGGTTGTTTGCTCCTGTCTTCCTCTTGCATACATAGACGAATTATTCTCTGCTACTTTATGGAATTCTGCCAACCTAGCAGTTCAAAGCATGTAAAAAATGCAAATAGAAAAACAGGAACCACCTTTGGTGGGAAGAAAACAGCGTTCCGTGTGCCTTTGGCAATTAGTTATGCCGGCCACATGACAATGGTGACGGTTCTGAAACGGAGATGAGCATCTCCCCCTAGAGTCAGGAACAGCTAGCACATATGTGCAAGGGGAACCTTTACTTTACCTTATGGAAGTCTTCTATCAATCATGTTTACCTTCTTAAGCCCAGCCACCTACTGAGAGAGTTTGCTACCTCTTTTATAATTACAATCAACCAAAATAAACAAATGTTTATATTTGCTTTTGAGATCTTCAGAACATGCTTAACTGGCTTCATATATCCACTTACGCCTATTCTATTTTATGGGTAGGGTGGGGTGAGTATGACTTTGTTATATGATATAAATCCAGGGGATCTGGTTGACTATTGATCAAAATCCAGTAAAAAGGTTAATTCAATAATTAGATTGATTAGATGAGCACAGCCAGTATCAGGTAAGAAATCAACAAAAAGGGGGAAAGGGATTGGAAAGAAGCAAAAAAGCCTAATCAGGCATATGCTTTTAGCTACGAGCTAAGCATTAATTACCTCATTTGCTGTCCAATCCTGTTTGTAATAATAATAATAATATGTGAAATAATTATTATATTTACATTTAAAGAAATAATGGAGTTGCTCTGTAAAAATATTTCAACAGTAACAGTAAAAGTATGATATACAATAAAAGTAACTAGAGTATGATTTTGCATTCAAAAACGTTTCTCAATCTGATACTCACATTTTTGTGTGTCCCATATGCAGTTGTTTAGTATTTCACCCAGCAAGTAAAAGATGTTTATTACTACAGTTACAGTGGCAAAGAAGACAATTTTAGCAGTTGAACCAAGGTAATCTAGGAGAGGATATACCCAAACCCCAGTCACATGATATATCCAACAGACCCTAAGAAAAAACACATACAGAAAATACTATTAATAATGAAGTATTAGGTTAAAAACACAATAAATAATTCACTTGTTTTCCTAAGGGCTTAATCCAACGCATGATTGCTCAGAAACAAGTCACACAATGGGGTTTACTCCCAATTAAATTAGTATAGAATTACAGCTTTCATAGACCCTATCCTTAGTAGAAGACAATTCTACTTTCTTTTCCTTCACAGAAGGATTCCTCTATCAGAGCAGAAACTTATAGACCTAACCCACTCTGTGCATCAACAGTAATACTATTTGATTTCCAATCAGTATATTTAACATTACTTTCAATCAAAGACAACAAAAAATGAGATATCTGTAGAAAGCAAGGAAGATAAATCTCAACAGGGATAGGTCTGATTCATTACAAAAACAGCAAGGAGAAAAACATAAGTTAAATACACAACAAATATGTATGGCCCAGACACCTCCCTAATAACACTGGAGTATAAGAAGGGGAAGAGACACAGCATAATTAGATTCAAAAATTCTGTTTATAGCCACTCTCAATAAAAGTAGTTTTAGCCTTCCCATGGAGTTGATTCTTGATAGTCTGGTGGGGCTGACAGCGTATTCAAAGTTGTTGTCTATATCAGGCATGTACAACACTGATATATTCAGATTTGTAGCCCAAAACGTGTGTGTGGGTACTTGTGTAACACCTGTTTGCAATTCCATAAAGCAGCTGCATTTTTTTCTCAGCACTGAGCTCTGAGAAAAGCTATCTGATTTCAGAGATTGCAAATATTATGTGTGACTTCCCTCGGGCTCTAAAACACATTTCTGCCTTTGAAGCCAAAGCACTGCACAGATTGGTGGTCTCTATCTCCATGCATCTATGCTTCATTCATCGGGAAGGACTGAAAATATTTACTTAAGCTCATTAGAATTTTGATAAGTAATCTTTACTTCTTTACTGAAAAAAAGTTAGGAAGCCATAATGAAAGAATTCAAGCAACTAAAACAAGATAGATAGATAGATAGATAGACAGACAGACAGACAGACAGACAGACAGACAGACAGACAGAAACAAAACCAGCAATAGCAATAGCACTTAGACTTATATATTGCTTCAGTGCTTTACAGCCTTCT
>JAOYMU010000252.1:40926867-40938601 GCA_025802295.1 Psammodynastes pulverulentus | reverse complement strand
CAGCAGGTTCTGACCAGTTCTGGAGAACCAGTAGTGGAAATTTTGAGTAGTTCGGAGAACCGGTGGTAACCTTCCCCTGGAGTGGGGAGGGAATGGAGATTTTAAAGTATCCTTCCCCTGCCACGCCTGCCAAGCCATACCACGCCCACCAAGCCACGCCCACAGAACTGCTGGTAAAAAAATTTGAATCCCCCCACTGTTGGCCCGATATGCTGAAATGGGTACAGATAATCTAGGTCCTCCAAGTTCCTTGCAACAACTGACTGCCTTCTCAACAGGGAATGGGTCATACACACACACTCCTCAAAAACTGCTGGGTAGCTGTTGACAGATGCTGAGACTTCTTCCCATCTCCTACAGCTCCTTAAGAGGATCAAGGTGCACTATGAGATAAGCTTCTCAAAAATTCTCATTAATCATATTTATTAAAAATAAAAGAGGTTAGGTAACTGGAGTTTGGAAACTCGATTATTTAAATTTTAGCACTCCATTAATCAGTAAGTATTTCAAGGAGGGTTCTTTTTGGTCTCGCTTATTCTCTACCTGATTGCCTCTTCATGAAAGGGGATGTCGCCACCCATTTCCCTGATAAGGAAGGAATGCAAAGATTGTCTGCCTTGCAATAGTTTGCAAACTATCTTCCCAGTCACAAAAAATTCTATTACATTTACTATCACAATTCCTTGATATCTAAGATAAACTGGATTAGTACAGGCAAAATCTTTGGGATGCTCTGATGAATGATCTTATCTCATATTTCATTAGAAAAGTCTTATTTAAACTGATTGATTAATCCTGGGGTTTTTTGCCTACCTACACCCTGAGCTAAATGAAAGTCAAGAAATAGGAGAGAAATATGACTGTTGGCAAACAAAGCTTGAGAGAATAAAAAGTATAGTCCTTAGGACTGAATATTCTTCAAAGCCTGATTAGTTAGTTAACTTTATTGTCATTGCACCTTGTACAACGAAATTAAATACCTTCTTCAGTGTACATTATGACTATAAAAATAAAATATACACACAAACACACTCCTTCACATCCTATACATTGAATTGAAAACCCTTGATACTGCATTAATATTGCACTACACAGTGGGCAGATAGTAGACCAATGTTTACATGCAGCTTCTACAATGTATGGAAAAAACTGAAGTACTTGCTAAGAGATACGGGCTGTCCCACAGCTCAACATATACCTATACTCAATTTGTATCCAGGTACATGATAATGTGATTTCACTATGCTTAACGTAAGGCTATAGAAAAATTGAGTTCACGGATCTCTGTAAAACATAACAGTTACGTAACAAAAACAAAACAATGTTGTAATTCAAGCTCTGTCTTTGACCCATGTGTGTGTAATATCACTAGGGACATACAAAACGGGAAGAGTTTGTATCATGTATCCACCCCCTCACTCTCTCGATGCCTATGAGCTAAGATTCAAGTGTATAGTTGGATGACAAACTGCTATACCAGAACTGAACTGTCAATTTTAGTCAAAGGTCTTAATTTGGTAAATGACTTTTAAAAGATAAATACTTTAACTTCCTGAAATACCTACAATAGAAAGATGGAATCCAAAGATGCAAATAAATAAATGCTTAAATTGATGAGAATCAAAGCAGGCACATAGGAAATCTATTGAAAAAGAAAAAGATTTTTCAGATCAATACAATGTATGACAAATTATACCACAAATACTCTTAAAAATATAGGCGTGTTCATAAATACAAGAGACAGAAATAAAGATACGAATCAAAAAGCTACAAAAGGCAGTGAAAGATTGGAGTTAGGAAACAGACTGCAAGCAAGAACCTCCCTGCCACCCACGCTCAACGGCAGCAAGTTCAGAGGAAATTCCCTTCCTCCCCCTATTCTTCAAACTGCCAGCAACTGCACAAGATGTCTGGGAATTGCGGACAGGTGGTCGCATATTTCATTTCGTATTGCACAGGTCTAAATCTGAAGCGTGAAAGCAGACACTAAGTTATGCTGCTTTTTCTGACTGTATAGCCGTGTTGGTCATTACATCACATCATGCATTTTGAGAAAATTCCTTGATTAAAAACAGAGGATGGCCAAAGTCATTGATTAGCCCATGACTTTGGAGTCTGAATGTGAAAGACAAACAAAGAGCCTTCTTGCTTCAAGGCTTGGGATATTAACTTCAAAATGTCATTGAATGTTTGTTGATAAAGACAACACAAATATGTGTCAAAGAATAATCAAACACTATTCCTCTTTCCTCTTCAGTAACCAAACTTTCTTTTTATTCTTAGTACTCTTGATCTCAGAGATTTCAAAATCAACAGCAAAATGTGCAATCTTGCTGAGCTAGTTTTCAAGTGCCCTTTTTATAACATAAAATTTTGTTGATATTTCATTAATGAGGTGAATAACAAAATGAATTTAGCACATAATCCTGACAAGAGATGTAAACGAAGAAAAGAGTCAACAATTTCTCTTTCCAAGTGGTATTGATATACCATTCTTTTCTACGGGTTCTGTCCCTTTGACACTATTTTTATTATTTATTTATTTGTTTTGTTTTATTTTTTACACACTGCCCATCTATACTTACTATTCATAAGTAATATATATTGTCAACCTCTGTGTGGTCCCATGAGTTAAGATCCACACCTCTTTGTGCATTTCATCACTAAATTAACTGAAAATGCCAAACTCAATCCTCATGGGATAACTGAAGAATTCAGAATATCATGGACAAAAAAAGGCAATTTTTCTAGTTCATTAAAAAAAAAAAACATTTTATATGCATTGATAACTTTCCCAACATCCAGCTAGCCAAAATATGGGAACTTATTTCTTCTGTATTAGAGCTTAATAGATCCGTGTTTGATTCTAGATTAATTTTAAGCATAGAAAGGAAGTGGAAAAAAAATACAATTCAAGGACACAGGAAATCCAATGAGTCAAATGTAGATTGTTTTGGTGTCAAAAAATTTAAGCAACCTATTTTTCTAAAGATAAGTCATCAAATGAAAACAACGAAGAAGGTCCTTTTTCACTTGACATATTTCTGTTCCTGCAATATAGGTGATATTACCCATGAATTACATAAAAGCTTATTCTGTTAACACTTGCTCTCAAATTTAAAATACTATTGGAACTTCCTTTCATTTTCCTATACAGTAATGTTATTTCCAGAAAAATGAATCTGACATTAATATAGTAATAAAACTATGTAGGTATCCATGACTACTGTTGTGATCTCAGTAATATCATTCACAGCTGTGAATATTTGTGATTATGCCAACTAAGCCACATTTGAGAAATAACTAATAAACACTGTCTTATCTGAAAAAGGGTATTTTTCAAAGTACGTGTAAACTTTTATAACTGACAATATTTTGACATTTTTATAACTTCAATTTATCATCCCCAAAGTTGATGAACATTTTCACGATTTGAGTTCAAGACAAGAAGAAGGTTTGGTATGCGTAAATGTCTCAGACACCTGTAATCCATATAAGAAAACGAGAAGCTGAAGCTTAATAAGACTTGCGAGATTCTGTTACAAAACGATACAATAGCCAAAGAATAGTGTAATACACTGTGTATAATGCCTTCAAACTGTATATTATTTAAGCACTTAATTGAGTTTATAATTTATTTTCCACTATTATTGAAAAGGTAAGAAACTTTTTTTGTAATATTTATGTGAACCCTTATTTCAGATCTAGGTGAAGAATCTTCAGAGCACATCATAATGCTAAACCATGGCAGACAACAGAATTGGAGTGAGAATTAACTTTGACTGAAAGATGTATAACACGTTGCTGAGATTAGCTACTTATTTACATTTTTAAAAAGAAAAATATTATTCCAGGTCACAATCCTCTTTTGTTTAGTTTTAAAGAAGAAGATTGTTTTGAGATTAAAGCACTGAAATTTTATTTCATTGCTACTTTTTCTTTAGATTAATTAGTTCACTCCCTAAACTTCTCCCTTCACTTTTGAAAGACATAGACTTATTAACAAAGTCTGCTTTCCTAGCCCTATCTAAGAACATTTTTAACCATTTAAGTAAAAGTGAAAATGGAAATTTTGAGGGTCTTCTCTTCCTTAATGAAACACAGTATAAATACAGCAGAAAACCTACATTCCTTCTTTTCCTCCAAATAATTATAACAATACATACATATTCCATCTTTCTTATAAATACCTCATAATAATCCAAAAGAAGCCACAAAATTTTATTTGATTATGATAAATTTAATTTACATCAAATGTATAGACAATTTCAAGAGAACATAAAACTATTGAACTCTCAATGAAATATTATTTAAACTATCAATTTGGCACAATTGACATCTTGGGCTGGCTACGTTAGATAGGATAAGTTTCATGTCACTTTTTATTTGATAATTTTATTGGATAGAATTGTATACAATGCAGAAATCTACATCATTAAAACATTCTAGGATCCAAGCACCATGAACCAGTCAAATTTTAAATAAAAAGAATTAGCTACCTAGTCATTTATTAATTTTTATTAAACAGCCTCATGAACCTCAAAGAAACACTGAAATTTTATTGAAGAAAGTTTCACAAATGGGCAGCATTATTTTTGCTTCACTCTTACCACCAAGGCATAATATTATTATATATTTCTGTATACAAAAATACTAATTGTTAAATCAATTAATAGAGATTTTTTTTTTTACAGTCATCCTTATCATCCAAAAAGCATCTGCATTATTTCACAATGATATCCAGAATTCACTGATTAATTCATTAAGCATCAGAAAGGAGTCTTTTTATACCAGTGTAAATGTAAGACTTTAAAAATTCTAAAAGAGATTATCTGTCTTATAGATGTTTCCTTCTTCATAAGATATGGAAGAAATGTAAACATGCTGAAACCAGGAATGCCCCAACTGAATTATACAAGATTTAGTGAGAACAAACCATCAGGACCACAGATGGATTCATGACAGTAGCTGTTCCATTCATCATCTACACTGGCTCCAAATGCAAAATGTATACAGACTTCCTTTACTTGACAGAGTACTAACTTTCTGCTATTGTATATTCTGACCTCCAGCCTTTCAGCATTAGTAGCCCATCTGTGAACAACTTCCTGAGGCCCTTCTTGATTAACATGATACTAATGAGTATCTTAGATTATGAAAGTATCTGCCCAAACCCCTGACTTCCTATTAAATAAAAAATTGCAGCTGCTTGATAATTGAAAATTCAACATATTTTAAATGATGTATTTTTTTTGTATTTTTGACCAATAAAACTTTTTACTACCCCCCCAAAAAAATTGCAGCTGCTATCATTGACTTTTGTTCTTTGCAGAGGATGAAAGAAAGAAGGAAAGACAGAGATCTTGACTAGTAAATAAAATTTGAAAGGAAAAAGAAGTTGTGAAACAAAAGGCTTGTGAGGCAGGAAATATTATACGGAGTCCTCAACTTATGACCGGTCACTTAACCACCATTGAAGTTATTTAAAAAAGCTACTTATAACCCATTCTCAGAGTTACAATTGCTGCACCTTCCTCCTATAATCATATGATTGCATTTTGGGTGATGGACAACCAGTTCTCACTTACAATGGGTTACAGCATCCTATAGTCATGATTTGCAATCCCCCCCCCCCTGCAGTTTCCAATAATGTTTTTCCAGTTCCCCATTAAAAAAAAATCCATTTGGAAGAATGGATTCACTGAACAATGGCATGATTTGTTTAACGACTATGTGATTCACTTTACAACCATGGTGCCTCACTTTATGACCACTGAAAAGGTGATCATAACATTGAATCCAGGCATGTCGTATCTCAACTTATGACCACAATGACTTACTACTGAAATTTTCAGGCTCCATTGTGGTCGTAGGTTAAGGACTACCTGTAGCTCATGAATTTCCTGAAAATATGATCGCTGTCAAGCCAGTTCGAGCACTCTGTGACGATTAAAAACTGGATAGGGGCAGAATCAAGGGCATCTCAAATTTCTTTAATATTTGAATGTAGTCCTGTTTATACAGAATACATGTATTGCCAAGAAACATTCCAAAAATCAGAAGAATGTTTTAACTTACCGGTACCATTATCCCCCCAAAATCATGCATTCATTTGAGTTTTAAAAAGTGAAGTCTTCCAGTTTTCTAAATGCAATTTTCCCACTAAATATATAGAAGTGGTTTGCCATTCACCTTTTCTAAGTTGTTTCAATTTCCTAATCTAATCAAGTAAGATATCTCCAATATACAGTAAGTACTGCCCACGTCTAACCCTGTTTAGTTTCTCAGTCAGGTGTAACTAAGGCAATTTAAATGTCATTCATCTATAAAATAATTCTTATTATATTACAGAGGATTTTTATGGGGATTGCTGATTTTTTTTGCATATGTCTTCAATTGAAAGAAATGTTCCTCGCCAAGCCTAAACCAACTTGATGATACTGCAGAGTTGTGATTTTGAAAAAAACCCTCCATCATCAACAATATGCTAAACGTAATGGAATTCAGTTGCTATAGCAGCAAATTAAACAAATAAACGAAATACTTTGGAATGCTTAAAAAGAAATATTTGTGGTCTGATTAAGACACAGTGAATTTTAAATAAGCAGGTTTTAGTTTTTATTAAGGAGGACTTTGTGATAAAAAAATATTAGTTAGCAAAAGTGCATTTGTAATGTTTTTGAAATTTCACGAAAAGTACAATTTTTTAATCACTTTTTGATGCTATATTTCAAATATACAGTGATTTCTGATAAATTTCGTGTGTTCTGTTTGCATAAATGAAAGGAAAAGAGACTATGAAAAGGGAAGAGCTGGGAAGGAGGAGAAAAGAGGTATATAGTCTTAAAATGCTGGAACTCTTACTCACCCACTTAAGAGTTTTCTTGAAAACTATCATAGTGGACTGACTATTCTCAGATAAGTCCACCATCCCTTAAATTTTCAAAAAGCAGTGAGATACAGATGTTATATTATGCCCCTATGTTTGGGGTTTTATAGGACTTTCAATTTCTCTATTTTTAGTATCTTTTATAGTATTTCTCAGTTATACAGACCACCAGGAGGCACTATGTTACCAGTCTCATCCTTATTGAGAATCGTCAGATGCAAACCTGAGGATTCCCAGGAAGAGTGAAATTGGTAACATGATGACTCCTGATGGTCAATGTAACTACAAGGTTATGGCACTCCCCTGCACAAAAAAGTACTCAAAATACAATGCTACTTTAGACCACACACAGTCACAGAATATAAAGATTATTGGTCATTTTGAAGAACTTAAAACATACATAACATATCACTAAACTTTGATTCTCCCCGCCCCTTCTACTGGACATTTGCTGTTATAAAATTAAGAAATCGTTATTTCTACCCTGCCATCCTCAATTCACTGGTTTTGCTCACAGAACGTAAGTTACTTATATCAGTACTGAAGTGAATCATGTCATTCATGATAAACAGCTAGATCTGGATTTTATGTATTGTGAACCTGTACCGATTACTTCATGTTTAATAATAAACTAATAGCTCCATTTAGATGTTATCATAAATTATGGTTGATTGTGATAATAAGTACAACAAATTATGGTTGTGATAATAAATCATACGAATCTTTAACTCACATATTTTCCCTGGTATTCCTCCTCTTCCTCCACTTATGTGAATGCTAAAATTATATCTGAATGCTAAGTTCTAATTAAACCTCAATTTTTAAAACAAGCCAACATAACATGTGATGATAGATTATATTTTAAAATTACAGTAAAATTAAACAGAATAGAGTTAATAAAAAGGATAGCAAATAACATACAATTTTTTTCTTGCAGCTGTGTTGCAGAAAAGTAGAATTTAAATCTTACTGCATCTCAGTTCTGTCATATGATGTCTTTTGACATAGCCATTGTTTAATGACATGAGTCTTAGAATTATAACAAGACTCAGTATTCTAATCTTATTTACTTAATTCAATTGTATTTCCCTGTCCTTCATAAAACACATTCACAACGATTCATAAATGCAAATTGTTTTTCAAGGATATATATTAACATTTAGTGAATGAGACAAGCATGAACTACTTCGTTCCTAACTGATCATAAATTAAACTGGGGTAAAGACCATGTTTGCTGCTGTTACTGCAGTCAAATTAACCAAAATTCTGAAAAAAATTAAAATAGGTAATTGGGGAATAAAATGGCAAATGGAACACAATGTAAAACACTGTAAAATATCCCCAGTGAGCTAAAAATTCACATATAAGGTTATGGGTTCTAAGTTGGCATGCCTGGCCAGTGTTAAACAGCTCATTAAAAATGTTGACCTAGTATTAGCAGCTGCAATCCCCTCCATTTATATTTCATGTGTAACCACATTTCAATATTATGTGTGTTTTTGTTTCTTCATCTCAAAAAATATACTGCAGTGTTAGCTAACAATATTATGAAATATGCAGTCAAAAGACTATTGTTTTATCAAAAAACACAGTCATGGCTGACAACTGGTCAAGACACTTATCCTACACTTCTTCAATTCTTCTTGAAATATAAATATATATGATTATTTATAATTAGACAACCTGTGCCATTTGCTCCTTATTTCAGAGACAGTTCCATACCTTAACAGAGAAATGGGTAGGCAAAAAAGCAACTGAGTGGGAGCAACTTCTGAGTTTTATTGATAGCTTCTCCATTGAGTTTTCTGGTGGGAAATGGATAAGGAACATCAGAAAACTTTCTTCCTTCCTCCCTCCCTTCCTCCCTCCCTTCCTCCCTGGCATTCTATCATTATCTTTCTTCCTTTTACCCCTTCCTTCCTAGAATTCTAGCTGGCTTTCCCATTTGCATTGCTGGTGGGAAGCTTGGAGGAAGAAACCACTGGGGAAACTATCAGGAAGTTGCAAGTCCAAAACTAGGTGACAGGGGTACAGGTACATGGGGGTGCCTGAGAAGTGTCACGTGGGTTGGGAGGACATGTGGGTTGGCAGGAAAGGTGAGAAGTACAGTAGGGGTCAAGAAGGGGTGTGAAGGTCATGGGAAGTAGCACAGGTTGGCGGGAGCATACTGGGGTACAGCATGGACCTAGAAAGATGCATAGGGATTTCTTCCTCTTCCTTTCTCTTTTCAGCAGCCAGGTACAGCTGGGTTTGGAGGGAGGGATTGCAAAATTGGTGAGAAACTATCATGGGACATTGAAAATGAAATGAAGATCACATGACCACAACATCAGCCAGTAGCACAGATACAGCCACCACTCTCCCAAATTCATTCCCCTGTGGGTCATGGTTTGGTTTATCTGATGACTGAATTTTATCTTAGGAGTAGCAAGAATATTGTTTATATATTGTTACTGTATTAAATTTAATCTAAATCATTTTAGTGATGATGTAGTGTTGAATTGGGATTTTTCTTAGCATTATTTTTTTTCATTTATTAAAATTTGATGACCATAAGCAACAATGCTAGCTGCCTGTGTAATCTATATGCATCACACTGTGCATTCTTAGTCTCAATCTTAAAAACAACCAAATGAAAATACATGTACAAAAACCATATGTGCAGAAGCCTGCCTGTTTACTCTTCTGTGCAAAATATGACCATATGGCCATTTATGTGCCTAAATTCCCATAAAGGATTTGTTTTTGAGTTACCATGCTTCTTGAAGAAAGCAAAACAAAACTTGCAAAAAGAAACAAGCATATAAACTACAAAGAGAGGATCAAATTGTATATAATACACTGACATATAATTCCTATAATTATCAAGTTTCCAGGCCTGCAAATGTAGGGCATTTTTCCACAAGGGATTTTATTTTCTTTCTACATAATTCCAGTAATGGCCTTCCTGGGCATTTCTATATAGCATAGCTGTAAAATGTACTACAACATTGTAAGTGTTCACAGTTCTATGATTTGTAAAATATGCAATAAACAAGTAATCCAGGATTCTATATATGAAAAATTAAATATTTTCAATGGTGTTTAGAACACTTAATATGACACTTAAAACAACTGCATTTTTAATCAGGCTTGCCCAAAAGATGGAAAAAAATTGGACTGCTTTAATAAACAATATAAAGTTATTATGGTCACAGACTTTCAAAATCAATTTGAAGAATATATAAATATATCTATTTATGACAGCATGTATTTGTTATGCTCTATGAGATTTGATTTCCACAAGTGGGAAAATAGGATTGTACTGATACTGGTATTTTACAATAATTACATATGGCTGCCATTTTCATTCTTAATTTCCTTAACTGCCCAAAGGTCTTCTGCTAACAAACAATTTCACATATTCTGTTTTGTTTTCCTTTATGCCTCAAATTTCTTCTGCCTGTTCTATATTTTTTAGAAATCCCTTCCAAAAATCAATATTACTTTTTTACAGAGTCTGAAACTCTCAATGATTAGTCAAAACTTACAAAAGGGAATGTTATTTTTGTGTTTCCATCGTCTCTTCCATTCCATCTTTTTTTTTGCTGTTTTGTTGTTACTAGCTGTATCACACAATAAAAAAATAACCAAATACCAGTGCAGTCTTATTCATTTTGATCAACGACATCATTTGGGAATGGAAACTATTTCAGAAAAATAAATCTATATAAAAATAATTATGGTGTATTCTTAACTTCATCCCACAAGTATATGAAATTGCATTAGAATGAATGAAGAATGAATTGCATTCACTCAGTCAACTAGACTGGGGCTCATTTTAATCTTTTCATTAATCTTATCTGGACTTCTAAAAATCAGTTAGCTTTTTTATGTATTTTTTTCTATTTCACTCTGTTTTTCCAAGTTTAGAAAACTAAGCAATAGAGCAGTACATTTTAGATAATTGATATCAGACATAAATGCTTGCTTAGTTCAAAGCATGTACAATGTAACACAATTTAAAATATTAATTCCTGTGATTTTAATCACATTTTACTAAGACCAAATTTATTAAGATTTTCTGCACGAATGTACTACTCATGGGCACTGTTAAAACTGGAAGGGGAGATGGGGGATCTTCCTTCTTCATGCTGTGCTTCTTGCAGACCAGCTTTGGAGAGCTGAAGCCCTCTCAGCAGCATCCGAGGCATCCCAGCGAGAATTGGTAGAAAGCAAAACACATTTATTTACTAGCAAAGAATTGCCAATGGGTTTCAATCAATCCCATGCAGGCATTTCTGGGTTATAATAACATAAATTACAAGTGTATGATGGGCCTTACTGGAGAAATATATTTTTTCTGAATAGTTACGAATGGCAATAATATTTAGGTGATAAGGCAGCATATTTATAAATCAACTGAATTTACTTTTATATAAACTGTTTAAACAAGCACATAAGCCTAAACAGTTCTTGGAGATCAGCCAGAATAGCACTTCAAATCTACATTTATTTTAAATTATACCTTTTCTAACTACCCGTACCATAGAATTTGCTTCTTTATTGCTCTGCACACTGTGCAGATTATTTCATGGAACTATTCCAGTGATCTAAATATCTGCTTCTTGGTTGGCTTGTGACAGTTCAGTCCCCAACATTTTATAAATGAAGCATGGATTCCTAGTTTCCATACACATTATACTTCCTGACATTGATTTGTATTTGCCATTTTGTGGTCCTGTCACTAAATTTGAAGACATACCTTTAAAGCAGGGATGTGTGTTTATGTTTGTATTTTATTTTATATTCATGTACACTGAAGAAAGGTATTTAATTTCATTGTACGAGGTACAATGACAATAA
>JAOYMU010000252.1:40888646-40900610 GCA_025802295.1 Psammodynastes pulverulentus | reverse complement strand
CTGCCAGAAGAGCCAGGTCTTTAGCTCCCGACGAAATGACCTCAAGTCAGGGAGCACCCGCAGCATTTGAGGCAGTTAATATTATTAATAATATTATAATAATTATAATAATTATAATAATTATTAATATTGGTAGTACCTTTGCTCTTTTACCAGTCTTTCTATTCTTCAGTTCTTTCTCTTCTATTCTGCTGTCTCCAGGTATTGCCATGTCCACTATCCAGACTTTTTCAGTATTTAATATCATCAAAGTTTAATAAAGCCAGAATGAGCCTAAATAAATATTCCATTAAATGCAAGTTTAATTTAAAATGAAATGTTATTTTATTTATTAGATTTATGTTCCGCCCCTCTCATTTAGAGGCTATTAAATACTGATAGAAGGGAGAATGACATTCCAAAATATTCCAATGGAAAGTCACTTAATGCTGAAATGCTTTCCAGATAACTAGATTATCTATCAATCAGCTTTACTTATGGCAATGGAGGTCGTCCTACAATGTTAAAAATACACTTACGCAGAGGCTTCATGGATTTCAGTGCCATCATAAACACCACAACCAGAAAGAACCTGTAATAAGTAATAAAGAACAAATAAAATAGCCTTTTCTAGATACCTCCTAACCTTGCTAAATTTATTGAACTTCAAATATGACAGAAACTGTAGCCTGACACAGCTTGAAGACCACAAAAGGTGATGAACCAACTTAAAAGAGGGAGCAAATATATCTAGAGATAAAATAATACACCCAGTCTCACAGATTATTTGCTTATACAAGTAATGTAGATTATTTTATTATACAAAGTATATATGAAATATGTGAGCTAACTGAAGGAAAGTGGTTTGGTCTGTGACAAAATCATAGGTTTGTACAGAAGGCAAATAACTCAGCACAAGATCAAGAGGTCATAGGCAGAAAAGGGGAAAATGCTAGAATGCACCTGTAAAGTGACACGTGCATTCAGACTATAGATACAGATGATAAAATAAATAAATAAAAGCAAATAAAGGGTGGTTTTATATTTCTGCTGCTGGAGAGAACATCACTTGGTTAACATGGAGCGGAAGAATGACACAGCCTGTCAAGTCCAGAGATTCCAGTCCTGAGACGAGGAAGATCAGAAGGAGAAACCTGGAACAGCTTGAGAGAGCAGACTGTGTGTGTATGGAGATTCATGTGCAGGACAGTGAAGCTTTGTGAGTTAAAGGCTTTGTTGGGGAGCAAGACTGCAAGGAGAAAACTCACAAGAAATTTCTGTATTAATAGTTGAGATAAGGAAAGAGGAAGAAGCTGTTATAAATTACAAGCAGAAAGCAAGATTTGAGAGAGAAGAAGTACAATCTCTACACTGTCTTTTTATACTGTTCCATATGTGCATAGAAACACATACTGGTTTGTAAATACTCCCACTTACATGTAATACTGGATTATTATTATACGAATCATAGCATCCACAATAAAATCCCTCATTGTTTAAGTACTGGCTGTGTGTGTTGTACCAGATCATATCCTGACCTATCCCTCCACAGGCACAATCAATTCTTAGGAAGTCATATTTCGAATCTGTTAATTAAGTTAAGAACATTCTCTTTAAATGAAGTAGCATTCATTGATCCTGAAATACTGGTGTAACTTTGCAACTTTGTATAGAAAGTTCTAATGATTTTAATAATTTCTCCATTTCAAGAATGGTAATTTTCCTAGGGAAAAAAATTGTTAGATACCCAAAAGCAGTTTATAAACCACAGAGAAGCAATGAATGAAACAGCAGGAAAGATTTGATTTCCTTTCCTTTATTAATTTGCTATAAGACAACTATATTATTATATCTTAAATATTTCTGACATCTACATTTTGATCTCTTATGTCTTATGATAAAGTCAGAGCCCCTAAAATTATGGAAAACAGAACAATTAAATGAACCAGCATTCAAAAACAGGACTTATTTCTTGGGAAAATATTAAGTGGGATTAAACATTGGTAAACCTATTGTAAATCTTACCTATAATTTTTGCTTATTTTCTGCCTCAAAAAAGATAAGGCAGAAATTCTGCCACAAATTTTCTACAATAATAGTGGAGGCTTGAAAGCACAATGAAAGCTCTAGGCTGTTCTAATATGTACGTGTATGGTCCCAGAATGCTTAGACCTGTTCTCTTATAAAGAACTGCAGATACAGTTACAATTTAGTAAGAAGTTCAATCAAGAATAATGGCTTACTTCTAAACTGATTTATATAGTGTTATACTGCACATGCTCCTTTATGTAATACTGTGTATGTCTATATACATAAAGTGCATCAACAGAGAACAATTAGTTGCTTTTCAAGTTTGTGACACATTGGCCACCTCAGTGCAAGTAATCTGTAGCAATATAAACAGATAGCTTAAAAGACTAATACATAACATAGCACAATGTTTTGAAGATTAAAATTAACTCCATTAAACATCAATCTTGAAGATGCCAAATAATGACTGTACAGGCAGAGAAATTGAAGCAGAAGTGCTTAACTGTGCTTCCCTAGCCCACAAGAGCACTCCAGATGCTGTAAATCAGCTATAATTTTTAATGTACGTAATAGGCCATTTGATTAATCACACTGAATTGTTTCACTTAATTTTAATCTAGACAAATTCAGTTTTGTCCCTCCACTCACTTTTTTGGTCTACTTTCTGTAGCCCTATATGCTGCATAAAGTTGAGAGATAATCTTTAAAAAATTGTGCACTCTGTCCTTACAATGCTAGTCTACAATTGAAGGCCCAGGTTTCAGCCATTAACTTCAATAGGTGATTATGAGCAAGTCACTTAACATACCAAATACACACTTCATATAGGTGCTTTAAAAGGCAAATGAGTTTAAATATACATAAATTACACTCAGAAGTGTAATTTACCACTGGGGTCAACTCACCTTCGGATTGCAGAAATACACACATATATGAGTTGACCAAGTGGTAACTCTACTAGTTACTTCTGGTGTAATTTATGTGTCAGGTTATATTTAAATTCGTTTGTTTTAAAACATCTATATGAAGTGTCCATTTGGTATGTTACATTAAAAGATAGTGAATTGCTATATATATATAGCTTGACATTGCCTTGTGAAAGTCCTGCGACTTCTAGACTAATCCTAGGATTCCTTAATTCCTGTGACTCCCTAATGACCGAGTCAAGCTAAGGTCGGCCAGATACAATCACGTAACATACCTGTGTGGAATTTCACTAGTGTGGAATTTCACTAGTTACCAATCTCTCTCTCACACACACACACCCACACATACACACATTCGAATCTCCAATTGCGGCAGACTCCGTCTTGGAAAAACGATCCAACGCTACAGTGTTTGGTTTTGCCGCCGGACGGAAGCCTGTTTTGGCGGCTGCCGAGGGACCGCAGGCTGAGTCCCACGCCTCAGAGCGTTCTAAAAAGGCTTCCTCCTCCTCCTGGCAGCCATGAGGCTGCCTCCTTTGCCGCGGAGGCGAACTCAACTCACCACAGCTACTTTAGCCCTATGGCGGTGCGCCGAGGAGTGAAAGGGCGAACTGGAAGCTGGGGCTCCCTTCGAGAGCAACAGCACCGAGAACAGGAGAGGCGATCGGACGTTCACGAATTTAGCAGCCCACATCTTGACTCCGAGGAAACCGAACCGAAGAGGAACTGAAGGCTCCGCTGCCACCGAAGCCTTGTGACTTTTCCAAAGACTGAGTTTTAGAAGAGGACGCCGCAGCTCCACCTAGAGGTCGGAGGATTTATTCCATGTCACTGCCTTGTTACAACTTAGGTCGTTGCCGAGAGGCGTAGCGTGGTGTTTGGCGCTGTCCAAGCTCCGCAAAATGCAAGGTAGCGCTCTCAGACCAGCTTCAACAAATTCTTCGGTAAGGCCGTTTGGGAGGCGGGAAAGGGAAGCAACACGTTCAGATACCCACTCTGTACAAAACGTTCTCGTAGTTTGTATAGCGAACCAACCTGATGGAATTGCCAATCGCTGCAGCTTTGCACAACTCCCTGCAGCACTTTAAAAATTCATGTATTCATCAAACCAATTTGTCAGCTGTGCCAGAACTACATGCTGTTGTTGGTTCTGCTCATCAATAAACAGTGTCCTTCTTTCCAATCGGCCACCATTTCACTTCCAATGTCTTCCAATGTTGGAACTGGGCTGGATTTTTCTTCCAACTGTCTTTAATTGCTG
Source organism: Psammodynastes pulverulentus (assembly GCA_025802295.1). Classification (NCBI taxonomy): domain Eukaryota; kingdom Metazoa; phylum Chordata; class Lepidosauria; order Squamata; family Psammodynastidae; genus Psammodynastes; species Psammodynastes pulverulentus. Next base: position 40,896,413 of record JAOYMU010000252.1, on the reverse strand, counting down.
TTTCTAATTTTAATTTTTATGCTGCCTTTATTTTATTTTATAAGTAAGGCAATGAGCATAATACTAATACTTCTTCCTGTTTTCCCCACAATAGCCTTGGGAGGTGGGTTGGCTGAGTGAAAGTGACCAAAGTCATGCAGCCAGCTTTCATGCCTAAAATGGTACCAGAACTCACAATCCCCAGGTCTCCAACCTATTATCTTAACTACACCAACTTTCGATATTTATTTGTCATCTTTCCAGCAAAGTAAGCCACATTGTCCCACTTGGTTAAGGAATGGAAACACTATTTTTTATAGGACCTCAAGGGATTTTAGAAAACTAATTTCTTTTATGAACAATCTAATTTTTTACAGAATCAAAGAAAATTCACCTCTTGCTTTGATGCAGCAAAAACTATTCATTAAAATAACTTGATTCTTTTTCTATTTAGCTGAGAATTCAGATTATAGTAACATCTGTATCTTTCCAACATATTGTACTAATTTCACTATTACTTAAAAGGTAAAGGTTCCCTCGCACATGTGTACTAGTTGTTCCTGACTACGGGAGGCGGTGCTCATCTCCGTTTCAAAGCTGAAGTGCCAGCGCTGTCCGAAGACGTCACCGTGGTCATGTGGCTGGCATGACTAAACGCCAAAGGCCCACGGAATGCTGTGAAAAGGGATGTGGTGGCTCAGTGGCTAAGACACTGAGCTTGTCGACCGAAAGGTCGGCAGTTCAGCGGTTCAAATCCCTAGTGCCTGTAATGGGGTGAGCTCCCATTACTTGTCCCAGCTTCTGCCAACCTAGAAGTTCGAAAGCATGTAAGAAATGCAAAGTAGAAAAATAGGGACCACCTTTGGTGGGAAGGTAACAGCATTCACTATTACTTAATATAGTACTAAAAAACAAGGTAAGGAAGTGAGATGGAATAATTACTCTGATGAATCAGAATGACATGGTCATCTAAAACAAAAAAAATAATTGTCTCAAAAAAAATCAAATAGTTGTTTTTAGAGATTAGAACAGTGGTTCCCAACCTTGTTGGAGCTACCGAACCCCACCAGTTTCATATGTGCATTCACCGAACCCTCCCAGGCCCTTCGAGCCGCTTCGGCTTCCGTAGCACGTGCCCACGCCCCGCCCGCCCGAGTTGATCGCCCTCCTCTACTGAATCCCTGGGACTGTCTCACCAAACCCCTGGGGTTCGATCGAACCTGGTTGGGAACCACTGGTTTAAAGACATCAATTTTTCTTCATTCACATTTTTAAGTCTAGTTTTCATAGTAGTATGTTACTTCTGGAAAAACAATGAAAATCCGTTCATATTAAACAAATTAGGATTGTGCATACTTTTTCACATTAGTGAGATGGATCAGAATTGGAGCTGGCAGTTCCATAGGAAAAAATAATTTCCCAATACAATCTAACCAGGTATGTAGGTATGAATGTTTGTAATGTACAATAAAGACATTTTATTTTTCTCAATAAACATTTATTTCCTTCTATTCACGTGGATGTATTACTTTTGTTGTCACAATTTATGTCCACATGCATTTTTCCTAATACTACCATTTCCTTTTCTTATCTATTCGAATACCCCACATATATGATGTCATATGCATTCAAGTATTATTATTTGCTCAAGGTGATTGAGAGTCATTCTTTTTCTTAGATTAAGTAGAGTAATATGCTTTGGTTTTAAGATTTAATTGACATGAATAATTAATGTTCAAAAGAAGTTTTATTCCATATCAAAAATCTCTATGAATAACATTAACACTAAAACCCGCATTTTCTTTTTGCATGAAAGAAATCTAGATTAAAGACAAATTACATGTGTTACTTCCGTGAGCTCCACTGTCTGCTTTCAGAGAATACTACATTGGATTGTGTTTTGTTTTAATAGATCAGGTCCAATTAAATATTATCAAATTATAAAAAGATACCATACCTTGTTTTATGGACACATTCCAAGCAAATGTCTGCAAATAGCCTGTGATTCAATGGTTCCTCAGATAAGTGAAAGCCTAACATCCGAGGGACAATGCAAGTAAACAGCTTTTAGAAATATGTAATCTAATTGTGCAGGATCCTAGTCCTGTGATCTCTTGGAAAATTCACTTTTTATTAAATAGTTTATATAAACAACAGTACTCTAGTCTGACATTGTTTTTCAGATGTGCTATTGAAAAGTGCTCAGGTCTGAAAATGTTTATATCAACCTTTTTTATTACATACGTACATGTCTCTCTGTGTGTGTGTGTCTCTGTGCATTTTTTCTCTGTATACCTATCAGTCCGTTCTATATCTCAGTCTACTCAGTTTCCTAAATTGTATCGGGTTGAGACTGTCTGCCAGTAGAATAGACAGAATTGATAAATTGTCCTGAATGTTCCTTCCTCATTGAAGTTCCCATGCAATGCCACCATAGATCTAATCCAAGAAGTTGGGAGACCCTCCTGAGTAGATTTGAGGGATATGCTAAGAGGAAAGTAAAGAATACTTCTATTGCACCAATGGAAATCTACCCTCATGACAGTGGAGGTAAATTCCTTTCTGCAATTTCTGCAATTTGCTGCAGGCAACTCATTACTGGACTTGCAATACTCTTGCTTACTATTTGTGAAGTTCATTCTGGTTTTACAAGTTTGTATTGTTAGGGACAACCTACTGTATTGCCTTATGACATGAAAAGTGCTCACCTGATTTGGCATATGAAAGGAATGAGGGAATCCTTAACATGACATAAATTATTTGGCTTCTCAAACCAGATTTTGTAAGAATAAAATGTGGATAAAAGCTGGTTGAAATGGCAAACTATGGAAAAGAAATGTCATGTGATACAAAAATGTAATTGTTCTGGCATTCACATCCATTTACTCTGTCCCCTTATGAACTTAGATAAGCAAGTTGCTTGAATTGTAAAACAATATGAAAGACTAGAAAAGCTATTTACCAAAGGGAATGGTGAATTGAAATTCAACATTGATGCTGCCTTCAACTTTCTAAAATCTATTTTATTTATTATTTAATGATGTTACTTTCCAGAACCAATATTAGAAATATACAACACTAGAGGATTTAAGGGTTTATTTAGACAGGGATATTGGAGCCAGCTCTATGTGAAAAAAATTAAACTTCTGGCACAGAATCACAACTTTGGGAGGCAAACTGTTCCATTGATTGATTTTTCTCTCTTGTCAGGAAATTTATCCTTAGTCCCATGTTGGACTCTTGACTATTAAGAACTGGGAGGCTCATCATTAGAACAGAATAATAATGACAGCCTTTCTTTTGTTTGGAGACTGTGTGAACAATCAGGCATGAAAATTAATCTTAAGGTGCTAAGTCCTGCTTTCAGAAGAAAATCCTGATATTGTGAGTCATGCCAAACCTGTAACTTATTGTTTAAGTAAGATTTGAGACTTTCGGTATGAGTGTGACTAATGTCTGGTGATGAGAAATTTGGGACCCAAAGGTAAGCGTGGGAAGTTATGTGCAGGAGCTCTAGCAAGTCCTTAAGAGAAGTTGGGAATAGAATTTAAAAGCATAATGAATTTCTGAATACAGTTACAGGTTATGATTCAAGAAGAATTTTGAAAAACATAGGATAGCTAGGAACTGTCAAGGGCACATTGATCGGCCATATCAAAATATTAATTTGACAGGTGTGAAAAGATTAATTTGAGAGGTGGAAGAGGAAAGGCTTTTTATATTGCTTTGATAACCTTCATCTTAACAACAACAACGTGTGAGTTGGTAGATTGGTATCATTAGACCTTCCCCTCTGTTCCACATTACTTAACAAGCTCAAAATTAGGTAAGTAGATTTCTTGCAAGAAATGAGGACCTTTTAAAAAGTATTCCATCTAACAACATCTAGGAATGAATTCTGCCCTTCATATATATTAGACTGGTGTGAAACCAGGTCTTTCCTCTTGCTTTTTCAAGTCAATAGCCATATGACTACTGTACTTGTTTGAAAAATAGCTTTCTGTCTCATTGACTTCAACCCTTCCAACTAGCATTCCATTTCACTGAGTTCTATCTTATCTTGCATGCATTATCTATGAAGCTAATAACATTATCATGGGATTTCGAGTACGATACTACTGCAGCATGCCTCAAAACTAACTTACAATATTATTTTCAGGGTGGAATAAATAAGAATTATCTATTTTGATATGTCTTATTTATAAACTACTTGTTTGGTTTTGCATTCTTGAAGGAACAAGGATACAACCTGGGCATGCTATGAAATCTAACATTGGCTTCCATGACTCAGAGAAGCTTTTATTTGCTTTATCTAGTTAATCAGATTTCCTGGAGAGAGAGAGAGAGAGAGAGAGAGAGAGAGAGAGAGAGAGAGGCGGGCTACACTGACTGGTTCCTATGCTGTAATATCTAAATTGAATATTACCTTATATGTGAAAGGAATTCAAATTATGAATTCAGAATTGAGTATTTAAAACTCTGGATGATTCAACTAAATCACAGATAAGTGTTCTGTAGTCCCAGGGCTACTTTTGACCCTTTTGATAGGTTGTAAAGCCTCTTTGGCCAGGTCTGCTAGAAAATGAAGGGACAGTATATCACAGCATAAATATGTATTCCAATATAGTTTCCTGAATAGCCACATCACAGAAAAACAAAAGCAAGAACCTGTAAAATGCAAGTTTACCAACATGGTTGTCGGAGTGAATAGGCGGGTGGGTTGAAAATTGGAAGGAGTATTTCTCCCATATCAACCTCTTTGTGCATAAAATTTGCCAGAGTGAAACATTCTCTATTCCTGCTTTAAGAATAAAAAGTGAGCTGTGTCAATAAGTTACCTCAATTTTGCAATGTTCTCTCATGGAAAGAATTCTTGATATAATTTTAATAAACATTTTGGTTCAGGATTAAACGTTGTTTATCTTAACGCTTTAAAAATACACTTATTAATAAATGTTTCAAGGTATCAAGCTCCTTGCTTATATTAGGTTTTAAGCCAACAGCCAGTGTAATATAATATTTAAGATGTTTCACCAGGACTGGCAAGATCCAAGATCAGGTCTGTCCCTAGACATTTTATATCAAAATGACCACATGCACATTGTGATTTAATCAAGAAATGTTGCCATTTTATACTTGTACAGCAATGTCTGCTTGCTGTACAGTAATGTACATATCACAATTTTGCAAGGCACCATCCTGAATATATCAACACTTTCCCCCTTTGCCTTCCCAGGCAATTGTCCATGTCTCTACCATGGAAACTTGCTAGATAACTTTGAGTCATTCCCTTATAATAAGCACAAACAACTCATCTTCTAGGAAAAAAATCAGGGGCAAGTTGGAAGACAGAGCTTTGCCTAAGTTCCTAGAGGAAAAATCGGGTAGCTCATCTAATCTGGTCATTCTAGGAGCTTTATGTCATCAGAGGAATGTATTTCTATTTCACTCTGTACCTAAAACCTTAGACCTCAGTATGCCAAAGCTGGATCATGACATCACATCATTGATATCTCACTATAGGGTTCCAACCTTATGCAGTCATATATGTCCTCTATATGAAAACAAATCCTATATTTTAAGGCACCATGACTTAAAATCTATGTTAAAGAACTTGAAGAAGAAATAGTGATGCTCTATATTTGATCATCAGTTATGTACCAACTTTTTATGATCAGAAGTAGGTTAACTTTTATTTATTGGCTTTCCCTTCCTTCCCCAGCATGCATTCTGCCTTCGTCTCAAGCCCTCAAAAGATGGATCCAAATAAAACATTAGTAACTGAGCTAATGCAGTCCTTGTCCTTGTGAGAGTAGTCTTTCCCTAAAACGCTTCCAAATAATGAGTGAGAGATTCTGCCTTCTGATTTTCCGAAACTTTATTCTCTATTGTTAAAAAGTTTCTTATTTTTTGCCGCTCTATTATGTGGATTGAACCAACCATTCTACAGTGCTGGGAGGATTTTAAGTTCATCTGAATTTTTGCATTTGTTCTATGTTCCACATATAACTCTTTACCTCATGAATTTATTATAATATACTAAAATGTCCGAAGTACATTTCGCAAAACAAGTCATGAGCTTCCTGTTACAAACAGCTTTTTAAATTCCCTTTTAAGAATTTCTGTAAAGATAGAGAATGTAATTTCATGATGTTTTTGCTTGGATTTCTGAATAGGCATAATGCAGCAGTAAGATTTTGAAATACTGTAAAGTATTGTTTTTAAAAGGGGAAGTGCTTTATTTCAGCTCCACAGCAATTTAAAAATAATAATAATAATAAATTACCATTCTGTATAGGAAATACCCTGGCTTGAGGCAGATTTATAAAATAAAATAGTATTTTGAATAGGAAAAGAGTTTAATTTCAGCTTTGAAGCAAACCTTGGAAATAAATAGTTATAAGTAGAAAACACCCTTGCCTGGAGCATTAAAGCAGTTTTTGGAAATAAAATACTGTTCTAATTATAAAGATCCTTGACTGGAGGCAACATTTCATCTCAGCCACCCAAATCTAGATTTATTGTGGTTAACAGCAGATACTGGCTACTCCCAACTGTTTCTCCCCTGAAGATTCTCACGTGTTGCAGAATGGAAGCCCATCTTCATGTCTCTTACATTTTTTAAAGATGGAGAAAGTTCCCAAGGCCCAGCAAGCATTGTGGTCAAACAGGATATTTAGCTCCAGTGTGATGGCTGTGATGGGCTGGAAGCAACATTTCTTCTTTGGCTTTTTGACTAGAGAAACTACAGCTCACTTTGAGCAGAATGACCCTGACCAAAAAGAATACAAGTACTCCTTGACTTACAACCATTCATTTGGTGATCGTTCAAAGTTACAATGGAATTGGAAAAAGTGACTTATGGCTGTTTTTCATATGTAACAACCATAGCAGCATTCCCACGGGCATGTGCAGTGGTGGGATTCAAATTTTTTACTACCGGTTCTGGGGGCGTGGCTTGGCGGGCATGTCAGGGGAAGGATACTGCAAAATCTCCATTCTCTCCCCACTCCTGTAAGAAGGTTACCACCAGTTCTCCAAACTACTCAAAATTTCCACTACCAGTTTTCCAGAACTGGTCAGAACCTGCTAAATACCACCTCTGGTCATGCGATCAAAATTCAGACACTTGGCAACTGGAATGTATTTATGACAGTCACAGTGTCCCGAGGTCATGTGATCACCTGTTGCAACCTTCTGACAAGCAAAGTCAATGAGGAAGCCAGATTCACTTAACAACTGGGTTATTAACTTAACCACTGCAGTGATTCATTTAATAACGGTAACAAGAAAGGTTGTAAAATGGGGCAAAACTGATTTAACAACTGTTTTGCTTAGCAACAGAAACTCAATTGTGGTTATAAGTCAATACGACCTGTAGTTGGGTAAGATCCATACACTGTAGACTGTGGAATGGCAAAGATTATTTGGTAATATGAATTACATTTCTGTATTTATTATGGGAGGGTCTCTCAACCTTGGCAACATTTAAGAAGTGTGGACTTCAGTTCTCAGAATTCCCCAGGTAGCCCATTGTATTGAGTATCTATTTGATGTTGTATGTATATGCAAATCTCTTCTTTTATTCTGGCAAAACTTAAGTAGATATTTTGCCTCAGTTTGATGTTTCTGATGGAAAGCAGCCAAACTCATTATATCATTTTATTCAAAGAACATGAACCAACCTGAAAAAAAAAACCAAGAACAAAACCCTTAAGTTTGAATGTTTGCCATACTGTACAGCAATGTTTATTCATTCGACAACTTTAAGCTGTGTGGACTTCAACT
>JAOYMU010000252.1:40857395-40867737 GCA_025802295.1 Psammodynastes pulverulentus | reverse complement strand
GGATATCTCTGTGTGTTGCGCCTTTATGTCTGTTCCCTGAAGTGGGTGGAACGTTGGCCCGTTCCGGGAATGTTCCATGACGTGTAAAAGCCACAGGAAGGGGGTTAACAAGGGGCTCTGCCTGCTGCTGTTGCTGTTGCTGCTGCGAGGGCTGCGAAAGCAGATGTGATCTCCCTCTCTCCCCTCTTCTGCATGCTGGCTTCCTTAGGGGATTGCAACGAAACCTTGGCTCTCGCCTCCGCCCCCCTTCCCCCCCCCCGTTGGTAGTCTCTTGCAAAGAAATGTTTTTTTCCCCCCTTATATAATCGGTACGCATATGGATGTTTAGATACGATTATGTAACCTACAGACTCTCATCCATGCTTGCTCCTTGTAATCTTCGGCCCTTAAATGTCTGTACGGAAGTGTGAAGGAGGGTGCGGGGCTGGAGGAGAGATTGAGAAGAGTCCTTTAAAGATTTGCCTGATACCGTCCTTGGGGAAACTGGAGGAGGAGGGAAGGGAATAAAGCCTATTCTTGCCCTTTCTCCATAGCGTTGGTTGCTTCTGTACTTTAATTATGGGAAATCAACATTTGAAGGGGAAATCCCTGGTCCCCAATACCACCTTTTTTCCATAGATCTTTACGAAATATTTAATACCTTCATACTTAAAGTATTTCTCAGATAACACCATTGCTGTTGCTTGCCTGGAAAACAGATGAATAATACACAGAGTGATGTGTGAAAAAAAAGATGTTATCTCTTCTGTTTTATGTAAGCTCTAAGGAAAATACTGTACATAAAATTGTTTAGGATTAAGAATAGTGTCCTAGTGTCAGACTTCATTTATTTGTTATAAGGGAAAAGATCCTGACAGTTACTTTTTTCTACATTGTGCCCCTATATCACAGGGATGCCTTTGTTCTTTTAAATGGTGCACGTTCTCTTTAATAAAATGCGAGACCTGTATGTAATAATTAAGTCTATATTAATGCATAATGTATTACAAATAAAACTGTTCAGCAGTTTGCAGAATACTCTCGTTTTTTTGCTAATTAATCAGTTGACATTTTTTCCTGAACTTTCTAAAGGGCTTTTACCATTAGATGATTTAATAGAAAATATTGCCTGTTGCTATCAGGGTTAGAAAAATGCTGTGCTTAGTAAGCTATCCATTCACAAATTTCTAAAATGATTGGTTTATAGCCGTGATGGCGAACCTATGGCATACGTGCCGGATGTGGCACGCAGAGCCATCTCTTCGAGCACGCCAGCTGTCGCCTGTTGCTCTTCTGGGTTCTGGCGCACACGTGTGCCGGCCAGCTAAGTCTTCGTGAACGTGGAAGCGCCGGAAACTGTAAGCGCAGCTCCGCGGCGCGCATGCGCACACCAGAAAGCTGAGCTTCTGGTTTCCAGCACGCACATGCGCACTAGCCAGCTGGTCTTTGCGCATGCATGTGTGCCAGAAACTGGAAGGCCAGGTGGCCAGCGCACATGTGCATGCCGGAAACCAGAGGCTCAGTTTCCCTGTGTGCTCATGCATGCCAGGGAGCTGCTCTTCCGGTTTCTGATGCTCTCCCATGCACATGTGCGCGCTCCCGTTTTGGCACTTGGTGCCGAAAAGGCTCGCCAACACTGGTTTACAGCATTGTATTCATTTCAATGGAATGGCAAGAAAATACTTTTACAATCTTAGTCTTATGGTATTATGATGGAGATACATGAGGGAGTTTACAATGGAAAATGTGAATAAGACCCATGTTTTATTTTTGTTTTATTAAAAGAAATGTCTGTGGAATATGTCTCAAGCTTTGATTTTTTTCCACTTATGGTATTGAAATAATGCTATTCTGTATAATACTGTAGAATGAGTTCTATAAAACACCATGGAGTTTACTTTTGAGTATATACGTATAGGATTGCTCCATCTAGCTCTTTGTCAAAAAACTGCCATTCAATAAAGCTTCCCACACTCTTAAATTGATGCCACTGTGCACCATTTCTACATAGTCTCTATTGTAAAGGAAAAATAGTTGTCATTTCATATACTGTACTCAAATGAAATGTTGATAGTGCATCTGCATGTTACCAGTTTTTTGTATTAAGGAATAGCACTGGAAGTATTACTGATAATAAATGATAGTATGTATAGAATGTTTCCTTGGATCTGATTTTTGCCATACTGTCCACACTTATTTTTACTTACTTTTTAGTATTTCCATATTGTTTGAAATTTGAAAAATAAAAGATTTATATGGCTTTTTGTTTATGATAATAGTTTGGAGATTAAGAAGTTACAATTGAAATGCAATGATTATTTGTGTTTTAGTTTAGTATTATAAAATCTCAGTTGGGGGATCATTTTACCTCTTGAAACAAGGACACAAGATAAATCCAAAAAAGATTAGACATAGCTCTTGGCAAATCTTAAAAAAAATTAGCAGAGAAAGGACTATATGAATTGTATGAAGTGTGGTTTCGTTACTGAAGAGGGTTTGCGTTTTCTCTTATGGTGAAGTCTTAATTAACGGATACAATTGGGAATCAGTTTTAATAAGTGATTCTAACTTTTCAAGAACCCCCCAATCTTGTTTTTGGCTTTGTTAACTATTGCCACTAGATTGGAATAAACAGCTAGGATTCTCTACACCTTTGCCACCATCTGGTGGCTATCCACATTTTTGCAGCCCATATTTTGATTGTAAGCTGTCCAATTACCTTGAGATAAGGTGGGTGATCTATAATTTTTATAAATAGATAATACTTTGTTGTTAGGTCTTATATACTGTAAGCTTTTCAGTGATGATTGATTTTGAATATTGGGATGCGATATTGAGGGCAAACTGTTTTATGAAACTTACAAGAATTCTCCAAAAGCTTTGAATATGTCCCCCGGTGCCCTTCAGATATGTTCACTGAAGAGACAAATTATTAAATATATGATCAGTGAAATCTTACTAGCATTTCAAGTTTGTTTTGAATTTGCCCAGTTGTTGGTTTCTGACAAGTCAATCTGAAAAAGTGATGAGTTATACTATCAGGAGTGTAGATGAAACTGATAGATTTTACAAAGCTGAATGAGCCTGCTTGTATGAAATGATCCTTTATTTCAACAGTATGGAGTCTTCATCCAATCTGAATAATAGTTGAACTATAGGGTTTGGATTTGTGCAGCATGCCAGGCTAAAATGTAGATTGTATATTTGTGGTATTCTATGTATGTATAAATTCAGCTCCTGCATTGTAAGAGCTATCTGATTAAGCTTCATTTTAACTCAGGAATTGAATTTGGGTTTTCTCAAGCAGCATCACTCTGAGTAATCTCAGTTGATAGATAATTCTAGTGGGTGGCAGGTTTTGCTGAAAAACTGTTGATAAAACAACAGGTTAGAAAGTTTAAAAAGTCAAGACCTGGCTGCCAGCTTGAGTTTTTATATGCTTCCTGCTCTCCCACCCAACTTCCTTCATGGAAACAAACTGCCAATTAATTTAAGAAAGCTCTTATGATATCTGAGGACCAGAGAAAAATTAAATGTGTTACTGGTAATATATAGCAACTAAAACAGAATGTGAGGGATATTAGAGGTTTAAAGACATGGATTAAAAAATATATATATATAAAAAAGTGGGAGAGAATGTCAAAGAAAAATGAAACAATCTTGCACCACCCTAGAAAGGGGTATAAACATTAAGAAGGTAGAGTATCAAGCTGATGAATTGAAAACCTTTTGATTTTCTTATATACACCATTTTTAGAAAATTCATTGAGCTATTTCCTGTGGTATACAGACACAACACAAAAAATTAAAGTAGGTTTTTTCTTTAAGACTGTTTTATGTATACACAAATGTGTCAGACAGAACCAACTTTCTAAACATAAACATGCTCAGATTCTTTTAACTGGGGACAACTAAGGGTTAAGATAGCAATGTGAGTCCAGCGATAAAGAAAATTTATTGAAGAAAGCTCAGTCTTTAGAACATTATTTGATATGTGTAGTTACTAAATTGATGGCATGGGCATGTAAGATATAGTAGCTAAGGGAGTGAAGAGTCAGTCCGAATAGGACAAAGGTATATATTTTCATTACAGTTTACAATCTCTTCCCTTTATCACCATGTCCCAATTTGACTTTAATTCAAGATAGCATTTTCTGTCTCTGATGAAGTGGGGTTTGGCAGATAGAATTATGTCATAATACATTTGTTAGTTTGCAAATGTTTACAAGAGACTTTATTTTAGTTGCAGTACATTCATGGAACTACCCTTCAAATATTTATTTGATGTAATCAGACAAACATTGGCTAGAAGTTTAACAAAAAGTTTGGCTCAAGTGACCCTGGCGTTGCCATTTCCATAATAGGTGTAGATGACCAAATGTAACTTATTTGAAGAAATGTTTTCTTAATACTTAATTCAAGCTATCAGGCAATACAAGAAACAACCCTAAAGAATTTTTAGATTACAACATTTTTACATGTGTGAGATCTGTTTATAGAGTCCTTGTTACTATGAAGACAAAACAAAGCCAAAAAAATTGCATTCATGTGCTTCTTGCTGAGTAATGATGCATGAATCTGCTTGGATCATCTTGGACTGATAATCGCATTGACTTTCTACTAGTAAGTTAATATAATTTACTTTATGTTATTTCATTAAAAAAAATCTTAATAGATATAATCAATCAGTAATTTGTTCATTTGTAAGTAAGTCCTCGTTTTACAATCTTCAGAGATACCTTTGGTATAATGGAAAGATTCTTATGATACGGCATAGTTGCTTTGATAGACATGTTTTATTTTATACTGAACATGGAGTGAACTTATAAAACAGCAGGAAAGAAGAAGCGCCATTTTGTTTCTTTTCCTCCAGTCCAATTTCCTTATTCACCAAACAATAAATTGTAGAAATTATAGAAAAGGTACAAAATATTTTTTTGGCCAAGTGAGGGGTATGCAGGCGCTATTGAAGTCATGGAATTTACAGGCCCTCCTGATCCTTTGCTTTGCTTGAAGGAAAGGGTGTTTCGTGATATTGGTGATGTTAGTGCTGAGATGGCTTATGAAATGATGGGAATACCTATGTAATTGTCATTCTATAAACGCAGCAGCTAAAGCTATTTTAAATAACTGGTACACAGAGAAAGAGGCTAGTGCAGATAGACCAGTATCCTGTTCTGGCCCTGGATATATTAACCACTTAATATCAGATTATTGCTAGGCATTATAGGTCTTACCTTTTGTTCCAGTTAACTACAACTTTCTCATGGCTTTCTCCCAAGACTTTTCAGTGAACATTCAGCAAGGAAAGTTCATAAAGAAAGGACAGTTTGGTTGCAATGATTGACAGTGGTAGATGTTGATCCTGATGACTGTTGACATTTTGTGTAGATGTGTGTGTGTATGTAACTTTACATCATACAAAATATAAAAACATAATAAAAACCTAAAAGAAAACAATAGAAGCACAGCTCTACCATTTGTGGTATCAACAATGGAAAAACCCAAGTCTGCCTCCATTTCTATCATACATATTGTTCAGATTCCCACAAAAATCACAAAGTGGTTTGTTCCGTTTTGATTCGGCATGTGTGAAACTGAAAAATTTGGTTTGGGATCATCTAAAGCTTGGGACCATGTTCAAATTCTACAAACTATCATTAATTTTAACCAGTCAGTCAATTGGTTAATTAGTGGACATTAGATAATTTCAAACTTGTGTTATGTAGCTGTACGGTTGTGCCAAACTGTGTTCCAGTTAAGAGTAATCACCACATATTATAATCTGGAGGCAAAGCTTTTGGTTTATTTCTCCTGTCCCTACTGCGAGGGTCATACCATGAGGAGTTGCCTTCCTTGGGGGACAAACAGTTACCCTGCATGCTAGTAAAGAGTTTTATCTTCCCTTCCACACATGACACCCAGTTCTCTCGTTTCTGACAAAGAAGAATCTTTTGCATTATCAGATGTCTGATGTTCTTACTTGAAAAGGGCTTTCCTTCTACTCCTTTCAATGTTTTCGATTTCTTCCACTTTAATTACATCTTTGCTTTCGGGGCACTTTTAGGAACATGATGTTTGTTTCCTTAGTTTTACAGGACCAGCAAAAGACCATAGATAATCTCCCTATTATATAACAGCACATTAGTGGTGGTCATATATACCTTGCTCTGTGAAAAGAATGGTTCCTACACTGCAATTGTAGTGTATATGCTCGTATGTATTGTTTATTTCTTTTAACTTCAACTAGGTGGCAGGGTCCAGCTGATTGGCTGATGTCTAGAAACTAAGAGACAGATCTGGTTAATCCTTGCGCAATAGATCACTATGGTTAATCCTTAGTTACGAGACCAGTAAGACATTTCAGGGCTATAGGCCAGAGGCAAACAAGTACATGTGTATGTGTGTATGTAAAAAAAAATTAAGACCCAATTGTTCAGTCACACCACCCCAAATATATACATTATAATTTACATACAAAAGAGCCATGGCATTATCAAAGTCATCCTGACTTTTTTGACCCATCCTACAGATTTCCCTAATGTACGCTAATCTGAGAAGTTTAATAAGCCGTCAAGAGGAAGGCAACATCAAGTCACAGAAATTTATATAGCTATGCCATGTATACCATGGAGTTCAGATGGAAATGTATTTGTTATTATATTTCTCATATTCTAGTAAGTAGTAGTGTCTACTTATATAGAAAGGGTGCTGATAGAAACCCTAATTAGACAGTTGTTCCTCTAAGCAAATGCAAACTGTTGTAAGAAAGATATGTGGGCTGCATAGTTCAAAGTTTTGGGATTATATTTCATAGTAGCATAAAGCCTCTATTTAGTCGTAAACAAATATGGTTTATTTGTTATAGCAACCAATTAGTATGCCTACTTATTTAGAAAATAAGTTTGGCGTAGTCCAGTTTGGGCTACTGGAAGAGCCATCTTTAGTGATTAAGGCATCAGGTTATAGAAACCAAGATAGAATGAGTTCCAGTCCCACCTTAGGTATGAATTGGTGTGACTTTGAGCCACTCTCAGCTCTCAGAGTTTTTGTTGTGGGGAAAATAGAAGGAGGAAGGAGTATATGATATATTTGCTGCCTATAATTGTGTTATTTATAAAAATAATAAAGGCAGGATAAACGAACCTAAAAATATAAATTTTATTTTAATTAGCCCTGTTTTCTTTATTTGTTGTGTAAGCAAATACATTGATAAAATCAAGCTTATGATATAGAACATTTTGTTAATATGAAACAAATTATTTTGGGATTAAACCTTTTAAATGAGGTAGTATTTCAGTTCAGATATTTTGAAAACTGTTTGGTTGTCATATTAGTAACAAACACAAGAAAGTGTAGCTGATTTTGATTTTTTATTAACTGAAAATTCTGAATTTTGTTTTCCTACTTTCTTAGGGGAGGGAGTAATGCTAATATTTCCTGAATGAACTTTTGTAGTGGTAGGACTAATTACATTTCTTGGAAGGCACTATCACATTTGTACTCATTTACTATTTATTCTTCTCCATCTCACAATGCACTATATCTGCAGAAATATAAGTATCTTAATTGCCAAGTGTGCAGCCCGTCACAGACTATATCAGCAGTTACTTTGAGCCCATGTGGGATTATTAATAAGTGCTTTGTGAGTTACTACTGTGCTAAGGCAATCTATTGTATTGAATTGGTAGCAGTGGTGCCTCTCTGACTGTGATTGGCTGAACATTGTTCATGGGTTAAGAAAATGAAAGGCGTGGATCCCTTTTTCATAAAAGAAGGGAAACATTAAAATATTCTATCAGGTGGGCTGAGGACCAGGAAAGTTGTGGGATGTGGTGTTTAAGGACTTGTGATCTGAGCTAAAGAAGGGATACTCAATATTTTGGGAGCCAAGGCCAAAAAGCAGACTGGCCACCATAAAAAGGTAAAAGAATCCAGGATGAAAATTAAATTAAATTAAATTTAGATTTAAACTTAATTGAATTATATGTAATTAATATTACTCCCTTTGTCTTTAATTTTTTTTCTTTACTGTCCTATTAAAAATAGAATTTGGTGGCAATTTTGAGGTAAGGGGGCAAATCTGGAGGCAGATACAACCCAAACAGAGCCATAGGATAATAAAAATGTATATAGAGATACTAAGATTTGAAGAGAAAAGAGAAAAGTGGTTGTGAAAGAAAGAACTAATTAGATTGCTGGATTTGCAGACCTTTCATGGTATTTATAGCCGAGAAAAAGGATAGATAAATTTTAAGGCAACGTTTTATTAACTTGAATACTATGGATGGATGGATGGACAGACAGACAGATAACCAGCATTTATATGCCACTAATTTAGCAAGTATAGATGGACTACAATATGCAGTCTAAAAACAATCATAAAGTAATACATAATTCAAAGATGCAATCAATAACATAGAAAACAGTTTCTAATTATCAGAGTGTTGGCTGGCTAGCTTATCAGCTTTAGAATACATGTTTTTTCAGAGCGGGAGGAGGGCTGAATTGGAGGAGTTCATATTCAGGTTTCTAGTCTCTTGATCCCTTGTGAGGTGGACAGCGAAAGTATCTAGATCAGAGCTGTCAACCCCCCGGCCCATAGGATGGATGTGTCACACGCTGGCCACACCCACGCCCGGTTTAGCGAATGGGGTAGAAAAAGCTGGATTTATTCTTCCAGGAGCATATCACTGCCATGAATGCCCATATCCCTTTTCTGAAAACTGAAAAATCATTTCTTCTCAGTACAAAATACTGAGTTTGACATGAGAAATAGGATGCAACATGATTGTGGAATCCTCAGGTGAGCTGCTTCATTTTGAAGCTAAGGTACAATCTGCCATTGATAGCAATTGCCAACTTGTGATAGGGATTACGATACACATTTTGTCTGTTTGTTCCTACCCCGTTATCTGTTTTTTTCCCTCCAGGAACAATGCCTGTGCTTTCAGGATGTGAAGTTATTGATGGAGAAATTATGTACATTCTTGAAAAGCAGTTTATGCATTGGCCTGGGCTTTGGATTGACTCTTGCTCAGTTAAAAATTAACTTCTGATATGAAGATTTAAAGTATCTTGTCAGTAACTCATTAGTTTCTTAGTTTTACTCTATTTCTTCTGTGCCGCATAGGAATCCTCTTTATGACATTGTTACAGAGATTACTTAGAATCTATGCAATGTACTTTGGATAGCCAAAGTGCTAAATATTATCATCACTTAGCCTGAAATTACAGGGAGTTAACTCTTTGTCTGCTTCATTTTTTAAAACTTTGTGGAATTTTATACATGATGATATTAAGTGTTGGAAATACTTACCTGGTTTAATAAGAGCATTGTGACATTAATTTGGTGCAAATTAATTTCTGTGATCTGTGTAGAAGCTGTATGGCTGTTTTATAGAATGTGGAATGATGTATTCTTCTCATTGTGTTCCAAGGTCTGTATTTTAATTCTAACAATTACAATAATATGCAATGTTAGATGTTTGCATTCACATAATGGCTTCCCCACCTGTATTACATCATTCAGTTCTTTATTCATTGTCTGTCCCAAATTAGAACATGTGTAATACTTTGGATTTTTCAGTTTTAAATATCGTGAAGCACTTTTTTTTAAAGAACTATTCAGCTGTTGCAAAATGTATATTTAGGAAAGATATTGCTTTAAACACCTGTAATGACAACCAAACAAAGAGATTAGCATAAAACAAGATGGTTAGAGATTGCACTGATGACACTAGCTTGATTTTACAAGTTGCTGATAGTCCTGGCAAAATGAGGTCCATCAGGTCATGAAGAGTTGGAAACAACTGAGTGATTTAAAACAATAAAACTCTAGTTTGGACTAACCAATGTATAGAGCCATATTAGGTCTAAATATTTTTCAGCTCTGAATTTATTTGGCATACAAAAGAAAAGTCAGGTCAGACTGAAATAAGCACAACAGAAATGACTATCTTTCCAGAAATAATGTGTCTCTTGCTATAGAAATCAGCCCAACATATTGAAGCAGATATAACTAATTATTTCTTTCAGTGCAGTCAACGAGAGAGATGGGCAAAAGTCTCCTCAATGATTTTAATAATTTTGAACTGGAAAAAAATGGAGTTCTCTCAATGTCTAAAGGAACCAGTGTATCAACAAAAATGTGGCTTATACATGAAAGCCTGTAAAAATATTATTTGTTATTCACTTGGTGATCCTAACTCACCATAGAAAATTACTTTGGAGCAGGGGTGGGATCCTCCCGGTTCTGTCCAGATCGGGCAAATCGGTAGCTAACTGAAGCCTCCGTTCCGCGTAGAGCAGGATGTCCAAACTTGTCAACTTTAAGACTTGTGGACTTCAACTCCCAGAAATC
>JAOYMU010000252.1:40796584-40808190 GCA_025802295.1 Psammodynastes pulverulentus | reverse complement strand
TTGTAAAATTCAACATATTTTAAACAATGTATTTTTTTGTATTTTTGACCAATAAAACTTTTACTATAAAAAAAAAATACTGTTCAATTTTGAGTGTCTTAGTGCTTTAGGTTTTTTTTTAAAAATTGGACTGTTTTCAGTAGTCATTCAAATTTTATGTATTGTGACCTTGTAACTTGTCTGTTTCTTTCCCATTGTCATCAATAGAATGAACAGCCTTGATTTATGTTATTTCATTTATTTTTTAATTCCAATATTTGGTTTTTTATTCAGCCTCTTCAAATTCAATTTCACTGTAGTCCATAGATCACATGACTTGTCATGCATTTCTGTGGTGAAATTTGTGTAGTGCGTTGGCATCAACTAAACGATTGTCACATATGTTCTTGAAAATAAAGACTTGTTGGAAAAAAATTGTGATTGAAGAACCAGCCTTTCTAATTCTGGAAAAAATAATTTCATATACTTGAGGCCCAAATACTTTGTAGTTTTGCAGTTTTTCACTGTAATTTTTCTTATGAATACCATGAGAGTTAAATAGTTAGTGTGTCTTCTTTTCCAATTGTCTATGCACTCCTTCACCTATTCAAATATCTGATAATCCTAGCCGTAGGAAAAAAAAATTAAAGGCAAACTAATTCTCATCAAGTAATCTGCAAAAACCTGTCCAGGCAGTTGCCAGGAGTTCATTGGAAGAATCAAATCACAGCTTAATTCCAAAGTGTTGCAACTCTTCATAAATAATTGGGCCACAGCACTGTACATTTCATGCCATTTCTTTTCTTTCATGTTGTAGTTCAAGTGAAATTCATTTACATATGCAAATACTGGTAGTCCTTGACTTACAGCCACAATTGAGCCCTCAATTTTTGTTGCTAAGTGAGACATTTATAAAGTTTTCTTCCATTTTATGACTGTTCTTCCCGCAGCTGTTAATCACTGCACTTGTTAAATTAGTAACATGATTGTTAAGTGAATTTGGATTTCCCATTGACTTTGCTTGTCAGCAGGTAGCAAAAGGGATCCACAAGACCCTGGAACACTTCAATAGTCATAAATGTGAGTCAGTTTCCAAGCATCTGAATTTTGATCATATGACCATGGGGATGCTGCAATGGTCATTAGTGTAAAAAGTGATCATAAATTGCATTTTTCAGTGCTGTTGTTAACTTCGAATGGTCACTAAATGAATGATTGTAAGTCGAGGACTACCTGTATACATAGGAGTTAGGTTGAATGAAATTTATATGCACATATGATATAAAAATAATATTTGTGGTATCTTGTTTTAAAAATACACGATAGCATGCTATTTTGAAATAGTTTTACTCCAGTTTCATAGCCATGGGTAAATAGGAAAACTAATTATAGATCATTAAGAATGGCTGAAAATAGTTTTATTGACTCATATTTTTAGGACATGTGTTCATAAATCTTAGTTGTGGTGTTTTGAATTGCCTCTGTATGATGCAAAAAAATCCCTCACACATCAAGTTCAGTTGGCTGTATTCCTTGAACCTTCTGGGACCAATAGATCTATTCAAGTGGTAGTGTACTAGAAACAAGTTTTGTTGTATTTGTTAAGATTAATTTAAAATGGCTCCAACGTCATAGTTTTTAAAAAAATTTTTAATCATTGCAATTTACAGATTGCATTATTTCAAAACTACTAGAGTTCCACCCTGCCAAGACATTCCTCTTTCTTACCCCATAAGCTCTGTCATGATATTTAAACGGCTCTGGGAGTTCCTTGACTAACTCCCTAAAGTAAATCCTAGGGGTGCTCTATAATTAATGAACCACATTAAAATGGTGTTGATTTTAAAAAAAAAAAATTTGAAGCCATATTGTGCCCAGGAATAACGATGAAAATTGCTGCTGTTGAATTTCTTTCTTATCTCTTCTGCCATGATCAGCCTGATGAATTCAAGCATCGCTTGAACTACATGGCTACTATTATCTCACAATTGCTATTATGCCACCCACAATGTCTTCCGTGAAAGAGAAATTGGAACTGCTCTTTTTAAAAAGTATATCTGATAATCCTGGTGGGTTTGTAGGGCTCATAGATCACAAAAATACCTCTACCACCTGATTCAGGTAACGTTAGATCTGCAAAGTCTTTCTTCTTCAAACCATTCTTTTTGGTGCACAGAAGAGACTATGATTAGCAACGCAAGTTGATAAAGTACAGCAAGAGAGCCTAGCCATTTGGTTACAGCTCTTAATTCTGCAAGATTGAAAAAAAAAATCTTTTAGAATTTTAAGTACTAGCTGATTGTATCTAGTATAGATATCACTGTAATCTTGTACAATCTTTCATCAGTTTATTTTTTTCCAAATTTATTTCCCACGTTTATTTGGTAGACCTCAAGTGGCACGCATAATGCTTTTGTCTTCTATTTTTCCTACAGCAACAACAACACTGAGAAAGAATGAGCTGCCCTCAAATCACCCAACTGGCTTTCATGCCTAAGGAAAGAACTAGAACTCAGGATCTTCTAGTTTATAGTCAGCGCCTTAACCATTATGATAAAATTGGTTGAAAGTAGGCCGATAATATTAGGTTGCATCGAAAGTTGTAATTCTTCGTTGCCACTAATAGTTGGCTAGATTTTTACAGCCTGAATATGGTAGCTCTGAAAGACATCCTCATTCTAGAATAATGAAATATAAACCAGTGGTTATTTAGATTGGGAGAGAAATAATAGGTGCTAGACGGTTGGCAAAACATCTGCATTTTTATGCAGTGTGGTGCAAGTCTGTTTCCATGTCATTGCTTCTAAATCGCAGCTGGATGCAGATCAGATAAACTTTATTTTAAAACTAAGCATCTGGCAACAACCGTTCCCCAGATTTGAAGGCCTCCAATACTCATACTTAGCTTAATATACTAAGTGGTAAATTGAAAAAAAACTGCTGATTACAATTTTTGTTCTAATATTGTTGGGCTGAGTTTTCAGAATACCATGTTTTCTTCATGGCATCTTTTGGCGTTATGGAACTGTTATGTCAAAATAACATTAATAAGGATAAGTCTTTTATCACTTCAACAATGACTGAGCCATACTATGACAAAGTTTTAAGCTATATATGGGGAAAGGATCATAATATTTTGAACATCCGGTCCTAATTATATATTTCTGTTATTCTTAACTCTGTTTTGCTGGATTGCCCTATCTCCATTTCTATTAAATTTTATTGTTTTAATGTCCTATGGTTTGTTTGTTTTTTAGAAAATAAGTCGCTGTTTTCCTGGATATTGGTGAAAATTGCATTGGACAGCAAACGCAGAATGCTTATTTGGAGACAGGAAGAAGGAATAAATAACACACTTCTCCCTGAGTCCTGTTTGGGATAAATCAGCTTGATGTCACCAATTTTTGCAGAGGGCTGTTAAACTAGGGCAAGCAGAACTGCCAGCATTTACACACTGGAGAGAAACGTGAGTGCTTAGCAAAATCTGTGTCCTAAAAATAATTTGCACTTTTATTTATAACAATGTTATGTTCATTGGGAAGAGACAGGTAGAAGTGTGTATCACAGGGCAACAAATGCAACTTTTTATTTTCACCATGGCTTATTATCTAGTGGAGATAAAATCAGAGAGAATGAGATAGTCTTCATTGTATTGTATAAAATAATTTTCATATAGCTTTAAGCCTACTTCCCGACAATCTATATTGGGACTACAATTCCTACAATTCTTGGGTTTTGGCCTTGCTGGTTGGAAAGCTGGAAGTTGAATATTTACAGATTTACAAATTAAGAGTTGAAACTGACCTTGTAGGTCATCTAGTCCAAACCCCTGCCCAATAGGAGACCCTATACCAATTCTGACAAATGGCAGTCCAATCTCTTCTTGAAAACCCCCAATGATGAAGCTCCCACAACATCCGAAGGCAAGCTGTTCCATTGGTTGATTGTTCTCACCAGGGCTTTTTTTGGGCACCAAAAGGTGCCAGAACGCCCCCCCCCCCGGTCGCGTTAAAAAAACCCGGAAGTAATAGCGCGCGATTGGTTGAGACGCATCACGTGAGGTGGACTCTAAAAAGGTGCCGGAATGCCGTACCACCGAGTTCCGGCCAAAAAAAAGCCCTGGTTCTCACTGTCAGAAAGGTTCTCCTTATTTCCAGGTTGAATCTCTCCTTGATCAGGTTCCATCCATTATTCCTTGTTTGGCCTTCAGGTGCCTTGGAAAATAGCTTGATCCCTTCCTCTCTTATCATAGTTATCATACTTAGGGGGCACCAGATATGGTACTCTATTGAATGATGATAAATCAGGATCAGTAATTATTGTCTGCTGATTTGTAATTCAACTATTTTAATCAGATAGAAAAGTAAGGCAGAAATGACTTAGAAATAATAAAAAATTGAATTGACTTTATTTTTATAATGTCATGCTTTTGTATTAATATAAAGTTTATTCTAAAGTTATTCTTGGTCCTGAGGGAAAAGGATATTTATACTCCTGGGTTGAACTGTAGAGTCCGTAGCGCTCTCTGAGTTTGGTTCTTTTCTTGCAGACATTTCATTACCAAACTAGGTAACATCATCAATGTTACAAGAAAATAGGTTTGATCTCATTTTTCATACTAGTGGCTTGTCCGGTCAGTGTCAGTGGAAATGGTCTTAGCGGTTCCTTGATTAGGCTGTTGTTTACTGTTAGCTTGTTTGACTGTGTTGATAGTTCATTGATAGTTCAAAATAGTGTTTACTTCTTGATTGTTGGTCTAGTGTCATCTCTGTTCATCTGAATGTTGATTATTGATGATGTGTTTTGAGTTTTTTGTTTCACTTTGGGCTTTTTGATTGTCTCCTTTGAATGGTGTGTAGATAATACCATTTATAATCAATATGTAGATAATGATTATAAAATGTATATAACATGAGAGCAAATCCCATTCCCTTCTGGCACTGATAATGATATTAGTTTGACAATGTCTGGGAAAAAAAACTCCCAATCAAGCTCAGAGAATAAAAAGGAATTTTACATGATTTCAGAGTGAGAAATAAAAATTAAATAGCAAGTTTAGTTGCCATTTGCATATCTTGGGTTGAATAAAGTACAGTAAGAGTTAGATATGAAAATAATTTAAGATATGTTACAAAGGCAATTTAAAATTGTCAAAACTAAGTCAATACTTTAAAAAGATTTAAAATCCACGGAGAAAATGCTGCTCTAACATTTCTTTTCAAATCTCATCCAACTGGTTAGATTTGTTTATTAAAGCAATTCAACAAAATGCTTGCTAGTTCTTAAGGGAAGCAAAAGCATGTAGTATCACCCATTATTTTAGTCTATTTGTTTTGCCAAGCTCAAACTAGTCCTTTCATGTATTTTATCCTGAAACAAAAAAAGCAAGAAATGTTCCAACATTTTAATTCTCCAGAGTACATTTTCTTAGCACTGTTTGATGACTCTCAGTGTAAAATATTGTCCCATTTCCTTTAAGGAATATTTCTTGGGCTGGAATAACCAGAATATAAGAGTTTTGAAATTGGAAGACATCATTAAAAGGGTTTTGGATGATGGAGGAGTGAGCCAGTAATTTCCTCCCCCCTCCATCTTATGAAAGTCATATTAATGGACTTGAAAAAAGAACTTGACTGGGAATTATATACCGTAGTGGAATCTGAACACAAAGATATTGTCTAGTCCTTTGCAGCTAGAAGTGCATGTTCATAGTGTGCACTCAGTGGTGCAGAGGATAGAGTGCAGTAATTGCAGGCTACTTCTGCATACAGCCAGCTGCCTGCAATTTGGCAGATCGAATCCCACCAGGTTCCAGGTTGACTCCGCCTCCCATCCTTCTGAGTGGGTCAAATGAGGACCCAGATTGTGGGGGCAAAATGCTGATTCTGTAAACTGCTTAGAGAGGGATGGAAAGCACTGTGAAGTGGTATATAAGTCTAAGTGCTATTGCTATTTCTATAAGTCAAGGACTGCCTGTATCCTTGAGAAAATAGGAAAATGGTGAGCAAGTGACAGAGGGATCTCTTGCCTTCAAGGCATGATCATGTCTGGCTGAACGCAGCTGATCTGGCCATGGAAATTATGCCCAAAGATCGGATGGATGGATGGCAATGATGTATTGCAACTGATTGTGACCTGCACTGCAGTTGGTTACAGAGTTATGCTTGATCTCTGGTTGCTATAGGGCAGGGATGGGAAATTATGGCCCTTTTATGACTTGTGGACTTCAACTCCCAGAATTCCTGAGCCACCCATGCTGGGAGTTGAAGTTCATGAGTCATAAAAGGGCCATAGTTCCCCATTGTATGGAAGACCTGCTATAGGGTCTTCCATACAATGCATAAAAATATGCACGGGGGTCCTACTCCCAAGACCCCTTGGAACAGTGGTGAGATTGAAAAAACTTTTACTACAGCTTCTGTGGGCGTGGCTTGGTGGGCGTGGCAGGGGAAGGATACTATAAAATCCCCATTCCCTCCCCACTCCTGGGGCAAGGTTACTGCAAAATCCCATTCCCTCCCCTACTACTCAAACTACTCAAAATGTCCACTACCGGTTCTCCAGAACTGGTCGGAACCTGCTGAATCCCACCTCTGCCTTGGAAGGAGAAGGAGGCCCACGTGCAAGAGCTTCCCACAAATGTGTTCAGAGCTCACCAATTCCTGAACACAAATATACTTTTAGCCTTCCGCTATGAAGCTGAGCCTAGATTCCCCCAAGGTCTTGGCTTTATGCCCAGGAGCAGAAGCCAGAAATGGGGGGAAAAAATCCCAGCTTTCTTGCAAAGGAAAAGAAAAACCTGTGAGTAGAACAGAAGCAGAGAAGAAACTGCCAATTTTGTAGATGGGGGGGGGGAGGGGGATATTCTCAGACTCTCAGCCTGGGTTGGCAAAGGCATCTGGGTCAGCTCCAGAGAAAAGGTGGGAGTCCATGGGACGCATCCTGCCATGGGTCTGTGGAAGGAGAAAGGCTGCCGAAATCTCATGGAGAAGGACCTCTACTCTATCAAGGGCGATCAATGAAATTAATTAATGTTCTTATGGTATCTGGAGTCAAGCCTTTCTTTCCCCAAGGACATCATCCCAAATTAGGAAATGCACCGAACAGGAGAACTTGAACTATGGACAGAGCTGCAGAATCTCCGTCTATTCATTCATGCTATTTCTCATGAGTCGTCACCTGAGATGTCCAAGATAAAGCAAATTAAGGATTCTGGGTTCTGGATTTAATTAAGGATTCTGGATTTAATTAAGGATTCTGCCTTGAAGAAACGGACAGATCTGCCATCTCCGGCTTCTTCGTTTCCCTGGCATCCTGCCATAAATGATAAGGGAGGGGGGAAAGGAATTTGGGGTAGTAACATGCGGGCCTGGGAATGAGAAGACAAACTGGGGAGGTGAGGGGAGACACATTGACAAGAACCAGAGGTGCCAAACCGGAATAAACCAACATCCAAGGACACCTGGCCTGGGAACCCGAATGCGAAACCAGATTGAGAGGCCCCAAGTTCCAAGCTGTCCCCAAAACATCTTCAAGGCATCCTACTGGACACTGATGGACTGGTCAAGTGGGGAGGTCCAAGGAAAGGTGGAAAAGTGTAACTTTTGTGCGGGAATACTTAGATCTAGTTTTACTTTCACTGCAACCACTTAACGTTGGTTAAAAAAACAAACCCTATCACTTGAACCAAATGGGAGTCGAGGGTCTTTCTTTCCTAAATGTTCAAGTTGGGGCAGGCTTGAAACCAACACTCTTCCCTCACCTGTGTGGTCACTGGGGTGATGCACTTCACTCATTGAGCCCAGCCCAGAGTCTGATTTGTAGATCTGGGATCCTCCGTGGTGGTTCAGCTCAGCTCCTGAATCTGAATCGCTCTGGCCGGCTTTGACACTTTTCCTCCGACGCGGCTGGTATTTGTAGTCTGGGTGATCCTTTTTATGTTGCACCCTCAACCGTTCAGCCTCCTCCACAAAGGGACGCTTCTCGTTTTCACTCAGCAAGCTTAAGAAAGAGAGAGGGGAAAACTAAGATGAGTTATTCATGTGTGCCTTTAACCCAGTTTAAGTCTAACACTCTTATTTAGTCCCAAAGTGGCCGAAGAAGCCAAGAACAAAATCTGTGACCTGTTGGATCAGATCAAAGGGCCCATCTAATCCAGAAGTCTATTCTCAGTGGTTAGATGGGGAGATTCCATTCCATCCCACACAATAAATGTTTAGTTTAGTTTAGTTTATTGTCATTGCACCTCGTACAATGAACATACATGCATTTC
Source organism: Psammodynastes pulverulentus (assembly GCA_025802295.1). Taxonomy (NCBI): domain Eukaryota; kingdom Metazoa; phylum Chordata; class Lepidosauria; order Squamata; family Psammodynastidae; genus Psammodynastes; species Psammodynastes pulverulentus. The sequence continues at coordinate 40,799,939 of JAOYMU010000252.1, read as the reverse complement.
TGGAGCTGAAGAGGTAGAATATCTTACTCATGTATTATTCAATTACTGTTTATATAAGGGGGCGAGAGATAAGGACTTTGCTCCACATATTAAACAGATGGCCCAGTGGGAGGCCCATATTAAAACCTCATGTGTGGTCAGAATTTGAAAACGACATTTAATACAGCACAATTTCTGACTAAAATTGTCCGGTTGAGATCGGCATAGGTGGGGTAGATTGCAGGGGGTGATACAGAAATATAATTTATGTCATTTTATTCCATTTTGCATACTTATGTATTAAATGATTGTGTTTTATATTACGATTATTGTATTTTACCCTACTCTTATTTTAATTTTTTTGTATAGGATTTTATTGGTAACATATGTTCGAATCTTGTACACTGATATAACTTACAGCAGTGATGGCTAACGTTTTTTTTGTCACGTGCCAAATGCAATGCATGTGCGCCCTGCCCCCCCCCCATGCATGCGCACATGCACCCTACGTGTGCGCCCCACCATCCCTCGTCCATTTTTGGCTTCCAGGTAGGCGCAGGAGGACTTCCAGGCCCAAAATGGGGCATGGGAAACTAAATAAAACAATATAAATCATAAGATACAAACAACAGAGTTATCGTCATAAGTAGAAAAGGAAATAGGTAATAGGAAAAATGCAAAGAATAATAGTAATGCAGCCTTACTAAATAGTTTGACAGTGTTGTGGGAAATAGCTGTTTAGCAGCGTGATGGCATGGGGGAAGAAACTGTCCTTGTGTCTAGTTGTTCTGGTGTGCCTATAGCATACACATGGCGCAAGATCCCCAGCCTTCTTCTGTGTGGGATTTCAATTGCCTACCCAAATGGGAAATTGTTTGTTTGTTTTGTCAAGTATACATTGGATAATACATATAAGTATAAACATAATTATAATAGATAATTATGAATATATGAAATGAATACAAATAAGAGGGAACATTAGGACAGGGGACGTAGGCACGTTGGTGCACTTACGCACGCCCCTTACAAACCTTTTAAGAAAGGGGTGAGGTCAATAGTAGACAGTCTAAGGTTAAAGTTTTGTGGGTTTGGGGAAGAGACCCCAGAGTCAGGTAATGTATTCCAGATATTGACCATTCTATTGCTGAAGTCATATTTTCTGCAATCAAGATTGGTGCCGTTTACCGTGAGTTTATATCTATTGTGTGCTCTTGTATTATTGTGGTTGAAGCTGAAGTAGTCATTGACGGGTAGGACATTGCAATAGATAATTTTATGTACTACTCTGGATTACTCATCCATCTCCCAATTACTTCAGTAATTTGTTCCTCTTGCTCCTCTTTCATGACATTTTTCGAACATAGTTTGATCTATAAGGTGAATTGTTTTGTTTAAATACTCCTTCAAAATAATTTTTGGAAATATTGGGCTGGTTTTGATGCCTACTATTGCTTCATCTTCTTCTGTTCTTCAGCTCCCTCTTGTGGTTAAAGAAAATATACATTTTAAGAAAGCTTTTTTTGGATGAACTGGTACCACCTCCTGGCCAATCAGTATCCATTAAAATTGGAAGTTTTCAGCCTCCCATAACAAACAATCCAAAATTATAACTCCCAGCATCAAATAAAAGTGACAAATTCATGAAAATGAAGATATTAAACCACAACTTTTTCAATTTTCATGTTTCTCTGTCAAAATAAGAAAAGAAAAAAGTACTCCACGCTTCCTTATTTTAGCTCATCTCTGGCAATCCTTCTTGTTGTTCAATAATAATGAAATGGTGCAGATCTTCAAAAAGGTGAAACAATCTGTAACTGAATTAGTAAAGATAAGAAACGAAAGGCATGACTCCATTCAAAAAATCCAAAACTATTACTTTTTTAACAATGAAGTGGTTACAACCCATTTCCCAGTTCATGGACAACTTATCTGACTACTTCCAAGTTCTGGTTCAGAGTGTCCTTGCAAATGATCACTTTGTGGAGGATCTTATGGTGGTGATTCATGGAGAAGAGAGTCATAAAACTTAGGAAACTCAGTTCTAACATATATAAATTGGTCAGTTGGCCATCTTCACTGGAAGCCATGCAATTCAAATCTACAGCTATTTGAAAAGACATTTACTCCCTGTAGAAGAAAAGGATTTTGCAAAACTTTGAGAGGAATGAAGGAGTAATTATTGATCAACAAATTGGTTTTAAAGAATTTGAGAAAAAGAACAATTTCTTTATGGCTTGAATAGACTATAAAAAGGCATTTGATTCTGCTACAAATAGCTGGATTGAGAAATATTTCAACATTTTTAGAGTTAGTACAACATTCAACAATATATGAATAATTCAGTGAAAGTTTTGGTGACCAAAGTTGATCACTAATAGAGAAGAATTAGAAATTGGTATTAAATGTGAAATGTTCCAAGGTGACTCATTATCACTTTTACTGTTTATACAGCAATGGCCCCACTGACAATAAGCTTGAACAAGACAAACTGTGAATATGAACTTCATGTCATGAAAAGTTAGATCTGTTTGTTTCTAGCAGACTAATTTTTAAAATGCTCAATGTTAAAAGCATGTCATCAACACACATACACCCCCCCCCACACACACACATCCATTGTTTAAACAAGAAGCTCAAAGTTGAATCTGTGAGGATTCCTGTCTTTTCATAATTTCGGTATAAGCCGAGTTAAGCTGAGTGAATGTAGCTCAGTGAAATGTTATGACTTGCTAAAAAAATTCATTCCAGGTTCTCCCCAAGCCCACATAATCATATTTTTTGTGTGAGATGTAAATGTCTGTTTTGAGATTGTGTGTTGGGTGAACCTAGTCATTATATAAAATTGTGTATCTTTAAATAGTACCCAGTTATATTACATGATATATTCTTGTCATGAATTAATATATTCACTTTTGATTTAGTTTTGACTGGAATGATGGTCTATTTGATGTGACGTGGAGTGAAAACAATGAGCATGTGCTGGTCACGTCTAGTGGAGATGGATCTTTACAAATCTGGGATACAGAAAAACCTGCAGGTCCTTTGCAGGTCTATAAAGAACACACTCAAGAGGTATAATTAAATATTGTCACTTTTCTCTAGAACAAGATAGACTCTTCAAAAAGGAACCCTTTGTTTAATTAATAAAACAGTAGTTGAAGTTTAGAAATACCAGAAGCTTCTTTCACTTCTATGAATTGTGATTGAATAAACTCTCTGAATTATCCTGCTATTGCTTTTGTTTATTTCTTTTGTTTATCTTTATTAAAATGTTTTCTAAAAATGAATAAATACTATTGGGAACTTGCACTTTGATAGTTTAGCATAAAGCAGTGGTTCCCAATCTGTGCGCCGCGGCTCCCTGGGGAGCCGCGCT
>JAOYMU010000252.1:40728608-40739063 GCA_025802295.1 Psammodynastes pulverulentus | reverse complement strand
GCGCTATTACTTCCGGGTTTATAGCGACATGACGGGGGGTGCGTTCCGGCACCTTTCTTCGAAGAAGAAAAGCCCTGAGTGTGACCATTGCATTTTTATTTCAAAGGAACCTGTTTATGAACCTTTATTCAGTAACGAAGCTGAAAGGACTTTAAAAGTGACTTCTCAGACTACCCATAAAGTAATTAAAATGAGAAACCTTGCAACACTACTTTCCTATCTTTCACCCAAAGAACTTATAAAAATCAATGAATGGCAAAAATATCAACGATCCATAAAAGCACCTAACGAAACAAACCCTGTTATGGTGTGAGATAATTGTGTTGTCATTTTCTTCGCTCTTGCCATTGGCAGCTATGAAGAGGAAGCAAGCTTGAGAAAATGTCACAGCATAATAATACCAGATCCCACTTTTGTTATTGTTGAAGAACACAGTTGGGGGGGTTTCCTTTAACATCTGTCTCCTGAATTATACAAATTTTCAAACAAGCCTTCATATGCCCCGACATCCGTCTTTGTCTTTTGAACTCTCTCTCTCTCTTTTTTGCAGGCAGCTGGATCTTCTGGAAGAGGTTGTGTGGAACTCTGCTTTAGTAGATGAGCAAATAGATCTCCGTGGTTCATTCTTCATCTGAACCTTTGTTAACCATGAATAACCTTCAGATGTCCAACCATGTCTTGACAGATGTAAACTAAACTGTTCAGAGACATTTCCTGCCATGAACAGAACTGCTTGACAATTACTTTTTAGCATAGAACTACAAGAGATCTGATGCCTGTCGTACGACTATGTGGAAAGTTTTCACAGAGGAAGAGACGTCTGTGAAATTAGAACAGCTGTGGAAAAATGGGAGCACCTGAACTTTAAAAAGCACAGCACTGGATACACTTCATGTGCCTGTACAGCTTTCAAGTGAACTAGTACCTAAGACCTTTGGTGACAAAATGGACTCTGGAGATATAGCTGTAGGGCAAAATGCTACCTCAAGAACTGGAGAAGCAGCAAAAGTATCAAGCAGATGGAGGCAGGAGCATTCGGCTAATGTGAAGATGGGTAGCCTGGAAGGTCAGGCCCAAATGGATCCAGAACACATGGGAAGCCCTGCGTCGTCTCAGCTCTTTAGTTCTGGGAAAGGGGTGTCACCGAGCAATGCAACCCAACAAATCACAGACAAGCAATACCCTCAGCAGCTTCCAAGTCCATACTCCTGTCCACACTCGCTTTCGTTTCCACAGCCATCGTTGCCACAAGGTTTCTTGCACAATCTGAAGCCGCGACAGAGCCTGGAAGGCCACAAATGGCAATTTTCTGGCCCTCTTCAGCCAGTTGCCTCCGAGGACTTGTTTCCTTTTCACGTGCACGGCCATAGTGGAAGTTTCTCCAGAAAGAAAGTGTCCAATCTTAACCCTGCTTATAGCCAGTACTCTCAGAAATGTATAGAGCAATCCTCAGAAGATGGTTATAAGAAAGAACACAAACCCAAAAAGCCTGGCAAATACATTTGCCCTTACTGTAGCAGGGCTTGTGCCAAACCTAGTGTACTTAAAAAACATATAAGGTCCCATACAGGGGAACGACCCTACCCTTGTGTCCCTTGCGGTTTTTCATTTAAGACAAAAAGCAATTTATACAAGCACAGGAAATCCCACGCCCATGCAATTAAAGCAGGACTAGTCCCTTTCACAGAATCCGCTGTGTCTAAGTTGGACCTAGACAGCAGTTTCATTGATGTGGAAGCCGAGATACATTCGGATGGGGAGCAGAGTACAGATACAGACGAAGAGACGTCGTTACTTGTTGAAAGTTGTGACAAACTGAGCCCAGTTCCGCAGATTCCATTGGACGTTGCAAGCAGAAGCGGCTTTCATGCCTCCCTAGAAGAATCCTTGGGAGGCCCAATGAAAGTCCCTATTTTAATTATTCCCAGAAGCGGGGTGCCCTTGCCATGTGAAAGCTCCCTGCATGTTGGGACTGACAATCTGCAGAATCCGTTAAATACGAAGTCTGATGACTCTCACACAGTTAAGCAACGCCTTGCCTTGAGGCTGTCTGAGAAGAAAGGACAAGATTCTGACCAGTCGTTAAATCTACTGAGCCCACATAGCAAAGGAAGCACTGACTCTGGTTATTTTTCACGCTCGGAAAGTGCAGAGCAACAGATAAGCCCACCAAATACCAATGTGAAATCTTACGAAGAAATCATCTTTGGGAAATTCTATAGGATTAATCAAAGGACTGCACAACCATCGACTGCGACAGCCAATCAAGATTGTAATTCAATGGGTAGAAAAGGCAAGATGGAGCCACTACCTCTCGTAAACCCTAGATTAGACATTAACTTGTCTGAAGAGCGAATGTCTCCAAATAATGAAGCACTAATGGACTCTGGCAATATGAGCACTATGAAAAATAGCCAGGTCTTTGATGACTGCAGTTCAGAATCCAAACAGTTGCAAATCATTACATCATCCATCAAAAATGAATCAAGCCTTTATCCAGGAAGTCATTTGGGTGATGCATCTCTGCTCTTAGAACCTTCAGCAGATACAAACCCACTGATTAGAAGCAACTCCATGCCCACATCATCTGCAACTAACTTGAATGTCCCATCATCTTTAAGAGGAAGCCATTCATTTGATGAGAGAATGACGGGTTCAGATGATGTGTTTTATCCTGAAACCATAGGAATACCCCATCAACGAATGTTAATAAGACAGGCAGCCTTTGAACTTCCTTCATTGCAGGAAGGGCACTCGGATTCAGAGTATCATGGACGAATGGGGAAGAACATTATGGTTGCTTCTATTAGATCTCCCATTGGAGAAAAAGGGCCAGGCATGAGAGAAAAGAAAATGCCATCAGGGGAGAGACATATTTATGAGGGTGAATCTTCTGGAAAGCACTATAGAAAATGGGAAGACTATGGGATTCTGAAGCAAAGCTTCAGTGGGTCAAAACAAAGTGGAGAATTCTATACTGAATCGCCTACACAGTTACAGGCAATGTCTTCCACATACGGCATTGTGTTTGAAAATCGAAAGCGTAGGATCCAAAAGAGTGTTGGAGATGAGGAAGACACACCATCATTATGCAGTGGGGTTAGTACCAGTGCCATGACGGGTGATTTCGATTCTAAATCGCAGGACGGACCAAGGAGTGGATATGCCATACAAAGCCATGATAACGCTGCTCATTGTCATTCAGAGCGGTTTGAGATGTGTAGACCCCATTTACAATCATGCAGTCCAACCACTAGTTTAGAAGAATGCTCTTTGGTTGCCGATCAAGAAAAGGCCTCAGAATCTCTCAGCAGAAAAGGAAATGTAATTTCTGTGATTCAGCATACAAATTCCTTGAGCCGGCCAAATTCATTCGAAAGATCTGAATCTACAGAGCTTGTTACTTGCCAGCAAGAGAAAAGCTATTTGACTTCTGAAAGTTTTGAAAGCGAGGTTGCGGAATTCCCAATGAGCCCCGAGAGAGTCCAGCAGATAGACAGCGCCGATGTTGCTAGCAAACAGCCTTCCGCGCTGCAGCCTTTTCAGACCTACATGCAACCGAGGCTGGTTCGTCAGCATAATATACAGGTTCCTGAAATCCGTGTCACCGAGGAGCCAGATAAACCTGAAAAGGAAAGAGAGGTCCCAGTGAAAGAGCAAGAAAAGCCCGCAGAAGAATTCCAGTGGCCGCAAAGAAGTGAAACCTTGTCCCAGCTCCCAGCTGAAAAGCTACCGCCTAAGAAGAAACGCTTGCGTCTTGCTGACATGGAACATTCCTCTGGAGAATCTAGCTTTGAATCCACAGGAACCAGCCTTTCTCGCAGCCCTAGCCAAGAGAGTAATCTGTCTCACAGTTCGAGTTTTTCAATGTCTTTTGAACGAGAGGACGGTATCAGGTTCATAACGTCAACCAAGCAGGATGAATTGGTCAAACAGCCTGAATTTTTGACTGTCCCAGCTGGTGCTTACTCACTTTCTGTCCCTGGACATCACCAACAGAAAGAAATGAGGCGTTGCTCGTCAGAACAGATGCCCTGTCCTTACCCTGCTGAAATCCCCGAGATACGAAGCAAATCTTTTGATTATGGGAATCTCTCTCATGCTTCTGCAGCAGGAGCACCTCCAGTGGCTTTATCTCCAGTGAGAGAAAGGAAGAAATGCTTTTTAGTTCGCCAGGCTTCCTTCAGCGGCTCCCCAGAGATTTCCCAGGCCGATTCAAGCATGGAACAAAACATAAAGCAAGAGCAAACAGAACATGGGCATGCTGGTCTTCGGGCTTCCCAAACTCCTTGGTCTCATTCCTCCTTTTCTCTTCCTTCAGATGACTCCAGGAAGCAAGCAACTGGTTCTTGTCCTCCACGAAGCACTAGTTTATCGCCACTTTCCCACCTCTCGATCCCCCAAGCACCTTATATTCTAAGCAAATATCCAGCAGAACAACAGCATCTATTTGCACTGCAAGAAAAAGTTCCCTTTTTTCCTATCCACAGTAGTATATTGCAGTTCCCCTACCCATCTGTCTGCATGGTTCACTTGCCATCTCAGCCCTTGTGGCCTTCAGAAATTTCACAGACCCCCTTTCCACACCACTTTGTACAGCAGCTTCAAAAATCTTATTCTAAGCAACCTTTCCCAATGGAAAGCCACCCAGGCTACCACTTGGAATATGCTCAAGAGCATATTCGAAAGAAACCTGACTATGTATGTACTAAAGAGCAACCTTACCAGCGTTACTCAGGAACATCTGGGCAGTATTCTAAAAATGCACTTGCAACTTACCAGCCAGATTGTAGCATTAAATCAACTGATACCTCTTCTGAACAGCAGCTACAGGTGAATTTTGAAACCCAGAATATTGAACCTGTTCAGTCATTACCGGGCACCGTTGTTCCTGTTAGACTCCAGACCCATGTGCCGTCTTATGGTAGTGTTATGTACACAAGCATTTCTCAGATTCTTGCTCAAAGCAGTAGCCCTGCTATCGTCATTTGCAAAGTAGATGAGACTCTTTCTCAAAGGACATTAGCAACAAGCTCATCCATGCACGGAATAGGCTTTAACATAGCACAGATGTTAAACCAACATGGAGGGCTGGAAAAATATCCCTTGTGGAAAGTACCACAGACTCTTTCACTCAACTTAGACTCTTCTATCCCATTATGTTTGACCTCCAGTTCAGACACTGCCTCTACTCTAGGTGGAAACAAGCGTATGCTTTCACCAGCAAGTAGTTTGGAGCTCTTTATGGAGACCAAACAACAAAAGAGAGTCAAAGATGAAAAAATGTATGGACAGATTGTGGAGGAGCTAAGTGCTGTGGAACTCACTAGTTCAGATATAAAGAAAAGCTTCCCCAGACCACAAAAGCCCCAGCTGGTTAGGCAGAGTTGTACCACTGAGTCAAAAGAAAGGGGCCAGTCTCCTTTGCTCTGTTCTCCATTATCATCATCATCTCAAGACTCGCCAGCTACCAAATCATCTCCCGCCGAGTCTTCTTCATTAAACAAGGAGAAGCTTCCCAGTTTTGATTCTGCTTCCCCTGGGCAAAAGTCTAGTGGCACCTCTGAAGGCAGGGAATCCCCAGAAGAACTGGATGTGGATGAAACATCCTCAGATATGTGCCTAAGCCCACAGAGGTCTTTGGTATCTTCAGGAGAAAGTCAGATGGAAGACCAATCCAAACCACAAAAATTGCCATTTGGTATGCTGGTACAAATGGCATCTCAACCAAGTGGGAAAGCAGTGACCTCAACAATTCTCCTGACGGATCTTGCTGACATCCAGCACATTTTGAAATTCCCTAGTTTGCGTACTACCACAACTGTGAGCTGGTGTTTCTTAAACTACACAAAACCCAGTTTTATTCAACAAGCCACCCTAAAATCATCTGTTTATGCTTCGTGGTGCATTAGTTCTTGTAACCCAAACCCATCAGGACTGAGTACAAAGATTACCCTTGCACTTCTACGCTCCAAGCAGAAAAGCAGCACGGAAATCTATACCCTGTCTCCAATGCATAGGCCTGGAATAGGAAAGTTGACATCATCAAGTACATGGAAAGAGTTTGCTCAGGTAATCAGCCAATTCTTAAAAGATCTATGGGTTTTAGTTAGATTTTCTATTAGACAGACAAGTGGAGTGCTTGAGAGACATTTCAACGTAATGTTTCTTGGAATAGTTTTCCAACATATTAATGAGTTTGTTGTTTCATTCTAAGAGGATTTTTCAAATCTATGAGTAAAAGTTAGTAGTAAAGTGGCATCATGATTATGGATTGTTTCTGAAAAATCTTCTGGGGAGTTAACATTTTCCAATTATATTTTTCAAAGGAAATGATTCCAAAGGTTCTATTTTAGAAGAAGACATTGCATCACCACTAACTGGCTATAAAACATTAAATGTTAATTTCAAGAGTTTCATAATGTGTCAGTTGTTGCATTAACTGATTTTCTGCATCATTCAACACTGATAATTTTTAGAGCACAAAATAGGTTGAATTCTAATGAGTATAACAAATTCTGAACTTATAAGGGTGGCCGTACTACTTTATTTTTAAGTGGGTTTTTTGCACCCGAGTACCTCAGAAAAAAAATCAATAATTAATCTACACTGTTGGAATTATGCATGTCATACAATTGGATATCTGTGCTTTCACTTTCATTTTCTTATTGGGCCCATTGGCTAAAGAAAGTGGAATTAATATTGGATATGGACCATGGAAATTCAGGTTCAGGGATTAAAAATTTTATTGAGTGACTTCAGATCAATCAGTCAACCTCTGCCTAATCTATCTAATGAGTTTATTGGGAAATTTAAATAAGGGAAAACCACCACATAAAACTGTCAGGAAGAAAGAGGGATAGAAATTCAATACTGTAGCTTAAAGAATAAACAAAGCAAGCTTAAAATAAAATTAAATAGAGGTTTCTCTCCAAACTTAATATGGGAAGGTGAATCTGCATAGCCATGGTGTGGCAATCTAACAACTTACAGGATGATAAGATCTGGGAGAAAAAACGGGGCTTCGAGTTTTATTTGTCTTTGGTTTAAACCTGGTGGCAGTGCTATGTGGATACTCATCCCTGCCCCCACAAAAAAATGTGTGTGGACCATAACATCACCTGGGGTTTTCCAAAACATATAAAGTCTCTTCTACTTGTAATGAAAGTACTTGTTTCTGTCCCAGGAGATTGTTTGTTTGTTTGTTTGTTTGTTTATTTATTTATTTATTTATTTATTTAGCAATGAGTAAATTCCTAATACATTGGGTTGGGGAGATCAAAGGTAGTTGGTCATAGTTTGTTGCCACATCACTACCTTTTGAACTATAGGCAGAGAAACTAGTGTGTCTTAACCACACCACCCCTGATGGGCTGGATGGCTTTGAGGAGACCATTATGACTTGAAATGCCAGTGGTCATCAGTTGACTGATTTTGATCGTCTAGTAAGTCTTATTTATCTTTACTTTTTATGTATAACTGGCAACATAATATACTATGTTTACAATATACTGAGGCATTTTAAAACATTTCTACTGCCTACCTCTTTTATTCCTTGGAAAAATCAAAAGACCTGGTTAATTGGCTTCCCGAGTAAGACCTAATTGTGACTTAAAGCATTTACATTAATGTGGCACCAACACAGCTATTCTGTTTATGTATGTAGTGTTTATTCTAAGTTTCAAATGTTTTCAACAATGAGTGACATTTTCCCCTGTCTTCCTTTTTACAGATGAAACAGGAGCCATTTTTTGTATTTGGCAGCAAGTTTGAAAAGAAAGTCGCGGGGAATGTTATCAAAGAACGAATTAAAGGAGACAGCCATGGTGATAAAGATATTGTAGCCAAACAAACTGAGCCAATGAGAATTAAAATTTTTGAAGGCGGGTAAGAACAGAAAAATGGAATTGTTGTTTGTTCTGTGTTACTTTTAAAAACAAGTATTGTTCTGGGTGCTCATGCTTTTGTGATGAAATCTCAGAGTATAGTCAATTACGTAAATTGATGCCAGAATTGATTAGAAGTTAAACAAGGCCCCAATTTGAACCTCGTGAAAACTCTGTACAGACTATTTTGAAATCATGAACAAAAAAAGAACCAAGAAATAAATAATCACTGGAACTTCTGCCATGTCCCATTTTTGAAACAAAAAATACATGTGACATCTACATAATATCGTATGACCGTACAGACTTCATAAAACCTCATGTTACATTGGAAACCTCTGAGGTATCTTCAGGGTTTGCCTTTGGTACTTATAAGATGGGTATTCTGAAAGAATGACATGAAAGTCCCCTTGGGACTTTCATGCAACTAATGATGGAGCTCTTTGAAATATAAGGGTTTTTTTTTATAAAGCTATTACTATTCATTCAGTGGTGATTTCAACTGAATTTGCCCAATCTTCTGAAGATGGTCATTGAGTTATCACTGAAGAAAGGATAAAGTCCTCTGAACACTACTGATAGGTAGTAATGTCATAATTTAACTTCTTTTGCCAGATGAATAGAAAGGACAACATAAAAGGACACGGGTAACTGACTGAACTTGTCCAAAGAAGTCCTGGGCAGGGGAAGGGATAGACTTAACTTAAATCTTTCTTCTTTTGGGCCAATCACTGTCTTTCAACTTAGAAAGAAGACAGTGGCAAAAATAACTTCTGAAAAATATGGCCAGGAAAACTGAGTGGATTTATCCATGCAATTACCAGGGCCCATATTAATTAATTTAAATATTAAGAAAGAAGAACAACAAATCAGAATTAGCTAATGTGAATATTCTCCTTTGCATTAGAGAAAAGATATTGGCAAAGAAAGAGTCTGTTGAGAGAGATTTTCCAAATAACCTTGAGCTTTATACTTAGGGCTGAAACATCCATTTTATGGTAGGTTATAGTTTATGGCCAGTGCTTCTGTGCTTCTGTACTCACAGAATTCTTTGGAAGCCAATTGAGTTCAGATATTGCATAGATTAAACCACAGGATTTAAAGTCTGAATTTATTACAGTCATTCATAGGATCAGAGGACTTTTGAAATAACCAGCCAATATTTTAAATCAAATGAGTTGCATGCAACAGGTCAAGGCAATCAAGGCAGATTTAGGAAACTCATCAGTTTAATAAGCTTAGTAGATTATCTTCTGGATCCTGTATATCAGCAGCTCAGTGGTAGAAATGAAATAAGATAACCGAATATAGCATGCGTAAAACCAGAGGCTGAAAGACTGTAAGAGAGATGGACAATAATGCATCACTAATGTATGTAACAATTACAGACAAGATGCAAACACCTGTTTGTTCAAAGAACTATATAGCATCACTGTGACAGCAACATTTAATTTAGATCTTGGTCTTCCAAAAGGAAGATTCTTCATTGTCCTAATCATATAACGTTTGAGATATATATAAAAATAAACCAAACCAAACTAAACTAAGCCATAATCATTTGCAACATGACAACAGAAGAAAGATCATTGCATGTGGTCACAATTTAGCAGTGATAAGGTTTAAAAAAAAGGTAACACCCTTCTACAGGGACATATTGATAGGGGAAAGCTTGCCTTGTGAGGAATTGTCTACTTGACAGTGTTTCAAGAGGATGATGAATTAGACTAGATGGAGCCAACAGAGCTCTTAGCTGAAAGGCCTCTTTGGATCATGGCCAGACATGACCTGTATGTCGTTTTCATCACTCTTTGTTAGTAAAATTAAAATGTCTTAAGCTAATGAGAAACATTAGCTTTGTAGAAGAATAGAATAGAAATACTCTGCTTTGCCGGTCCTGTTCATTATGTGTCCATTCTAAAATTTAGCAAATTCTACAATGTTTTCAATAATACAGTCTTTTTTTTTCTGGGTAAAGATTGTCAGGAGAATCATCCTGCTTTAAAGGAAATGGGGATGTACAAAATTGTAGTGAAAATTGTTCACACGGTCTTCCATAATGAGATAACTATTGGCAATCTAGACATCCTTTTAGAAGTTGGTTGCCTTCAGAAACGGGAACGGGGGGGGGGGGGGAAGGGATCACATCAATGCAGTTTTTCTAGACAGGAATAGTGGATGCATGTACTTTTATTACCTACCAACTATCATGATTTTCTTGGGATCTCTCAAGTTTTCAAATTGTGGTCCTTTTACAAAGTCTTTCCCTGGAAACATCACAGATCCCAAACAGCATCAGCAGTAAGTTTACTTGTAGAGTCTGTTATGTTTTTCTTTCCTCCTAGGGATTCTTGGCACTGACTTTATCAGTAGGTGATTTAGCATCCTCTTGATAAAAGTGTTACCCACCCCCCCAGTTGATTAAGAGCAAAGGAACTTGACAATAGCACAAATAACCACCAGCAGCCATTTACAGCTAGGTGTTCATTTTGACTCCAGGATGGCTGGAAGCAAAGCAGAGGGATTTGTGGGCAAATCTAACTATTTTGAGGAAATAAAAGCATTCTGGTCT
>JAOYMU010000252.1:40635045-40646660 GCA_025802295.1 Psammodynastes pulverulentus | reverse complement strand
TGTGCTGGGAAAGTGAAAGTGAAACTATTTCTGCTTGCTCCACGGAGGCAAATTGCTGGGAGGCAGAAGCTGAGGTAGGATTTTTTTCTTGTTTTCCTCTCCCAAAAGTTAGGTGCATCTTATACTCCAGTGCGTCTTATAGTCAGAAAAATACGGTAATTGGGTTGGACAGTACGCACATACCTTTGTACTCCTGATCTATCTATAAGTACAAATTGAATTTTGCTCCTTCAGCTTACATGATCTGAAATTTAGCTTTTGTTTTCAGTTATTGGATGACATTTATATGCTGACCTACATGGTTACTGAAATGATGGCATCAGCATTATTGAAGCCATGATATCAAACTACAGTAATTTCACTCACAATTAAATACTGTTTGGTATGAGCATTTGGAGTCTGTTTTTTTATTGGGAATGTGATTATGTTGATGCTCTACAGAAAGCAGGGGATGTTATCTACTTCATTCTGAACAAGATTCAGGATAATTTCACGTGAACAATCAGCTTTGAATGTATGAACCAATTCAGAGTAAGGACAAGAGAAAAAAACATTTCATTAAGACTCATGCCAGAAAGGGGAAAGAAATTCACTTTTTACTACTGAATTGCTGAAATGAGGAAAGTTGCACTAAAATCAACAGTAATGACTACAGGTTTCACCATTTTTAGACTCAGCTTATTATGTGCTGAGAAAGGATTTTGACTGCATTCCTCACTATCAATTTATATTCATATTCCATTTCATTTATGTACATAGACTATGTTATCTACATTGAAATGAATGTCCAATCCATGTACCACCTGCGGACATGCAGAATCTGTAGATTTAGGTTTTTATTTATCAAATTTAGGTACTGCTCATCTCACTTTCAGAATGATTCTGACGTTATTTTCAACTGTAAAGAAGGTATAGAATTGACACTGGAAGTCACAGCTTCATATTCTTTTTTTATAACATGCACTGTCTCTCACCCTCTTTTATGTTATGATCATAATGTGTGTTTCCATTTTTTTCCCTTTTAACAACCCTGTAATCCCTTGCACAGGGTGGAGTTGGGATACCTGAAAAGAGCACAAGCATTTACTGGCCGGATGCTCTTCCTGATGCCTTCACGGAGTTCACAACAGACAATAACTCATTGAATCCAGAGAAATATCTGCCGCTAGCTAGGATCGAACTTACAGCCTCCTGATTATGAATTGAGAGGTCCATCTCTAGGCCACCATGCTGCTCTCGTATTGTGTGTTTCCATTATGCTTTACAAAATCAGCTTGTATGGCTTTTGACAACAAAATATTCCACATCATTATCATGTAATTAAAGATTCTTGGCAGAATCGAAATTTACAAATTCTAATCAAAATTAGGAGAGGCACAGTTTCCAGCATGCATTCTTTTTACATAAAAGAAGTGCCAAAATGCACTTTATTAATACATTTTGAGAAAGAAGAATAATGTTTAAATGCATTTTTTTGGGAACTGGATAGTTTTCAATGTGGCGATTAACCCAGAAAGAAGAATGGGTGATTAAATATCTGTGAAAGGAATATCGACTCATCTGTCTTTATTACACAGAATAAATAGTATTATATATTACCTAAAAAGAGAAAGAACTCGATGAAGTATTTTTTTTTTACTAAAACTAAGATATGTAATTTTGACCTGGGTGCAATGAATGTCTATAACAACCATGGCTTTTTTTCGGCGCTGAAAGGTGCCGGAATGCGCTCCCCCCCCGTCAGGCTAAAAAACCCGGAAGTAATAGCGCACGATTGGTGGAGACGGAACACATGATCCGGACTCCGAAAAGGTTCCGCCTAGTTCCGCCTCAAAAAAAGCCCTGATAACAACAAAGATAGTTTACTGAATTCCTTCTCCATAATGCTTAGTAGGTAAAATATATTGCTTCAGACTTTGGCAGTTATACTATGACATAATCAGTACTGACTCAAGTATCAGCTGAGTGCAGTCAGCTGTGTTCATACTGGTAACTTCAACCTCAAGCATACCTAGAACAAACTTTTGAGTGAGATACTAACAGAAGGCTAGAGAGTTGCAAGACAGTGAGCAGCTTTTCTGATCTAAATGTGACCATTAGATGGTGCTCATATAATGTTCCTTTAATATGCAACTAAGCACATTATTTTGTATAGGTATCTAATGAATAAGATTTTACCTGCTGAATCCTTACCATAATTGGGATGTGTTACTATTGAATATTATATTTATGCAAAAGACTAATATTCCTTAAAATATTTAGCACTCATTTACCCAAACTAGCAACTGTATAAAACTTAAATTGATCACAAGTATACGTATAGCTAAAATTAAGTAGATTTAAAATTAATCAGAATTACTTATGAAATGCAAATGAAGAAAATGCAAATTGCACAGGATTTTTTAACATGGAAAATAAGCATAAGTATGATAAAATATAGCCAGAATGATTTTTTTTGCAAACATCCTTATATGGCTTACTTTGGTTTTGTTGTATTATTTTTGAAAATGTATAGTTATGATTTCTTACATATTACATTATATATATTTATTCAATATAAATCTGTGATTTAAGCGCTAAAGCACAGATTCCTACAGTGTTCAGGGGTTTAGAAGGAAGATCAATACGAAAAGATACCACATGAAATAAGCAATAGCATGAAAAATATAGAAAAGTTTTCCCCTTCACTCTATTGGAACTTGAAGTCAGCCATGGAGGTGAAATGTGGTAAACAAGACAGCAAAACAGCATCTGCTGCCGAAATATGCAAAAGCAAATTTAGAAGCTCATTAACAGCTCATTAACCTGAGGGGTGGATTATAAAATCTTTTTATTCATAAATACAACAGTTACTTATTTAAATAAACACATTTTAAACCATAATCCACGTAGCTCTACAGATGTTGATAAATTGCAATTCCCAGAAGCTCCAGCCACCTGGCTAATGGAAAGGGATGCTGGATTCTGTAGCCTAGCACCATTAGCAGATAATCTTTCCAAGGAAAGCTTCACTTTATCTAAGGAACACCCACTCATTCCTGCCCCATCCCACCATTGGGATATACTTTCAAGTCTCCAACAAAAGCCTGTTGGAGGCAAAAGATGAACAAGAATAGAGGACAAATCCCTCATCAGTCCTTTTAAAACAGGGGTCTGGGCCATGGACCGGCATGCCAGAAACTGGTCTGTACAAACAAGCAAAGCCCCATCTGAGGATGCAGGCAGCATACAAAACCATGCCCCTTTTGATCTGTGGAAAAAACTTTCTCCATGGAATCAGTCCCTAGTGCCCAAAAGGTTGGGGGCCACTGCTTTAAAAGGTACCTCAGTCAGATTTATTGCACATCCTTCCTTCTGATTTTTGAGCCCTAATAATGGCCTCAATGGCCTCTTTCCAACTCTCATCTTAAAGGAACTTCAAAGTCACCTATCTAGCCTTCCATGCTACATTTCGGTCATATGTAGATATGTCTGCTAGTTCACATTCTCTTCTATTGTGGCCTCAGGTTATTTAGGATGATGTAATAAATTTTTCCTCCCCTCTTCCTTTATTCCTCAAAATCCATGTGTGAAATGGGATGAGGGGGGAAAAGAGAATTGCAGTCTTTACTCTTCCTTCCAGTTCTTCTTCCTCAAGCAGATGAAGGAGGAACCAAAGGGAGGTGCTCAGACTTGCTCATTCATATCTGCCATAGAAAGAAATGCAGCAACTCAGTGGTGCGATGATATTGCAGCCATCAGGCCTTTCATAGGTTCACCTCCCCCCACCATGATAAGTGGAGAAGCTTCCAGCATTATTTCAAGCTCTCCCAGCTTCTTCCTTCTTTCTCTCTCTGTCCCTTCAGTTGGTGAGATCTTCTCCATCCTGGTAGCTGGAGACTGCTTTGGAAGCTGATGCAAAATAGCTTGACCCACTCTCAGATGCCATCCTCATGACCGCTTCTCCTACCCAGATTTGGGAAGTTGGCCCCTGCAGGAAGGGGGATGGCAGCTGCCTGCTTTCATGTTCATAATGCTTGCTCCCTTTCTTGAAGGCTAAAATTGAATGACTGGAGTATGAACATGTACATGTTGGATTTTTAAAGGGAGAGTACATGGGATTGAGAATCCATGGGCCACAGACAGTGACTTGACAGGTGGCAAGTCTAAGCCCTCAGGCTAGATATATTCATAGAGTACAGGAGCAATGGCTTAATAGTTATATATTATGCTGAGGCTCAAAGGCAGCATGGCTTAAACCAACTGTCAGGGAGCAATATTTGAATAAGACAATTTCCTCATTTCCTACCTATAAGCTTTTTGGGATGTCTCTGTTTTTCACTCTATGATAGCTTAATCCAACAGAATTCATTCTACTTTCAAATGCTGAACCAGTATACTGTCTACGTTCACTGCATGTTTTAAAAATAGAATAGAATAGAATTCTTTATTGTGTGTGATTGGACACACAAGGAATTTGTCTTTGGTGCATATGCTCTCAGTGTACATAAAGGAAAAATAAAATACATTCATCAAGAATTTTTAAAAGAATTTTACAAATCTAAGGTTGATAACTGAAAACTTTTTCTAATGTTTTGAAAAACGTTCAGCATCAGAGAATACAGTAATTTCTTGCAGACATTATTACAAATTAGGTGAAACACTTTAATGGTGTCTTTTTCATTTTCTTCTTGTCAGCTACTAGACAAAAATATATACCTAACAATATGCATTTTATGAAGTTTTTTCCCTTGGATGTTTACCTCAAACAATCCTGAATGTTTCATTTTCATGCTAACCATAATCGAAAGCACTCTTGTGTACCAAATTATAGTCAGCCAGAATTAATGACAGAGAAAGATGCACAGTATAGAATGAAGCAATATGTATGATTAGTTAAACTTTTCTGCTGATTCAAACTTCATGCAAGTGTCCTTATGCAAGCGCTTGGAAATCATGCATTCAGCAAATGTGATGTACACTTTACCTTGAACGTTCGACCACTGGTGAGGATATGTTCTTAGAAGACATTATCTATACCATAAACATATGAGCAGCTGAATCAATTTTGGAGAACAGTGAAATAATTCAACAATTACTTGGAGATATCCACCACCACATACATTACTAAATTATGCTTAAACATGTTGTGCTTAAGCACAATATACCAATTTGAATAACTGTATTTTACACAGGTGCACTCAAAAAGTTAACAGTTAATACAGAATGAAAGATTAACATAAACTGTACTTTACAAATTTTGCACATAACACAAACATATTATTGTTGTCATTTATATTAAAAAGAGATTAATAAGCTGTATCATGACTAAGGACAAATAATCACCTTCAGATACTTCAAGAACATCTATTATGTAATGTAGAACTTCTGCGAATAAAGCTTTAATTCACAACAACTCATCAAATTACTTACTTATGTTGATTCAAATTTAATGAATCACTAAAAAGACTATTTTCAATTAATACAATGGGGTGTTATATGCCAATAATTGTAAAAACTTTTAAACAGTTTCAGAGAAATTTTTATTGCACCCAGTACAATGGGGTTTTTTTAATTGTAAACCACCCAAAGTGACTTAAGTGAGATGTGGACATTTGATGAGTAAAAAATAAACAAAAATTAAAATAAATGTTACTTATACGAAAAAGCAATGTTAGCATTGTTTTGTTGAAAAGTGCCAACAATCTTACTCTGTTTTAGATTTAGATAAATTTTAGCTTTTGGTAATCTTAAAGATAACTCAATAGCATGTGCGGCGTGACAGCCTTCCGCTGATATACTGTATGTCAGTTGAATTGGCTGTTGGAAAAAAATACAATTGAAGCAGATGAATCCCAGCCAAATTCTGGTTAATTCCTATGGATGCATTTCTAGTGCATAATTTATCTATGGTTCTACATGAATCTAAAGCAAGTTATCCCAGGTAGATAGTTTTAACATTAGACTTTTCACATTGAAGACTACTGACCAGAATGGCTGTTCCTTTTATGGTAGGTGTTTGATGTGGATTTGGATTTTGAAGTCAGGTATGTTGAATTAGAACCAATAGAACTGGAAGATAAGGATTTCCCCAGATTGTCTGAACTCTTCTTTATTATATTAGTTGCTGTTTTACTCCAGTCTGAAAATGAATGAAAGCAAAACTGGTTGTGATTGCATACCAGGCTGAAATAATTATTCAGACCTTAAAAGAAGTAAAGGAGTGGAATTAAAGACAGCACAAATCATTTTCATTTTTCCCTAGTGTGCTTATTACCCTTTATTATGCAAATCAGATAGTCATGCATTTTCTCTGTGCTGACAATATGAGAAATTCATATATGCAGTGACATTGCCATGTTAATGATATCATTCATGTTTAAACATCTGAAATTATTCCCACCCTGTCACTTATATAAGATACAAGTAGTTCTTGTTTAGCAAGGCTTGGGGTGGTTGCTACTGCAAGGGGGAGTGAGTGAGGGGATGTGTAACTGGTGAGAGATGCATGAGGCTCAGGGAGGTACTAAGGGTGTGTGAGAGTGATGCCACAAGGCTCAGGGAGGGTGGAAGGCAGGTGCAGCAAGAAGGCAGAGGTTGTGCAGTGGTTCCCGAATAGCCTGCAGGGTGCAAGTGTGGAGGGGCTGGGGAAGATGTGTGGGTGGGGGAGACTTACCCCAGTAACTTGCAACCTTCCCTGCCAGCTTCCCCACTGACTTATTGGGGAAGCCATCAGGGAAGGTCATAAATGGCAATCAGATGACCACAGGGTACAACTAGTCATAAGTGAAAGTGATTGCCAAGTGCCCAGATCATCCTCACTTGATCATGGGAATCCTGGGATGACCAGAAGACAAAGATCAATTGTAACCATCATTTGTTCAGCACCGTTGTAACTTCATTCCTGAATGAATGGTTATATGTTAAGGACTAACTGTATGCACAAAGATGGAGAAATATTTTCTCCTCTCTTTTTTCCTTTATATTTGCTTTTAGCTAAGTAAAAACATTAATAAAAATATTTTTAAAAGGCTAATTTTTTTCTAAATGCAACCACTAAATAATGACTTTCTGTACCAAGATTCTGTATGATTACATCTTAAACACCAGGTAGGAACAATTCAAACTTTAGTTTAATTTAATTAATTCCTTTTGATTTAAAAGGAAACACAGAAGTGAATCTTGAATGTAGAAGTGAAGTGATTTTCACCATTGTGATAAAGAGTTATGAGTTTTAACCAGATGTTTTTAAAATATACTTTATATCGAAATTATGCTTTTACTTCCTATTGCACCATGCAATACTATAGAACACAGAGAACCTCTATGACAGGGGTGTCAAACTCGCACCATCATGGCGGCATCATGGCGGCATCATGGCAGCATCATGGCAGTGTCACGTGATGTATCGGGACTTTTCCCCCTTCATTAAACCACATGGGGGCGGGCCAACACGTGATGCATCCGGCCCATGGGCCGTGTGTTTGACAGCCCTGCTCTATGAGAAATTATTTCAACATCCTTTATTCTTTTGACTCATACTGTTTCTTCCGCCAGTTCTCAAACATGTAAAAGAAACTATTCAATGATATATCAATCAAATCAGAAAGATATATCCATTTGCCCAGCACATAAACATGAATGTGCCTCATTTAGTAGACTCAAATGTTTGTAGGCAACTAGCCTCCTTGAACTGGATGAGGCTATAAACAATATTTTCAAAGCTACAGAGATAATTTTAAAAAGGTTGGGAGGTCCAGATAAGACTGATTCAAGGGAATGGTCGTCATCTCCAATTCTCAGCCTGGGAAGCCTGCGTTGTCTGAGAGACATTTCTATCATCATGTGGCCAGCATGAAAATATGGTATATAGTAGTAACCTTTCCCTCTGAAGTGGTACTTATTTATCTACTTGCATTTGCATGCTTTTGAACTGCTAGATTGGCAGGAGCAGGGACAAGTAATGGGAGCTCAACTTGTTGTGTGGTGCTTGGGTCTCAAACCTGAGCTATCAGGTTTCCAGCAATGGGAAGCAGTGGAAGTATATAATTATGCAAAACCTCCTGGCAATACTACTACAGAAGATACTTTTAAATTCTGCTTACTACTAAAAATCCATTCGTTCTTGGAATTATATACATACAATAACTAGGAAGTTAAGTAAGCAATCTGGAAAGTTGGCAAGGGCAAATAACTTCCATATAATTGCCAAGAAAATGATAAGGACATTTCTGTAAGTAACCCATTCAAAATGAAGTAGATTTTTGCTTTAATAATGAGTAGAACTGACCTTAATTATAGTAAGAAATCATAGAATAAAATGACAATTATACAGTATGCGGATCTTGTCCATTTATCTATTAAATGGGAATTCTGCCAGGCTTATGAATACATATATTTAATTCAGTGAAAGCTAAGATACAAGGATCAAAGCAATTGCTTCGGTTTTTTTTATTGTTGCAGGCTTTATTTTCTAATATCTCCTCAAACATTTACATAAACATTGCAAGGAACTGCTTATTCTTTGAAATAACATCATTTGCAGAAATGGCACATTCTCAATTTTCTAGTAGATAGTTTCTGTTACATATCTCAGAAAGTTGCACTTAGCAGGTCTTTGCAGGTCAGCATATAGACGAAAGATTACCTTATAATGTACATTTTAGCTTTATGGGCTCAATTAAGAGAGAAGAATTGCAAAGGGTAGTTCATATTACCTGAGTTATCTGCCAGCCTGAATCGTCCACAACAAAGATGCCTTCTCCATTGCTTTTGTACATTTTCTTTCATTGCACAGTGGAATATAAATATAAATAAACCTGAAAAGGAAAATAATAATAAAATCTAGGGTTTCATTAGATAAGATTAAGAAACACACATAAAGACACAAATACCTTTTGTTCATGAAATAGTGTATATGATATTTAGATATACACCTTCACTAATTGTTACATATGTGCAAATCCAACCAGATATGAATTCAACTGATTCAGAGTAAGGTAGAAGTCCTAATAAATTAGATCAGGTGTCCCCAAATTCATTAATCATCTCATTAATCCCTGTATGAAGTTTCAGCTTGTTCATCAACTTCCAAACTTTTATTATATGAAAATAATTTAATAAATATTACTTTAACTAATGGTTCTGTAAATAGAAACCAACAATCCTATTGGCATTTGGGAATCAATATTGACCACAGTTACAGTCACCATCTCATTTTTAAGTCAAACTGGTTAATATATGAATAATCTCCAATTGAGAAAACCCTGGGCACATGTCCTTTCTCCAATGGTCTTCCAAAATTCTCCTCCCATTACTTCCCTACTCATGCTGATTCTGTATCCTTAATGATGACATTAAACAGGAGAAAGCAAAGCTATATTGAACATTACTGTTATTTCCCTGATGCCTTTATACTTAGTTTTAATACTGCTGCACTCCAGATTCTATCTGTTCCTCCTTTTATCGTGCCATCAGCAATGGAAAAATCATAGTAGAAGTGCCAGTAAGGAGACATATTTGAATGCTGAAGTTGGATGGACTCTGGGACAAGCATGTATAGATTTGGAGTGTAGTAAAGAACTTTAAATATTATTTTGCTTGGTTAAAATATCCAATTTGTGTGTTATTTAAACAGGAGGAAGACTCAAGACTGTCCTAATCCAGAAATATATATATGTTATCTTGTCTTATTACATCTATTTGGATGTAGAGGTAGAAGATAAATGACATACTGTAGCATGTTCATATTATTCTGCCTTACTGGTTGATCTCAAAGGAATTGTGCCATGGACATCCCATAAGCTGGCAATTGTTATATTGTTATCCCATTTTTTAAAAGGATCTTATTTTATTCCAGTTAATTATATTAATGAAACATAAAATGCACTTTCTTTTTTAATGACAAGGTACTCCATATGTATTTATTGATTATTTTAACAAATAGTATTCTAACAAATATTATTAATACTTTTCTATTTCTCTGTTTATTGTAAAAAAGTGTCTATCTGTAGTTCAATATGTCTCTATAGCATACGGTATATGGAGATAAATATTCATTTTATGTATTAAACATTGCAAATTAATGCCAAAGATGAAATATAGGAACTGGTAAAGAAAAACAAACGTATAGAATTAGAACATGACATTATTAATATACAGTTATCTGGCATTCAATAGGGAGAGTAATCAGAGTCATATGGCTTACATAATTTGATTCTAATCATGACATTTTGAATACAGTTTATATAGTATTCATATAACTAATGTATATACAAATTGTATACATAATATAAATGATCTATTGAATGATTTTCCTCTAGCGCATGACCTTTTTATTGCTAAGGAAATAGGAACTTTATTCAGTTATGTTTGTATTCAGGTATATTGATAAGCAGGTCAGAACAGTTTCATAAGTAGAGTACAGCTGTGTAAATGGGTACCTATGATACACTACTGTATTTTTCAGTTATAGAGCAGAAATTGCTTAATATGAAAAAGACCCTGTTCAACTTGTAAATCAAGTTTTTTTCCCCTTAAATTCCTTCAACTAATTAATACAGGCTGCTATTAAGGCTGTTTGCTAAACTGGAAACTTTCTTCCTAAGAACAGTGGGATTCTTTGAAAAATGCGTAAATGTGAATTTGTTTTGGAACTCTCACTGAATTTCCAGAACAAATTTTAATAATTCATCTGGATTTTGGATAAGAACCCAGATTCCATGACCTTACTGGTAAGAGTGCTCAAGCAATTCCAACAAAATCAAATATGGAGATAGCCTTGAAGATGAATACCTTTTAGTTCACTTTTTTTAAAAAATGAAATCTTTGCAGTCTTTGTAAAACCGCACCAATTTAAGCTTTCTACCACACATGATAGGTGTTTTCTGACAACACCCTTGGGAAAGCAAAGGCATGAAATAAAATTGGGAGTATTTTGGATAAAAAGGGAAATGTCTGAAAAAACAGATGGAGAGCAGATGAAAAAGATATCCCTTTTAATTTGGTACCAAATTTATTCCAACTCTGCTACAAAAATCTACTCCAACTCTGCTGAAGGGGAAGTGATGTAGGCTTGATAAGCTGAACTTAAACCATAACTAAATTTAAATGTTATTAAAACAAGGCCACACATTATCTATATGATAAATATTTCAAAAATCTGGATTTCTTTTGAGATAATTAATTTAATATTTACATCCTTCACCTGCTCTTATATAGTAAACAAATGAATGAAAATAATGAACTTCTTATATAATATATCTTATATTTCCTCTCTTTTATTCTTTCCGAACTAGTGAAATAGTAGAAAGAAATTGTGTAAAATAGCTCAGAACTCTGTTTACCAGATTTTGATATGGCAAGAGTAGATAGCAAAATCATCATTATCATCATCATCATCAAATAAAAATGAGAGAAAAATCAGAAAAAAAAATCCTCAAGCAATTCTTTGGGTCATGGCTTAGTTCATTCACTAGTTCATTCTAAACTCCCCTCCCCTTCAGTGGTGAAATCTTAGTACCTCCGGAGACCTCCCGAGAGGTACTACGGCCCATGTGGATGAGTTCTCGGAGCCCGTATAAACCCATGCCCCAATCCCACCTCCTGGACCCGGTCACCGGTCACTCGCTCCCACC
>JAOYMU010000252.1:40595710-40615959 GCA_025802295.1 Psammodynastes pulverulentus | reverse complement strand
GGAGTCCGGATCACGTGGTCCGTCTCCACCAATCGCGCGCTATCACTTCCGGGGTTTTTAGCGCGACGAGGAGGGGGTGCGTTCCGGCACCTTTCTCAGAAGAAAAAAAGCCCTGTGTATATGGTAACTCAAACAGCTGAGGACAGAGATTAGTTTATTGACGTTAATATGCTGCATGAATGCCTCAAATCTAAAGATGCTCTTTAAAGATGACAGACGAGAAAGGAAACAGGCTGTTCTGATTTGATAGCTGCTTCATTTGTATCAATAGACCTATCTATGGGCGAGATTCTTTATCTTTAAAGCAACTCTTCTGCATGATGGGAGTCTAGTCCTAGTCATCAGGGGTGCTATCCAAATTACTCATGTGATGCTAGGCTGAGTGGATTTTGGCCACATTCCCATGGCCAAATGCTAAAAATGTTCTGATTATTCTTCAGTAGGAATAAAAGAAAAGCCTCAATCTGATAAAATATTCTGAGTAGAATTTAAATATTTATGCTATAAAAAATCACCATGCTGCTGTTGCTTTATATATCTAAAATAAACATGGACTGTGCTTTAGAGTCTAACAAAACTGCATAGTTCTTCAGTAAAGAATTAAAGAGTTTTATATCACAGACTAATAGCTAGAAAACTTTTCTTGGCAAGACCCAGATGTGTTTGAAGCTTGGAAAAGAAATATTTCAAATTTATCTAGATGGAGCAGATGCACAAATCCTTACCTGTACAGTTTCTAAGATCAGGAGCATCCCAATAAGATGTGTAATTATTCATGCTTAGAGAGCTAAGTAAAGATAGAACAGAAAATACTATTAGCAATCAGTATATGAAATCTCATAGTCCTTCTGTATTGTTTTAAATCCTTTGTATCTTTTACTTCTTCACTTTTAAAAACCTATAGCCGTCACTTTTTAATTATATCCATAGTATACTTCATCTCAGTCTCACCACTAAGCATCTCATGATCTTTGAGCTGTTACCATGTTCGTGATGCAATCTGGGTAGGGTTGTCATAGCAGCCAGTGATGGCAGTGCCTCTTGGTCCAGTTTCTTTCCAAAAGTAATTCATAGGCTGTTCCTGAGCCTCACATTTTTCTACAAGAGCAAATGAAAAGCGGTGAACCAAACAAACAACCATTTTATATCAAGTTATTTTTATTTGCAAATACTTAATGGAATGAGTATTTATGAAACAAAATGTACATCACTGATTACAAATGTACTTTCCATTTAGAGACAGAAATCATCTAAAGTCAGGTAGAAATTAGTGTCTGTGCTTTTAAAAAAAAATCTATACATTTTAAACTAATTTGTAATCTGACAATCGTAATAAATCAGGAATGTGTGGATCAGGATTGAAGACCAAATGATTCTAAATGTCCCTGGATCTGAATTGTGGCTTGCAATGCAGTATGCAAAGCTCACTATGTTGCTCAGTCTTATTGTCTCTAAGTTAGGGCATTGCTCATGTAATGGCTTATTTCTAGTCAAACTAACTCTGATCTGGCTTTGCCCGAATTCCATTACTGTTTTGTAGCGCTATTCCAGGGCCATTGTTAATTCCTTCCCAGTTCATTCATTCCTTCCCAGATCACCCACTAAATCCTTTACATAATGTTCTTGCTTCTTGTATTTTCCTTGAATGACCAGTTGAATGTCTGAATGTCTGACCTGTGGCATGGGTCATAGGGCACAGGGTACTGAGAATAAACACAAAACTTTTCTCAACCATAAACAGTCTTTATTCATTCTGTTAATTTGTGAGGAAACAAATGCAAATGGCTTCAAGAAGCCTCTCTGTTTTCCATAATTTTGTTTCTGCTGAACCATTTGTTTCTACCGGGGTTAAGTTGAAAGTGAACTTGAGGAATAAAATGTTTATCATCGGTGAACTGTATGCTTTGAAAATAATTTGAGAAAAGTGTATTGAAACTCAAGCCAAAACATCAATCTTATGATATTCATTGAAGCATTAAAGATGTATGTTTTCAATATGATTATTAATATAATGGCATTTTTCCTCACAGAGGAACCTGAAAAATGGCAACTGTGAATGAATCAATGACAGAGAGGTGCTGTGCTTTAAGTTGTGCATGGTCTGAACCACTTCTTATAGATTATTTTTAAAACTATGAGCAAAACTAATACATCTATTAATTTTTATTTTTTATATGTTGCAACTGACTCCACTACTTTAATGTCTTCTGTTTCTTTGGTCGATGTAGAATAGTTAATTTCTTAAAGCATAGTACAGTATATAAAACCATAAACTGAAACAGTATTTTAAAAATAGTTATTCTTTGGCACTGCATTTGCAAAATACAGAAAATGAGAGTACAACAAAAACCAAAACTCTGTCCTTACCAATTGAATGAACATTCACGTTATGGAGTTTCAAGTTTTCTGTGATGTTACTGTTTTCGAGTCTCTTTCTAATTGTTTGTTCTTCTAAACTTACATTGTTGGTAGAATTATAAGCTAAAAGAGCCCGGACTTCAAAACTGCAAAAGAATTGCTGAATTAGAATATAGTATAACAATAAGGCATTTAAATATGATCACTGTAATTTAATTTAATATAATACACAAAAATAATCAATCAATCCTATTAATGGACTCAACAATTCATCAATTTACATATGCCATATTGGAACATCCTATTTTATTCTTATGATATATTTTTACTACAGTATCACAGCTAATAATAAAAAGTCTTTCGAAAAGAAGGAATCTAATATAGAACAAAAGTTGTGCCTAAAAATCATATAGAGCTAAGTTAAATTAAGTTATAAAGAGTAACATAAATGCATAGTTCAGCCTCCCTCAAATAACATTAAGTGTGTCTTGATATTATGTACCCCTTTCCCCAGGGATAAGGGCAATACATGGAGATCACAAAGAAGAATTGAAATTTCCACTTCATTTATTTTATCCTATTTAATCTTAACTAGGATCAATGTAACAACTAATATTAATTAGGCTCAAAGGAAGCCAAAACCTAGTTTGCTTGTTTTAGTGTGTTTTAGTGATCAGATAAATCAGTCAGTACCAAAGCAGCACGTAAAAGTGATATTTGATTTTGCGCTATATAACAAAACTTCTGATTTTATTGCACAACAATACTAGTTCTTCCTGTTATTCCATTTAGTATGATACAGTTTTAGGAAATAGTTCTGTAGTAGACTGTTAAATGTAACAGATGGGGGGTTTTTAATTGGATTTGCTGTTATTTGTTATAGGAATGGTCATTCCTTGTAGTAAGAGTGGGCAGCAAGCGTGTATTTATTGAGCTGGTAAATAACATCAAAGGCAACAATGCTATTTGCAAAATAAAATGGGGAGTTCACATACACAAAAAGGGAGCCCCTTTGTAATACATGTCTTACCCATCTGACCTAGACTTGGTCATATGGCTACACCTAGGATATGAACGATCTTTCGGGGAAAAACAGCAGCAGCAGCAGGAACAGAAATGTGTGGCTTTACTGTGATGTCAAAAATGACATAGCATCAGTTATATAGATGGCAAATATAGAGATTTTTAAAAAAGAAGAATCCAGTGCAAACTATGATGATTTTAAAAATTATTTTCTCTGCTTTCCAATAGATGTCATTTAATTGGGAAACAGGATTAAGACGGAAAAATTAGATATGCTGTTACAGTAACAACTGAGAAAACACTGCATTTATTCAAAAGTTAATAATATATTAACAATGTGTTGTCACTTCTCTGTTGTCCAGAGATCTTTTTATGCTGCTCCAGGTGCAAAAGCAACACGTGGTTCAGGAACTGGCAAACATACATCTGTCAGCAGTGTATGATTAATGCAATCTGAACATTAAGAGCTTTTTATAACTTTAATAGAAATTACTAAGTGATGTAAGATGAACAAACGACTTGTCAAGCCATTCCAGAATTTAATATTCTATAAGAACTCTTCCATAACTCTAGTTTAAGTAGTTCAGTTGTCAGCCGGATATCTCCAGCATGGGTTTTCCCTTTGATGTATGCTTGGTATCGGCTGCCATAGTAACGGGGAAGGGGCATGGCATTGGGGTTTGGGAGAGTGAGCTGGTATGATGAAGGCCCGTGTGAACTAAAAGGGAGGTTTGCTCTCAATAATTACTGCACTGCTGAATGGAGTTGTTTACACCCAGTCAAGGCCAACTGTCCTAGAACTCCAGACGGACGAAAACAACTAAAGATGTGCTCCACATGACACTATGCAGTACGTGGATTGGACATTCAGCCTGGATCCCTGAGGGGAGGGATTTGGGGAATCTTTCAATATGTAACTTTCGCGCCTTTTGGATCAGATCTTGCTTTCCTTTCGCCGCTTTCATTCAAAACTCAGTAAAAGTTCCTCTTCTCTACCTCAATGGAGTCAGGGGTTTTCTTTCTTGGGTTTTGAATGGAGGCAGGCCTTTTCAGTCTTTGAGAAAACAAACAATACTAAAACTCACAAATGAAGGCAAATATAGATGTCCCAGAATAATATTGTAAGATTTGATCTTGGAATACTAAAACTGTTTCCAGTGGGGGGTAGAAGTTGGATTTTGCAGCTAAAAATGAAGTTTAGTGGAACATTCATATTATTGTAGTTATTTGTTAACATTCCCCTGTGATGCTGTGTGATGCCAATACCTACAGGTAGTTCTCATGCCCATTCATTTAGAGACTAACATTACAAAAAGTGACTTGTTTTTCACACTTAACATTGCAGTATCCCCATAGTCACATGATCAAAATTCAGGCGCTTGGCAACTGGCATGTATTTATGATGGTTACAGTATCCCGGGATCATGTGATCACCTTCTGAGATCCTTTGACAAGCGAAGTCAATGAGGAAGCCAGATTCACTTAATAACCATGTTACAAACATAACAATTACAATGATTCACATAACAACTGTGGCAAGAAAAGTCATAAAATGGAGCAAAACTCTCTTAACAACTGCCCTGCTTAGAAACAGAAATGTTGGGCCCAATTGTGGTCGTAAATCAAGGACTACCTCTATGTAAAACAAATTTCAGGAAGTATGTAGTAGGTCCCTTATAAAATGCATTCAACTAACATCTTTCATCAATGGAACTTCTGGATGCGTCCTAAACTTCCTTTTTATCTTTCCCTGCAAATGAATCTTCAGAGAAGGAATTATGACATTGGCTCTTTAAATTGGTAACTAAAGAGCAACTTGAAAGGACATGTTGGGAAATATATCTCATGTTATTACCATGCACAATTATTTGACAAACATAAACCCAATTAGCATTTGATAAATAGAGCAAAGTTACTTGAGTTATTTCAGAGCTTTTCAAGAATTTCTTACAATTTTACCTTTGATCAGCGCTTCTCCTTCCTCTTCCTGCATTTTTGGTTGAACTCGGTTCAACACTATAAAAACAAGACGTATTTTTTTTTTTAGAAAAGTTCCTTCTGCAGAAGATAGTATATTTTACTTCCATCCTGTCAAGCACCTACCTTACATCAACCACACATACGTTATAATTCCAGTTCCCCATGGTCTGAATTAACTAGAAAACAGGAAAACAATGCAAAAGTCAAAATGCATAAAATTGTTGAAACTGTTCATTTTTGCATTATATTCATTTTGCATGAATTTATTTTCATAGAATCTGAGCTTATTTTCATATAATCATCATTAGGATAATTACCAGCACCAGCACAAAAATCATGTTGATCCCTTTTATGTTGTGGTGGAAAGTGCAGCAAGTGTAAGAAATAGCAAGGCAAAGAAATTACAGAGGATTTGGGGCAGGGGACATAGCTAAGATCAACATCTTTCAGTATATACAGTAGTTCTGCCCTTGCTTTTACTACACTCATAAAGCTCTTCATACATTTCGTTTTGTTCTTCATCATATTTTCTTGTGAGTTAACTGTAGAAAAAAGTAGTCTTTAAAAGGTAAGGCACAGAATAACAGGCATGGGAAATCAAGTTTAAGAGCAGTTCAAAATTCTAAAGGGCAAGGCAATATTTCCTAGTGATAATGTTCTCTTCCTGACCTATACCTTCACTACCAATATAAAGCACTAATAGAAGACTATTAATCACTCATTGAAACATGAAGCTGGCTTAGATAAAATGCTTTTTTATTCATCCTTAAAAGTAGTGATTGAAATCTAAATACGAGAAGAAATTCTGCATGCGGAAGTCTTAGCTGGGGGCCTTACTCAATATTTCAATGGCACTGCTGGCAAATTGATAACCTTATAACTTATATCAGGGATCTCCAACCTTTTGAATTTCAGGGACCTCCAAATTCATAATTTTAAATCCCACGGACCACTAATATGCACCGAGTGCACTGCTCGCTGAAGCGCCTGGAATCCCAGTGTCAGGATGGGGTCCTTCAGGCACTTAGCTGCCTGTTTCTGCAACCTTAAACACTCCAGGAGCCATTTGGACCCATTTTTCACAGAAAACAAAACACTGGAATCTCTCATCTCTCTCTCTCTCATCTCTCTGTATCTCTCTTTCTTGCTCTCTTTGTCATCTCCCTCTCTCTCTCTCTCATCTCTCTTTCCAGAGCTCGAGTCACAGGACTCCCATTGGTCATCCCAGAGCAGCTCCTCCACCCTGATGCACTCATGAACCACCAGTGTTCCCCGGACCACTAGTTGGAGATCTCTGGCCTATATAACATATAACTTCACATTGAGATGGGTGGCAAAATATTATTATAAAATAATAATAATCAAACTTTTGAACATTACTAATCCAGATTTCATTTGTCCTTAAGAACTGGTAACCCTTTAAAAACATTTTTAACAGTGAAATTAAAAAAAAAAACCTCTATCACCACCATCACCAACAAAAAGGTTGTGATTATATAGTGAGAGTAAACCTAAACAGACTGTGGTGAAAAGGTAAACTAGAAATGACAAAAGACAGAGCCGGTCTGGTGTAATAGTTAAGGTACCAAGCTAGAAAATTTCTTCCCAAAACTGAACTGACATATACAATACACTGATTTGAAACCAACTTGAACTTTACAGCTGAATAAAACTAGTTTGTATGAGTTAAAGAATATTTTTACTCCAGTGCCCGGGTGAAAAGCCAGGTCTTGATGGCCCTCTGGAAAGCTAAAAGGATGGGGCCTGCTTAATCTGTATAGATTTTGAAAGGTCAGAATAAAAAGCAGTATTTCAGATAAATAGTATATACATCTGAACAAATAGTCTAGAAGTTACCAGTTCTGAATCATACTTTTGTAAAATTAATCTTTAAAAATTTAAAGATCATACTTTTAAATTAATATTTTAAAAAGTAACTTCTTCAAAAGCACACTTAAAATGTATATACAATGGTTTGAAAAGTAGTCTAACTTACCCATTCTCTAATTACATTCTGAATGTTTGGCTCTTCATCTGCTTTGATTTTGTAGACAGTAAAATCAATTCTGTAGTATAAACTACCTAGGTGTTACAAAAACAATGTAAACGTCAGAATTATGACTCTTAAATATATAAAATTCTTACCAAGACGTATCATCAAGCCAATGGTAAAGCTATAGCACTAACGTTTTTAAAACTGGCTTTAATTTTTAATAATAGTTACTGTTGCCTGATTTAATTTCACTTTTAAAAAAAATGTACGTGTACCTTGATTTTTCATAGTAGACAATTATTATTATTGTATCATTTTTTGTTGTAGCGAGGCAAATGATTTTAAAATATTTGACCATTATTTAAAATATTTTAATAATATCTGTCTGATCTTTTGACTGATCTTTCTATACTTTTTCTGAGTAGAAATTAGGGGTATGCAGAAAAGATTAAATCTGTTTTGAAGGCAAGATCAAAAGCTTTAGAAACAATCTAATCTCCACTGAACTGATCCAATGATATTCTGATCTAATTTGGATCCTGCAGATCACAAATGGGATTTGGAAAAACTTTGGAAAACTCTGCTCTTTCATAGTATGAAATGGGAAAAGCAAAAATGACTGTAACCGTTATTGTTTTTTTAGTATGAGATGAAATTTTCAGGAAAACTACAGCAGTATGAAGATATTCAATTTTATAAAAAAACATTTGTTTTTTTTATTAACGCTTTTGAAACTCTTTTTACAAATGCGCTCAAATGTCTTGATATGCTATTTCTTACAGTAATAGATCAGGGTTATAGAATTTTTTTTTCAATCATGTAGCTTAAGAGTTTATTAATCTATGTAAGAAACCCCTTCTCAGCTGGTGAAGATCATTGTTGGGGGTTGAAGCAGAAGAACAAAAAAAACACAACCCCTTTCAACTTATCCTATAAAATAAATAATTTGCTACCTGACTGATACATAATTGCTAGCACTGTACATATCAAATATAGCACACACAAAGGATGAAATCTAGTTGTTATGTGGAACATATTTAAAACATTGTATGGTTCCCACTGAGTAAGAAGGACAGGCAGCAGAGTTTATTTATAGCTTTAATTGATAATCAGGTGAGATAGGGGGAAAAAAATCTCACAGATCATCTGCTAAATTATAAGAGAATCACACAGGGAAGGAATTACCTACATTTGGAATCTAGATTCCCTTACCGTACAGCATTTCACTAGTCATACCGAACTTTTAAATAAATACTTATGGGATAATAGAGTCAATGTGTCATCAACAAGATGACACACTGACTTTAAAAAATAGGTTGTACAACCCCAATATCCCATTCCATGTTTGTGGTTATTTCCCTAATTTAGGGATTTTTTTAACATTTTCATTCACATATCAACATTGCTGGTATGAATTGACATATTTGAGGAACCACATTAACATGGATAATCCATGATCATCAACTCATTTGGACATACATATGCCATAAATATGTATGAACTTATGAACACAAAATCTCTTTTACAATGTATCTTTCTAGAAATGAATTATTCACGTGTTTTGTGAAAATACCATTTATTTTATATCACACTGAATGGGAAAACTACTGTCTCTAAATAGCAGAGCTAATTCAAATCTACCACTTCTGAATAATAACTTCTGAAACATGTTTTCTTGAGGTTAG
This sequence comes from Psammodynastes pulverulentus, assembly GCA_025802295.1. NCBI lineage: Eukaryota > Metazoa > Chordata > Lepidosauria > Squamata > Psammodynastidae > Psammodynastes > Psammodynastes pulverulentus. Next base: position 40,606,920 of record JAOYMU010000252.1, on the reverse strand, counting down.
TATGAAGAACTATAACTTTGCTTTACTCTCAGGAGACTATCAATTGACAATATTAAAAGAATTCAAAACACACTTTCCACTGAAGGTATACTCGTATTATTTTTTAAGATCACTGTTTCAAAATACTTAGATTACAGTAATCTAAGTAAAATAAAAATCAAGCAACACAGTTTTTTATTGAAATATACTTAAAACATTATTAAGCAGTGATTTCTCCTGTTCGTTTTGTTGGATATTGTTTTGTTTTTTTTGAAAAATCACTTTAAAAATCAACACTTCTGTAGATTCAATGTCTTTTTTGTTTATGGACAGCAAGACATATAATAGAGAAAGAGATACACAGAGATTCCATGTTTTGGTTCAGAAGCCAGGATTTAGCATCTCGGTGGAGAGAAGTGGGAGAATGCATATGGAGAAGATAATTTGATATGATTTCTCTCTCATATTTTCTGAATAAACTAATTATTTGTCTTCATTAGATTTTTACAAAACAATCTCCACTGAATAGGAGAAAGAGTTAATTTGATTGTCACAATAGTCTCCTCAAAGATCTTGAATTAGTTAAACAGAATGGTAGTGATTAGAATCATATGCTAAAGTTCTACAATTTGATCATTGATCATTTTAATATGGTACAAATGCATTTCTAATAAATTTCTATTGCTTCAATGTTTCTATTGCTAAGCATGAAGTCTAATTTAGCACCAGTAATTCTAAACTCTATTTATACATCTAGCAGACAAGACGTTTTTCATTCTACATCTAGCTTCATGTTTTGACCTACTGTGTTTGACCTCAGGTCCACATGGGCAGTCCCGGTCCATGATGGAATTACATAAAAAATAAGTCAAAATGTATTTGCTGCTAGGAGTCAGTGTTGTCTTCAACATAATACTTTGATTAGCTTCTGGTGCTGTATTGGTCAGAGCAATTTCATGAACTGATATATCCACTGTGTTTGGAACTTCTGAGCTGTGATTATGAAATACCATTTCACTGTTTGATACATTTTCATCAAAATACTTAATAGATTCATTCAACAAGGAAGATTGAACCATCACATTAGTAACTATTGAAATTGTGGCTTGTTCCAAAAGGGAAGAATAGTTTACTATTTTTTCATATTTCAAGTCTTCAAAAGATGAAGAAATTGTCTGGTCATAAAAATCAGTCAGATTAACATTACTTGGATTCAAAGATGACAATCCTTTCTTAATAGGATCATCAATAGACTTGCTAGAACCGGGATGCACTTTCCAAACAACCAATTCTTCGTTTGAAACAGTAACTTTTATTTGTGTATCGATATTTTTGTGATCCATATCACCAAACTCTTCTGCACGACCAGGTTGAAGAAGTAGTATGTCTTTGCTTTCTGAATTGTTTGGATCATTATGTTCATTTTCAGAAAGGTATGTTTTATTCATGGTGCTTGTTTCCTGAACTGGCTTTTCGTTCCACAAATATTCCGAATCAAGAAAATGTTGATCAAGGTTATTTAGAGGATTCTGTGATATTGAAGTGTCTGAAATCATTAAAGCTGCTGAATGTTTGCCAAATTGTGCAATTGTTCCATGACTATTAGTAGGCAGTATTTCTAAAGGCAATGTCCTTCTAAACAAATCAGATATTTGTGCATTTTGTTTTTCAAAAAAAGCATTATTCATATGTGAATGCGCTGCATTTTTTATATAATCAGAAGCACTTGTAAACTGACTAATCTGTAAGTCTGTATATACATTATGTGTCAGTTCCTTAAAACGTATTGGACTTAGCGATGAAACTTTGCAGGTATCTTCTATGCAGGAAGATTCAAAAAATGGTGTTGCTGATGTTTCAGGAGATCGAAAAAAAGTTATTAGTTGATCATCTGGGATTTTCTCCACAGCCTGTTGCATGGCTAAATTGGTAGTAATTTTTAAATCATCAGTAAACTTTCCTTGTAATATATCATAAATACTAATCTGTAAATGCAAGGAAGGCTGAATCAAAGGTGTTATCTGGGAAGTTAAAGCAACATGAACAGCTGAAATATCATTTATGGATCCATTTTTGTTAAGAAAAAGGTCTGAATTTGTTGCTGTTCTTTCAGTAACATCTGAAATCCTTGATGAGTACATTGCAAAAACTGAACTAAAATTATCTTCTGATGTATTAGTAAAAAGGTATAACTTTGAAACATTATGACCTACTGGTCTATTATAAGAAACTGTTTGCATGGTGATATCATCTATTTGTGTAGGAGACATGTAAAAAGATATTGTCTCTGTTAGGGAAGAATATGATTGATTATATGAGGACAGCCATCTTTCAGTAGATTCTGGAGGATCATTAAGCATAGTCCAAAAGGAAGTATTTATGTATTGTGTTGGAAGACTTACATCATTAATTGTGAGAACAGGAATATCATTATATGGACTGCTAGATGTATTATTTTCTACATATCCTGCTCCAGAAATCACTTTTGACTTTGACTTGACATCTTCCAATAGAAATGAAAAAGAAGGTACATCATCATTGTAAGAAATTAACTTATCTGGAAGCTCAAAGTCATCTTCTAGAGATGAACCTTCCTGTTCTTCTAAATTATGTAATTTCTCAGTGAGAGGATTAAACGCAAAAAAGTCACTTTTGAAAAAAGCTCTATTGTATGTTTCTTGATAGAAAGGCGAAACAGAAACAGTTTGCTGAATTTCAGAATTTCTGCCTCTTGCTTTTGGTAAACCTGATGATAAATGTAATTCTCTACTATATTCCACTGACATGAAGACTTCTGTTGGATGGATTCTGGGCATAACATCTGGAAACCAGGCTTTCATGTTTTGTAATGAACCAGAAGGATTTGTGCTGTGTTTAAACAGTTGTTTTTTAAAATGTACTGAATTATAGTCTCTTATGTGATTTAATTTTGTACTCTGTAAGTCATCTACAATATAAAAGCTATTCCTAAGAGAATGCTCTTGTAGAAATCTCTTTGTGGGCTGCAAGTGGACACTTTCAAGTAATTTGTTTAGTAAGCCAAGCATTGTTTCTTTAACTAATTCATTAGGGTATTTATAGTATTGATGAATAAGAGAAGAAAGGTTTTCTTCTGGAAGTCTGGAACTAAAATACTCATAAGTCGCATTTTCCTTCCATGTATTCAAAGACTGCAAGAAATTGTTAGCATGTTTATACACAGAAGAAAATGTGTAACTAATAGGAGATAGCATCCACTGAGGGTCTTCTGTAAGTTCAAAAAAAGTGTTTCTGTTCACCAGTGAAGGAAACAGTACGTTTGATCTAGAATCTTCTATCTCAACACTTCCACTCTGTTGAATATGGAATCCTAAATTCCTGATGTGATCAAGTGGGAGAGTTGGTGTTTCCTGTGAAATACTACTCTTGCTTAACACATTCTCAGAATGTCCTGAGATGTTATTAAAATATGACATCTCGATGGAAGAATTATAATTTATGTTTACTTGTTCTGTGAAAGGGCCCAAACTATTAATTTGCATTTCTGTAGAAGGAGATGGTATCACTTCAGGAGTAATTGTGATGAAGTAAGTAGGTGCACTTTTTCTCTCAGTTATTGTAAATTTACTGGTGTGTAAAGGCCTCTGTTTTACAGGCCAAACTATAGGGGTTGATATAATTCCTATGTTTTTGATGCCTCTTATCTTAGAATCTTCTTGCCAATGTTGAATAGGTTGAGAAGAGTCAGCTGAATTTCTCTTGACTCTGAAGACCATTGTAGCAGGACTTTTCATTTCCTGCAGGACTGTATACAGTAAGTCATTCAATTAATAAATGAAAAACGTTACTTAAGGAAATTACTTTGACATCAAATACAGCTCAAAGATTGATTTTGAAGAAATCATTTATTTCAGCTGGAACTGCACTATATAGACTGAGTTCTAATATGCAAAGTTTAAACAAGAAATTTAGGCAATTTATTCTTAAACTGTTCATTACACTATACTGTACTCCAGTTCTGTTCTTTGTCTGATCAAACTTTCATTCTATTCATTATTACCGATTGTGCATGAAGACACAGAATTCTCTTTGGATGACCTCCTGGTCATAAATTTTATTACATTATCTAGCACCTGTGAAATGTTTTTATTCTTATTCCATACACACCCCAAGTTATGCTCTACCCTGACTCACCCTTGTACCTATATAGATGTTTGTTGCTTTCTTTATAATTCTGTACCTAATTTTTATTTCATTTATTTCATTGGCGTTGAAATTGAAAATACTCAACTCCAGAATCTGACACTGTTTTAAAGCAAGAATAGACAAGCTAAGAGGCCACTCTGGGTCCACTCTTCTCCAATATGTATATTTCTTAAACAATATTCTTGCTTTACCGGGATCTGTTGAATATTGCAGGATCCTAAAAGAAGTGTCAATTTTCATGGTTATTTTAGAGAAAGGTAACAATCACTTTCAAAGGGATTTGGTTTGTTCTTAATGATGTTACTTAAATTAATGAGTCTAACAGAAGTATGCGATTAATTTTATACAGCCCTCCTACTGAGAACTACATTAAGATTGCTTTTGTAAAACCTTTAGCATTTGAAGATTAATAAAAAGAATCAAAACAGAAACATGAACTCTTTTAGAAAATCTTCCTTCTGCATAGGAAATTTTGCTTATCCAAAATTGTTATTTGACACAAACCTCTTTAAGCAGTGTTTGCTGAAACAAAATCTGACACTCATATATAATGCAAGTATGCTCAAAAGATAAAAATGATGTAAAGAAAATATAACATTAAATTTCTTACCATCCATTATTTTATCGGTTCTGTTAGTATCAGGCATGTTAGTGGTAACAGTGGGTGATGGAGTGGTTGAACTTACAGTAGCTGGTAACAAAGATGAAAAAGAATTGAACTTATATGGAATATGAATGTTAATAAGGTCGGGCAAAATAGGAATACATGAAAAAACAAACAGAGGAAATGACTTTTAAATGACTGGATCCACGTACAACATAAATCACACACATACACTCATTAGACTCATTTTAAATTCCAATCTGCTATATATTTTTAAACAAATCTCATTTGTTCACCTACAACACAAAACAATGCCCCATAAAAAATTTAACAATAGTGTTTGGGTGAATTCATGCTTAAAACTTCTCACTTTTTAAAAATCAAATCAGGAACTGATGAATGACATAAATTACTATACTATATATACTATATACTATACTATATATAAATTACTATCCTACTGACCAACATAGACAAATGTGTTACAAAACAAGCTGCTGCTTTGCAATGGCTGCAACCAAGATACTAATGCAGATGTTGACAAATAATGCTGTTAGCTATAATGGAGATGAATTGAACGAATGTGCACTATAATTTTATGTGAAAGTTTGCTAAAAGTCATTCTTTAAAAAAACGAAAGTAATATGAATTTATCCTCAGTTTTGTTACAGTATACTACACAAACAATATCTTTCATTAGTTAATAAAGCAGATATTTCAATCCTAAACATATTGTTTGCAAGTGAGCCATTGACTTGTAAATTTAATATCAAACCTGTCAGCTGAACAACACTATTTGTTTGAAATGAAGTGCAGCATTGTTCACCTGTGAGCATGAAAATTCAAAATAATATTGTCTTAATGACAAAAAAGAGCCTTTATAAATAGCATAAAATTTGCCTTGCATCTATCTGCCAACTGTGTCAGCTTCTGATTAAGATTACATTTTCAAGTTACCTCAATTTCAGAAATCTTTTGTATTGGCACTCAGAGAGTACCACTTATGATTGGAAATATTCAAAAACAGATGCAGGTTCATCTTTTAAGAACATCAAGAGATGGAGACATTATATTTTTTAAAAAAATTAAGTTAGTATGACTATATTTTTGTGAAAAAATGCATTAAAAACAGCTCAGTCAAAAACATAACTGCTGTAATATTTGTTTAGTAACTATTCCTATTCATAGTGTGAACTACAGAACTGCAAGAAATCAAGCATTTTTTTCCTGCAAGCTCAGAATCAAACATACCTTATTTAAAGAGAACAAAACTTCAAATTTTAGAGAAAATGATGGGAATTTAAAATCAGTTGTTGCACACTTGCTTGTCACCTAGGGTCATGATATTAGATAAGACTATAGTTGATCCTGAATGACATCTACCGGTATTAACCAAACTGCAGAAAATTTGGCCGGATTGATTTCTTTAGGGCGGATTTGAAGACATTAAAACAATTCCTCAAAAGAAGTAATGGTAACTGAGCTGTGATCTCACCTGTGCTCATTCAAACCCATTCAGAGCAAAATTTGTTTTTAAAAAGCCTATTTCACCTACAGCAGAGATACATTTTTAATTTAAATAAACCTACAGAGTGACTAGGTTAACAGCTTATGGAATGAAGATGGCAGTTAATCGCTTTAATTATTTTCAGCTTGGTTAGAGTAAAATCTACCTGTAACCCTACAATAGTATTTTTTCCTTCTGGGAAAAGGGAGAAGAAACAGTCTACAAAATATGTAGACTTTAAATACTTGTGTTGAAATACTTGAAAAGGTAGAGATGACTAATAACATACACTAAAATGTTTGATTATTAATGAGACAAATTTGGAGACTTTCTCTGTAGAATGATCAGAATTATTGTTGTTGCAATATCTTCAACTACGTAGCATAGTATTAAAAGAACTGCAGAATAAGAGAGAGTATTTATAGATTGAACTGAAAAAAACTTATAACAACAAACCATCAAATTTCAATTTCAGATGAAACTATTAAGCAGATTCCAACTGACATTAACATTTCACAAACTCAGCAACTTGGAAATTAGGAATATATATGAAGAATGGTTGCAGGGATTGGGTATGTCTAACGAAAAAAAAGGACTAGAGGTGACATGATAGTAGTGTTCCAATATCTAGGGATTGCTACAAAGTATTCTCCACTTGAAGGCAGAACAAAAAACAATGGATGGAAACTAATCAAAGAGAGAACCAACCTAGAACTAAGGAGTAATGTCCTGACAGTTAGAACAGTTAATTAGCTGAATCATTTGCCTTCAGAAATTGTGGGGACAACCATTTGGACAACATTTGATTGAGCAGGGGGGTGGACTAGAAGACATCCAAAGTCATTGTTATTTGGTTGGGTGTACTTCATCTATCCCATTTCTTTCACAAATCCATGTTCACAATTGCTTGCTACCTCCTAAATCTCACCATTAGATTTTTTTTCAGTGCTAAATTAGGACAATAGAAAGTTGTTAATCTTCAAAAGATTTCAGACTCCCATCGTTCAACACAACACAAGTATAGCGGGATATAGTTACCCAATTAACAAGGACTGAACTTCAGTCTTGTGACTACTACTTGACTATATTCCATATCTGACACAACTGCACATAGGAGCACCCTGTCAGCATTTTCTTCACCCAATTTGCAATGTGGTAAAGCCTTCACGATTAAGTCAAAAACAGAAATGTGAAAGAAATATACGTATGTCTATCTCAGAGGAATCAACTTTCCAAACATTCAGAACAAAATTCTTCACTGGTCATTTCACAGATAATATAGCTCAAACCATCCTCCAACTGAAATAATTTAGTACATTTAATCTCTCTCTCTTTCCCTCTCTCCCTCTCCCTCTCTCTCTCTCTCACACACATTAAATTATTAAATCTAATACCTGCTTTATGAATGCCTACTGTATGAAGGCATTCAACAAGTATGAACACGGTTTTACAGCTATGTGACTTGTCTCACAAATCATGTCATTATGAATCAGAAAATTAATGAAATCCTCATGCTATATTATCCTTTCACTTCAAGGAGATATGTAATGATGTGGAATCAATGGTGAAGATAAATGGATAAACTCTTGTGGGTAATTCAAATCTGGAACTATCTGTCCCACAGATGTTCAACTAACAGTCATGACAACCTATTTCTTTTTTAATATATTTTTATTGAAAAGTTTAACAACAATATTAAGAACTAATATAACTCAAAGTATTAAGAAAATTCATAAAGGAAAGAGAGAAAAGAAGACATAAAGAAAAAACTAAGTATAGAAAGAAAAAAGTAGTAGAAAGAAAAAAGATATAAGACTTTGTTATATTTGTAAATGTCTAAGTTTGATTTTTATGAGCAGCAAAATAAATAAATAAACCAAAATAATTTAAAATATGTAATAGAAAACAGAGTTATTTTACTTTTTCTTCCACATTTGGTTTGTCCACTTTTGTCTCAGCTATCATATTCCTCCTCTGTATACTTTCCATTTAAATCTAATAAAGAAAAAGGTAGCAATAAATTCTGACTCAGCAGACTAGTGTTGGTTTCTTACCTTGGCAAAGGCTTCCTGTAGCGGCACAACTAGTTGGTTCAACTGTTGGCAAGGGGACAAGATATGAACCTTAAAAAAAAAAGAGAGGCTGTAAACAAGACTTGCCTTTTAATGAGAAATGAAGTGAGACAGCTAAAGAAACTGCTTTAGTAAATACAAAGTAAAGACAAAAGGTGTTAACAGATCACTAAATAAAACAAATGTGCTGAATATAACAGTAGATACTATAGGGTCTTTTGGTAATTCGGTAAAGGTTGAGGGGCTAGCTTGAAACTTTTTTAGGGTTCCATAAAATCTGATATACAAGTATAAACACAAACGTTTGCTAGCTTATCTCCCTAGTTATGATTCAGGCAAATGAAATGGCATGTTGCCTCATTCAAGGAAGACAAATACGGTAATAGTTCATTTTTCACAAAAAGACAAAAGGATAGAAGCTCTTCGTGAAATTAGACACGTAGCCTATGTTCTATAAGCCAATTGTGACAGAATACTATTCCAATGGCAATATTAAGTAAGATTCAGCTGTTAGACTTGTTCATTTCTGTGCATGAAATGAGTTGTGGCAACAGAGAGGGGGACATCTTGTCTTTCACCAAAGATGGCACAATTTATGGAGGTGGGCTTGGATTTACCTCAGAATAATGGCTCCCTTTCTGAGGATATAATTAGAAATTGAGGCTTTTCAGCTTTAAAGAAAACCATACTTGCTTCCTGATGCTATCTGTATGCATAAATGAAATTGTAACCGTTTTCCTCCTTCATGTAAACAAGAACGGTTGCGATGATGTGCACAAAAGCTCTGGGTCAAAAAGCAAAACCCTCATTTTATAAATGAAATAAAAAACATTCTTACAAATGAGAGCATTTGTAATTCAGGGTTGAAATGTGGGATCCTTGGTGCTCTCTGAACTTGGTTGTTTTCTTGCAGATGTTTCATTACCCAAACTAGGTATCGTCACTGTTATACAGATGTTTGTGAAGTATAGCATTTTCTGCTAGCACTTTCTTCTGCACATTGCAAAAAATTGCTTTCAAAATCATACCATAAAGACTAAAGGCTCCCTTTCAAATGCACTATATTGCCTATACAGTATATTGTAGGAGGTGGGCCATGTCAGTAGTACATGTAATGTGCTTCCCAAAGAACCCCATCTCCATAATCTGATCTGTCCTGCCTTCCGCATCTCCCTCTGCCTCATCCTAATGTATTTAATCTCCCATAAGCCAAGTTTATGAGCCTGATGAAATTAACTGCAGCTCAGAAAACGTTATGCCTTAAATAAAATAGTTAGTCCCAAAAGACTCACCTACTATAAACCACGAAGCATAAAATACTTGAAAGCTTTTATGAGTGAGTTCTGTTACAAATACACATCTAAAGCAATAAAACTTTAGTTATATGCACTCCTTACAACTTCCTTGCCCTTCTGAAAATTTTTAAGATTTCCTGGTTAGGGGCATCTCTACAATATAAAGATACAAATTACTTACTTACAAAAGCTGAAGGAGAAAGTAAATTCTTTTTTATTTTAACCTAATCATGTGTGAAGGAACTTTACAAAGCCATTTTTTTCCATCTGCAAAAGAAGGATCACCCTCACTTTTGAAAACTTCTAGATTGAAAAGTTACTCCACTGGATCTAAACGTCTAAAATTTGGCACATGACCCATATCCTTGGCTTGGAAGTGTCTAGCTGACCATGACTAATCTTGAAAAACTAAACTAGACTGGATAGAAATTGGATCACAGGTCACCTCTATTCACTGAATCCAGGAACAAAGCTCAATTTGAAGAAGACCGTACTTAATCTTCTTAGTAGATGCTATTCTATCTATATAAGTCTTCAGATTTTTTTTTTAAAAACTTCCAATCTTTTTTGATTGCCCATGACAATCAGAGGAGAGGCACAAACCTAAGCATTCTTGAACTGTGATTTTGATTTATGTCATTCCTGAATTATGGGAGTTTTGAAACAGAGTGTGTGATTAACTGGAGGGTTGCTCGAATCACTGAATCACAGTCTGAATTTAAGTATACCTATTGGTATGTGATCAGCATATACCCTTAATAAAAATCAAGGATGTATTGAAATTAAATTAGATGGGAACAAGAACGTTTTGATCTAACTAGTTTCCCTTGCAAGAGAATGTCAGGAAAAAAGTAAAATATTCATCTTGCTTTAAAAGTATCATCAACTTCATTTTGATCCTCAGTTGGCACCCTACTGTCAGAGTCTCTCCAATTTTACAATCACAACAATCGCACCAGGTAGATTAAGGACCAAATATACAGCACAAAGACGTTTATTTCCTTAAAATTATTGACTATTATTTTGCTATTTGTCCGTGGCAATCACAGGTTGCTAGAGGCAAAATGGCAGGTGGATCCGAGCAATTGAACTTCTGTCCCTTTTCCATGTGTGCCACATGCAAATTCAAAGGAAAGGGCAGTGCTTGCACTGATGTGCCTGCCATCTTGCCCTCTTTGGATACACCTCTGCAAAATGCCATGTTCAAAAGCATTCGTCTAATGGTGAGTGCCCCTCTGCCCTCTGAAGACTCCAATGTAATAAGCTCCAATATTAAAATGAATATAGAAGAACATTTTTTGCATGGAGAGGTTTTTGAGATCCTTCAAATATACCGGTCAAGGCTTTAACCTTTTTATCCAGCTTGGAATTGGAGTAGGTATAATCAAGATAGGTGTGCAGCAACTTTATTTTTAGTCTGATAATACCACATTTCTGCATTCTAGACTTCACCCCACACAGCTCTATGCCAGTATCTAACCAAAGCTGGAAGAAAACTGTTTAAAACAGGGGTCTTCAAACTTGACAGCTTGAAGACTTGTGGACTTCAACTCCCAGAATTCCTCCTC
>JAOYMU010000252.1:40570913-40582089 GCA_025802295.1 Psammodynastes pulverulentus | reverse complement strand
CCATCGCCCACACAGAGAATGGGCATATCAGGTAGGACCAATGCCCTTTCTCATGAACTGGCCTATTACTGTTTATATGTATATCTTGTTGAGTACCAACAAGAAAACCAACAAGAAAAGAAGTCCCTGTTGCCATGACTCAACTTCCAGATAAATCTAGAAGAATAGTAAACTATCTAGATCAGGGTTATCAAACTCGCTACCTGCAGGCCGGATGTGTCCCGCGCTGGCCATGTCCATGCCCGGTTTAGTGAAGGGGGGGAGTCAAAATACATCATGTGATCATGCTGTGATGATGTGAGTTTAACACCCCTGATCTAGATTCTAAAATCTTTTACATTTTAATTACAATTGCCTTGCATAATGATTATGCCACAGTTTCTTAAATGTTCTTATAAATCACAGAAGTAACAGGAATGTCTGTGAGATGAGCAAAAGGCTGCTCAGCAGTTGTAGCTGGTAAATTTTTTTCAATCTGAGAGAGCACATTTAGAACTGGAAACACTTGGGTGTACTAAAATTTTTGGTAAATGAGAGAAAGATTTGGTAAGGGCCTAAATGTCTAATATTTGTTTATATAGCTAGTTTGGAAAGGATAAGTTCTGTTCTGATTCATGGACAAGGCTAGAGACAACACTTAACTTTTCTCTAATTAATATTACTTTTTGAAGATAAGATATCATACTTTTTAAAACCATGTATTTGAAAACACTAAACAGCAGAATATGTCTCCAATTTTTAATATTAATTGTTTTACAGGCATTATCCAATTAACAATTATGTATGGCGAAAAGGATACAATAGCTCTTCCTATTGCCAAGTAGAGCCCAAATCAACTCTAATCTCCAACAATGTTGAAAGATATTGTATTACCAAAGTTTCCAGAATTATAGTTTTCAGTATTGCTTTGAACTCACTTACAGCACTGATTAAAAAAAACCTGAATTCATTATTTGGAAAGCATCAATTTTACTTCATCTTGATGAAAATTAATTTCAAACAAAAATGAAGTAATTAGTGTGATAATTTCTTATTTGTTCACCTTTTCCTTCCTTTTAGGATGTCATTAATACTTTTTAAAAAACACATTCACCAGCAATTTTCTACTTTCTAGAAGCAAAAAGCAAAAAGCAAAATATCAATACCAAGAGCTTCTATCAAAACTCCTTTACTTACAAATTTTTGTAATAAAAAGCATTTGCTTCTATTAGTAACAATTTGAATATCTATTTTGCAATTTTCAAATCTCATGAAAGAATGAAGAGGATGCTTTTCTCCAGAATATTTTATAAAATTTTATTAAACATATAGCTTCTGGGATTAAAGTTAAATGTCAGTCTTTGGTCATTCCAAATCTTAAAATTATAGTACTATATATGGCTAGGTATAAATGCAGTGGAGCTTTTTTTGTGAGGTTGCAAGCAATAATGTAATCTGGGATAGTATTACTGCTCCAAATATTTAAGAGCATTATTTAATTGACGTTATTTTATGTAGTATATCAGGTATCACATCTTGTTATTTTTCATTGTTTCGTTCCTTTCATCTGCATAATAGAGCCCCCTTAACCTGGAAGAATATAAATCCTTCAGTCTGGACTGGAAATAATGTATAGGCCTCATGAATTCTTTTTTTTTTTTAATAATTCAATGAAAGACAGAATTATGCAGTCATAAAATTATTCAACTGCGTTTTGGTCACTGATTATAGGAAACAAAGGCAGCATTATTGCTAGTCCCACCAGCTTGCTTTATATCTTTATGCGCTGATATTTGTGCTTTAGAGAAAACTCAACTTCTTAAAGCATATGGATTCAATCCCCCCTAAAATGTCCTGAATGTGCTACCCCAAAATAAATGCTTGTGGGGAAAAAATCTTTATAATGTGTAGCATCTAGAGTGAAGAATATAGACTGATAGCATTGAAATTATCACTCAAAATCACCTGAAGAATTTTCAGCTTAACACTGTTTAGCTATGTAACATGTTGCTTTAAAGCACAAATGAGTAACCTTTAGTTCACTAATCTCCTTAGATCTCTGATGCACAAAACTAATGGCAGGTGGGTTTTTTTTAGGTGAAAACCACATGAAAACATAAAATAGAATATGCCTTTCATAGTTAAGCAACAAAAGGACTTCACCAAATTGAACACAGGAATATCTGCAACTGGAGAGGGGGGTTGAAGATGGAGTGCCTATTATGAACATGTCTGTTCCACACACCCTCTGTCCATCCACAAATACGGTACACGCTTTGACCACCAAAACATCCTGAACCAATATCAGAGAAGAGGACATTTTACACAGAAATAATTTGAAACACCAAAGGGCCAGAACTAGAAAAGGTCATCAGGCTCATAATATGCAGGAATACAGATTAAACTATTCCAGACAGATGGTTATCTAGCCTTCACTTGAACACATTAAATGAAGTAGTTTCACAACTGAAGTGCTCTTATTGTTATGAGGTATTTTTTCAACTGAATTGCAATTTGTTTCCTGTAACTTAAAACCATTCCATCTTGTACTCTGGAATGAGTGAGCAAAATATGACCATCTTCTTTGTGGCATCCACTCAAGTTATCTGAAGAATGCTATCATATTTCCCGTTAGTCACTTTTCTCAAAGCTCCTTCAATTTCCCTACCCAAGTTTTAATTTCCTGATTTTTCTTGTTATTCTTCTCTCAATTTATCCTGATTTCTCTGATTCATTTTTTTAAAAATGGCACTCAGATGTAGCAGTAACCTTTAAGTTAACCTTGAAGAAGAAATCTAAGAACTGCTTAACTCTGGGAAAGAGTAGAGGACGAGAAAAAAAATATCCTGCCTTGGTTACCTTTTATATAACAGATCACTGTTTTTTTGTCTAACAGGTTGCAGAAAGTTAAAACAGGCACCTCAGTGTCTGATCTGGAATCCGTTAATAGCGGTTTTCCTCAGAATAGTGTCCTAGGACATACTCGTTTCCTGGTTTATAGAAATGACTTATGTGATCAACTTAAAAGTAATTGTGTCCTCTTTGCCAATAATGTAAAATTGTTTAATACTACTGAAAATTCATTTATTTTTCAAAATGACATTGATCACATTTTTTAATAGTCACCTATTTGGCTTCAAATTCGATTAAGAAATGCTTAGTTTTAGATATGAGAAAGCAAAACCAGAATCTAAAGTATAAGTTAGGTGGTATTCATCTTTATTTTGCTAAGGCCCTAGGCATACTCATCTTGAATGATTTATGTTCTAAATTTCAATGCAGCAGCATTAGTAAAAAGGTACTAAAAGTTGTACATTTAATTTTATTAAGTTTCTTTTCTGGAAATACTGTATTGCTCTTACCACATATTGGACATTAATAGAATCGAGCGAGTTCAGAAGTATTTTACAGGAAAAGTTTTGCACTCTTCTGTCCATAATAGTTTATGCTATGAGGCTTGAAATTCTTGGTTCAGATTGCTCAGTACTACAACACTTGCGGTTAGACTTAGGTATTTCATACAAAATTGTACACAGTAACATTTTACCTGTAAATGGCTTTTTTTTTGTTTTAATGTAATATTACACATGAAAATAATTGCTTTAAACTTAATGCAAACAACTTTAAACTTGATTATAAAAAAATTGATTTTTGTAATAGAGTTGTCAAAGTTTGGAATATTCTACCTGATTCAATTGTCTCAGCTACTAACTTTCCACAGTTTTAATGCCAACCTAACTTGCAGATCTCATCTCGTATTTAAGAAGTCCTTAAGGGGGCATGTGTAAATGCATTAATGTGCCTATTGTCCCTGTCTCATTTTAATTTTTCTCATTTCACTTATTGGAATTATTAACTGTTGTTTGACAAATAAACATTAAACATTAAACTGTAGGACTATAGTTGTTGTCCTTCTGGCTTCTCCATTGTTACATACCTAATGACTGCAGACAATTATTTTCACAACTGTAGCCAGAAGTGACAAACTGACATAAGTATGATGGTCATATAATGTTTCGCTTTATAAGCAGACTGCTTAGTAATGGAATTACTGGTCACAGTTATGGTCAATGAGTAAGGACTATCAAGCAATTATTTCAAAAGTTTTCTCCAGGTTTAGTGTGAGTTTTCTTTTATTTTGAAATTTTATTGTGTATTAATTGCTAAGGATTTCACTCTTAACTCATAAAATATTCAAGTGAGCAACATTATATAACAAAGTTGTATCAGCAGAAAGTTAGTTTTCCTTTATATTTTCCAGTTGTCCAGCCATCATGTTTCAAAAAAATACAATCTGTTAGAAAAAAAGTAGTCTTTGAGTCTTTTTAACCAACTTGGTTTTCTTTTTTTTTTTTGTACTTTAATATTAGATTTTTCATTTCTGCCATTTACTGCCTTTCTTGTCATCTTTCACTTGAAGGGAAGTCATCCTTGCACTCACAATCTTCTCAGTAGGACTATTTCTTCCCTTTTGGTTTTCTCAGCTTTCAGTTTTCTTTTCTTTGCTGTAAAGTACTTATCAAATTGTCTAACATGAAGGTGCCCCTGATGCCAAAGACCAATTTACCTTAAAAGCAAAATTGCTTGAAAAAATTACGTACGTCTATGTATAATCAGAGATTCGAAATGTTTTCCAGGATGATAGCATATATATGTGTTACTTTTCCTGAAAGACAGACTGAACTATGAAAGAACAAGTTGTAAAAGCAGAACATATTTTCTGAGCTAGAGTTGGGGCCCTGCCCTGCCTGTTTCCCTTGATATTTTGGTTTTCTGCCAGTGAAAATGCAAGTAGAAGCACAATGCATTGACTAACTCAACCCACGTCCACAGTTTTTGAAGAGGTCACCCTGAAGGCAGAGTAAGGATTTCCCTTGGAGGAACAGGTAGTATGAAAATCCTGTGTTACACCCAATGTTATTTGAGAGTATTTTCATTGGCATTCACGCTATAAGCTTTTACAAATAACTTAGCTGCTAATTCAAATCTTAATTTCATGTTTATGTAAACTAATTATACTTTTATAAAATTATTGAAACTCAGTAGACTGAATATGCTTTAATAATTTATACCCAACAAAGTTTCACTAAATAAAAACTAAACACACAGGAAAATGATGGCCAATGGCTCCATATTTATTTCTGTCTTTACAAATTAATTTCATTTCGGTGTAATATATTTTCAAACACTATTGCAAGGAGAAATACCTATTCTTTCTTCAAGCTGCTCTGACAATATTCTTAGTTAGGCTTAGGTTGTATTTTAACAACGTAGTAGCTCAACTTCTTATAGACTGCATATCAGTGTATTCTAATGGACCTACAAGTTTACTATAATATGCAAGTATGCAAGAAAAATAATGGCAGCCCTTATGACCAACAAAATCCAATAGTAAACAAATATACTGTTCTCCGCAACAAAATCCTTTTTATGAGACTAAATCTGGTTGTACAACTGTACCCACGTGGAGATGTACAATCATGAACACTTTTAGGAGCTAAAGAAATATAAGTAATAAGACCCATTATTGAAAGAGCATTTCCAATAGCGTTAATGTTTTATTGTTGAACTGAATATAGCATCAACATTTGTTTTATCTTTTTATAATTGCAAAATTATATATCTATTTATTGATATGGCTTCTAATCAAATTTATTCTAAAACTGAGAGGAAATTAATGGGATAATCATCCTTCATTTTAACTTCACTTTAAAGTTAAATTGACACCATATAGGACGTATAGGGTATTGCTTTAAAAATGGCAATTTTCTATTACCCCAAATCCCAAGTAGATAACTTACAGAAGAAGCAAAGACAAAAAAAAATAAAATCCTGTTGCAATTTAGCTTGTTTTAATGTTTGATCTACTGTTGCACTTCATATTTCCTTCTAAAACTACAGAACTTTACAACTGAATTGCTTTACAACTTCTGAAACCAAATCTAGGACATCAGCCAAGAGGAAATCTCTGTCATGATTATGTATTTAAAAGTAATACAGACAGGAAAATGGCATTTATTTATCTCTGGAGACATACTTTAGAGGCTTGAAAAGATTTATTGAAGCAGGATAACAAGTGTACAAAGATTCTTGAAATGAATTAGGAAGTGACTTAAGATATTTTAATGTCTTTTCTGAAATCGACTGAACAAATTGTTTTAAAACAGTGTGTCTATGTAATCTAGCACAAAGTTCCTTATCTTGAACTTTAACACGATGTACAAGCTCAGGATTAGCTATACTTGTCATTATTTCTCTGGATGGAGGCTCTGCCACAGCCTCCAGCCATTAACATTTTTGTCTACTTTAAAATAATTAAACTTTCATATGAAAATACAGCATGTTCTTTCTTTTAAAGTTTCCTATCATTTTGGAACTTTATTACTAGTTATATATATGTTAATATAGCAAGTATTTTGTCATACGATATCCATGGCAAAAATTAATAACAGCATTATTTATTACTGAATGGAAGAGCAATAGAAAGCTCCATGATCTACCTGTATACAATTAAATACAGATATACATTCAGTATGTAAAGGTAGCTCAAGGTTTCTTACTAACAAAGGGGAATAACTTCTTCCTGGCTAAGTACAGGATATAAGTAGTTTTCGACTTACGACCACAACTGAGTCCAACATTTCTGTGGTTAAGCAAGACATTTATTAAGTGAATTTTGCTCTATTTTACGATCTTTCTTGCCATAGTTTTTAAGTGAATCACTGCAGTTGTTAAATTAGTAATATGGCTGCTAAGGAAATCTGGCTTCCCCATTGACTTTGCTTGTCAGAAGGTTGCACATAGGGGATCATGTGAACCCGGGACACTGATACGGTCATAAATATGAGTCAGTTGCCAAGTTTATGAATTTTGATCAAAGTACCCTGGGGATGCCGCAAAGGTTGTAAGTGTGAAAAATGGTCATAAGTCACTTTTTTCAGTGCTGTGGCAATTTTGAATGGTCACTAAGTGACCTGTTGTAAGTCGAGGACTACCTGTAGTAATAAAGTACTGACTGGTTACTTATGCATTGGTGAAAAGGTCTGCAACATTCCATCCATCATTTCTGCTCATGAAAATAATGGAACTACATATTTTTATAAGTGATTAAAGTATTTATATCTTTCCTTTCACCAACTGGTGTCTCTGTGCCCACTATGGGCAACAATTACTACAACTAAACGATTCTGAAAGTGAATAGTGAAATAAAGTGAGAATTTTTGGCTCTTTTTGAACATCAAAAAGACCAAGCTCATGACCACTGCAAGGAATAGAAACATCAAAATAGAAACTGATAGTGAAGAGATAGAATGCATGGGGGAAAAAACCATTTTCCTACGATCACAGATACCTCAAAATGGTGAATGCCGCACAGAAATAAATGTTGGATTGAACTGGGACACACAGAAATGATGAACATGAATCAAATATGGAAAAGCAAGGACATCAATCTGGCAACCAAATGTGGGTTAGTCTGTGTAAGCTACCTATGGTTGTGAAAATTGGACCTTAAAAAATTAAGACAGGAAGGAAATTGGCTTGTTTGAGCTGTGGTGCTGGAGAAGGTTCCCGCATATTCCTTGGACAGCAAAGATGACTAACAAGCAAGTACTGGAGTACATAATACCAGAAAGTTATTACTAGAAGGCAAAATCACAAAACTGTGTCTCACTTATTTTGGCCATGTTTTCCAGGGGAATTCAATGGAGAAAGCAATTATGTTTGGAAGAGTTAGTGGTAAAAGGAAACCAGGCTGTCAAAGAACAGGGTGTCTGGATACCGTCAAAGCTGACACCAGCCAGAACATAGAAAAACTCAGAGGAATAGTGCAAGGTTGGAAGATGTAGAGAGAATTTGCCCATAAAAACACCAAGAGCCAACATGACTGAATGGACATCATCATCATCATCACCATCGTCATCATCATCGTCATCATCATCTTAAATTATTATTAAAATTGATAGAATATTCTTTCTTTCTCCTTTCCATTCTCAATATTCCTAGATATTTAAATATTAGAAGATGAATGGTTTTTAAACATATTATCTAAGCAACAGTATATAGAAACAACACAACGTACTAAGATTGAGTAAGAAAAATTAATAACTGCATTATTGCAATATGCTAATATTAAGGGGAGAAGGAGAATAAAATTGCTTTTTCCAGAGCACCGTATATAGAATGTTAATTCTGTTATAGGGGCATTATATCCAGGGCTTTTTTTCTCTGAAAAAAGGTGGTGGAACGCACCCCCCGTCATCGCGCTAAATATCCCGAAAACTATAGAGCGCGATTGGTGGAGACGGAACACGTGACACAGACTGCAAAAAGGTCCTGGAACGCCGTTCCGCCACATTTTGGCAGAAAAAAAGCCCTGATTATATCTAAATCAGAATAGATACAATCTAATAATTTTTTCACATTATCTAATGTTAGATAGTACATTATTGAAAGGCATAACATGCCTAATATTAGGATAATACATCACACAGAACTATTTCCCCCTCCAAATTTCTTATCAGTTTGTATATGACTATGAATATCAATAATTTCGACCAGTCTTTTTCTCATTTGTGGAATAGCTGATGAAATGGCTGCCATTCATTGTCAGAGTGTGGACAAGGACATGTTTTCAGTCCTGTTGTGGTGAGGGATTTTTACTTGTGCTCCAGTCTCCTGATTGTTAATTCATTTTGTCTACATATATATGATTCCAGAATTTTTATATCTGGAGAAGGCCTGGACATAGTAGAGCACTCCATATACCTTGGCCAACGGATCTCAATGGAAGGTGATATAATAAAGGAAATTGAACGGAGTGTTAAATGTGGTGGGAAGGCTTTGATCAAGCTAAGCATAATTTTGAAGAATAAGCTCCCCCTATGCCTGAAGCGAAAAGTTTTCGATCAGTGTGTGTTATCTGCTCTAAGATATGCTGGTGAAGCATGGACACTAAGCTCACAATCGATACAAAAGCTACGAATGGCGCAAAGAGCCATGGAAAGATACATGCTCGGCATTACAAGACAAGATATAAAGACCAAGCAAAAGTATACTATATCATCAAGAGAGTAAAAGAATTGAAATGGAAATGGGCTGGTCACATAGCAAGAAGAACTGATGGCAAGTGGACTAAGGCAATCATAGAATGGATTCCACTTGATAAAAAGCGTCCACAAAGGAGACCTAAAACAGGATGGATCGACAACATCAGCAAGTATTGCGGGCACAATTGGCGAAAGAAAGCTCATGACCGTATTGGTTGGAACAGGCCTTCATCCTGCAGTGGATAGACAATGGCTAAAATGATGATAATGATGTCAGCGTTCTGAGCGACGCACCCATTGAAAGCAGACCTCTGAAGCAGGTAGATTCCTCAAAGAACATGTTTATTGGATACATCGTATCAGCACAGCGGATGAAAACCAACTCTAAAGGTTCCCTCAGTTTTCACCTAATTAAAAGAGTAAAACTTCTCCCCCTCCCAGGTGTCACCAGTCACATTGTTCAATGAATACAGCTAACAAGCTCCTCTCCTCCTTCACCAGCCACCTGTTACGATGAGCATAGTTCCCACAGGAAAACTTTTTATTTTGACTGTTAGCGGGACTATCTACTTTCCCCCTCCCTTTCCTCTCTCAGGCTTTGTGGCAACTATGAGGCAGCACAAGATGGCTTCATCCAGGTTCGCTTCAGAGTTAACAGATATATGATTTAAAGTAGGCATTTTCCGTAAAAGCCCCTTTCCCTCCATGCTAAAACTCGCTTAAAATTGACTGATAGTTGAACATCATAGATCCTGGGCAATTATTGTACTTGATAGCTGAGGAGGCATTGCCACGTTATTAGACAGGGTGAGTTAAGGGCAGAACATTTTAATCTACCTAAAATCAGGTAGATTAAAATGTTCTACCCTTAACTTACCCCATTTTGAGGTAGTTTATCTTTTAGATTTCTAGAAATTGACAAATGACTATGTGATTTGCTGTGACATTTAATATTCTTCTTTTGAAACAAGGCTTTATGGCAAACAATGCAATAAATGATAAATGAGAATTTTTTTTAGGAAGAGATGCTTCCATTCCTGCTATTTTTATATCAGTTCCAAGAGTTTGCAGTGGTTGAATAGATGGGGGAAAGCCCTCGTATTTCATTCTTTGATCATTTGGAATAAGGTTCACAGTGTCGCTCCACTTTTACCTTCATTTTTCAGATAGGTTTCTGGATGATTCTGCCAGTTCAAACATTGGATGAAAGGGGAACGAAGGAATTCTACTACTGTTAGTCTTCAAAGAAAATATGCAACAATACAAAGAAAAATTTCATGGCAAAGAAATCAAGGGAGTTCTCTGTAATTTTAAAGCACAGTCCACAATCTTTTTTATCCATACCAATTTAGTATAGATACAGCTGATTTATTACTCATATGCCTGACAAACCTTATTAAATTGACTTCAGAGTGGAATAGGACCATGTGATGGATCCATCTCTTCCTGCCACAATGGTACGGAAATAATCTTTTCTCTATTATGTTTTTCATTTCTGTGAACTTATTCCTTTGGTTTATTTCTGGCAGCAGCTGGGTCACCATCTGTGCTCAAGAGCTAAGAAGGGTTAGTCCAGGTTAATACTTAGATGGGACATTGTATGGCTTAAGGTAGGCAAGAAGCTTGAAATAACCTTTTAGGAGGTGCCGAAAACCCATTTTCTCTTCTGGAGCCAGAAGCAAAATTTCATATTATATATGAACCTTTTGTTCATTACTCCTTATGTGTTAGAAAGCTATATTTCTAAATTAAACATGCCGAATGTCAACTGCTCCATAAAAAAGGTTTTTATCCATCTTTTCAACGAATAAGGCCTCTCTGTATAAGGTGCAATAGGCCAAATAGGTCTTGCATTGATATATAACCTGATTGTGTTCAAATGATTTTTTGCCCAAGGACATTAGAGAAGACATTTAATTCTAAGACTCTGATATATCATAGCCAAGATGGTAATAATCAGGGCTTTTCTTCTCTGAACACACCCCCGTCGTCGCACTAAAAAAACCTGGAAATAATAGCGCGCGATTGGTCGAGACGGACCACGTGACGCGGACTTGGAAAAGGTGCCAGAACGCAGTACCACTGAGTTCCGGCAGAAAAAAAGCCCTGGTAATAATCAAATGTACAAGTGGTGAGAGAACAAACATACC
>JAOYMU010000252.1:40559623-40570813 GCA_025802295.1 Psammodynastes pulverulentus | reverse complement strand
ACCGCTTAGAGAGGGCTGTAAAAAGCACTGTAAAGCGGTATATAAATCTAAAGTGCTATTGCTATTGCTATTGCTATGCAACTTGTGTTTTGGGTCATTGTCTTGGTGCATGACACACTTTCTCTTAAGCTTCACTTCAAAGACAGATATCCTAGGCATTTTCCTGTATAATTTGCTGGTATAATTCAGAACTCATAGTTCTATTAATGATGGTAAGTTGTCTTGGTCTGGAGAAAGCAAAGCAGGCCCAAACCATGACACTTTCAGTACCATGTTTCACAAACGGGATAAGATTCTTATGGTGGAATGCAATGTTTCTTTTTCAGCAAAGATGATTTTTTTAAAAAACAAAAAGAGTTTAATTTTGGGTTCATCTGTCTACAGAACAGTCTTCCAATAGCCTCCTGGCTTACCCACATTGTCTTTTGCAAACTGTGGACAGGTAGCAATGTTCTTTTTGGAGAGCAGTGGCTTTCTCCTTGCAATTCTGTCATGTGTACCATTGTTGTTGAAAATTATCCCACCAAGTAAAAAGCAAATTAAACTTAAGTTGCAAAATATTTGGGTAAAATATTATAGGCCTAGTAAATGTAGTCAAAAAGTATTGATTGGGGCATATTTAATGTTCTTATTCTTATTTGTAAAGCACCATTACTTTATAAAATTTCTCAAATTATTTGCTTGAATAGTTTAAGCAATAAAAGAATCCAGCAGGATTTTGGGTTGGCATAAAACCTGTCCTTACAATTTAGAGTAGTTTTGCTATCTCATATTTTCCACATGCTAGAGAACCATTTCCTGTTTAATCATTCTGTCACATGATAATTGCTTAGAAAGAATTCTTAGATCTAAAGGAAATTCTTTTAAAGACGAAGAGCTTGGAATTACAACCCACATTCTTCAAAAGTGTTGGAGTGGAAGGTGGTCAGGAAACAGAAAGACTGGGCACTATGCTTTGTGTCTGTCTTTTTTCCTCTAGTTAAATAGGGTTTCACATCAAAAATATCACTTCCAAAATGTAAGTGTGTGCACGCATGTGTGTATTATGTATCATATATATGATTAAAACACAGAAATATCCATCCATAAGCTCCAGGCACACTGCCAACCAATTAGTCTGTACAAACAATTCCTGCAGTTTCTTTTCTTCTATTTCCTAACAAAGGGGTAAATAAAGCAGTGCATTCAACTTTTCAGTTGTATTATTATATGTCCTTATATTTCAATTAGTAAACAGTATGATTTCCACTGAAAATTCAGATTATAAATTTCACGGAGTCCTATTCTCCCTTCCTGATAAGATATTTTCCTCCTTTGAATTAAAACAACAACAACAAAAAACCCCCAGGGAATGAAGCAAAGGTGCAAGAATCTTGTCCCTTTCACGTCCACCCTGCTGGCCTGAAGCCAACAGGGAACAGGGGTCTTTGGAGTTCTTCGTATCACAATCCTCTGAGGAAAAGAAAAACAGATTATTTTGCCAATAATTGTATACTGGAGGAAAAAGATAACAGGAATAACTCCACTTTGTTATTGTTTTTCCCAAAACTGGAGGAGAATAATAATATTTAATGAAGAAAAAGGGGGAACTAATACAATTTTTTTCACACTATAATGCAAAGCTAACCTATTTATGATAATTGAAAATTGAAGGCACACTAAAATTATTGTTTTATATCATTTGTAATACCGATTCAAAACAAAATGAAGGCTCTATACATATTAGGATTAGAATTATTTTAAGCCTTAATCAGGTTATACAACCTTTAGAGCAAATTCTATTCAGTCGAGGAAATTTGTACATCCATTTAAAAGTTAAAAGTGCTGAATTATTATACATCTGTTTGCTCCAGAATATGTTTTGTTTTCTGCTAAATACACTAAACATATCTGAGTTTGGAATTTGGCCTATACAATAAATAGCAGCAATATACAGGTTGTCCTCAACTTACAACAATTCATTTAGTGACTTGGCCAGTTAGAATGGAACTGAAAGGGTGACTTGTGACCTTTTTTCACACTTATGACAGTATCCAGATGGTCATGTGATTAGAATTCAGATGCTTGGTAACTGGCTCATATTTATGACGGTTGCAATGTCCCTGGGTCCTGTGTTCACCTTTTGTGACCTTCTGACAAGCAAATTTGATAGGGAAGCCAGATTCACTTAACAACTGTGTTATTAACTTAAGAACCTCTGTGACTCACTTCATAACTGTATCAAGAAAGGTTGTAAAATGGGGCAAAATTCACTTAACAAAATACCTCGCTTAGTAACAGAAATTTTGGGCTCAGTTGTGGTCGTAAGTCAAGGACCTGTGTTACGTAAATTTGATTACAAAGTGACAGTAATTCTTTTATCACAATGTGAAAAAAATTCTTGTCAGGAAAATATTGCCCTCCTCCCATATTATATCTGAATGGATAGGTAGCAACGTTAACTTTGAATTTATTGAATTTATCACTTGAAGCTTACTTGGAAGGAAAAGAAGAAAAGTTAATTAATAGAAAAGATATATATGAAACTCAGGAGTCTGAACTGTAGAGACCTTGGTGCTCTCTGAGTTTGGTTGTTTGCTTGCAGATGTTTCATTGCTTAACTAGATAATCTCTTTAGTGCTAGAAGTGCATAAGGTTTGCTGTCTGTTTATGTACAGTACATTACCTTGCCAGTGTTGATGGGGGTGTTGTTTTCTCCTTGGTCGTTCCTTGATTATTTGTCTGAGTTGTTAGTTCCTTACTTAGAGTATTGTTTACTGTTTGTTGCATTTGATGTTAATCCCTGTTTATCTGGGTGTCGATTGCTGGCAAGGAGATTTTTCTGGACTTGTGATTTCTTTTTAGCCTTTTTATTATTTATTATATGTTTCAAATTAAATATTTCTTATCCCTATGTGTGTATTGAAGTTTGGCGCTGGCTGGGGTGGAAACGCCCCAGACAGATCCCCTGCACAATCTGAGGGTTCTCTTGCACTCACTATTCCTGTTCAAATATCAGGTGGTTATCAGATAGTTAGGAGGGCCTTTGCACAGCTTCCTGTTGTGCACCAGTTGCACTCATTCCTAGATCAACGGAATCTGCTCAGTCACATATGCCCCAGTCTCTACTACGGACTCTTCTACCCAGCGCTTTTTTTCGGCACCAAAAGGTGCCGGAACGCTCCCGTCGCGCGCTAAAAAAACCCGGAAGTAGTAGCGCGCGATTGGTCGAGACGCGTCACGTGACGCGGACTCGAAAAAGGTGCCGGAACGCAGTACCGCTGCGTTCCGGCAGAAAAAAAGCCCTGCTTCTACCAAGGAAAATAAATGGGTGCATTGCAAGTACATTGGAAGAATATCTGTAGGATAGTGAAGAAGATGCACCAAAACTAATATATACTAGGAAGGCCTACTGAGTACTGAAGAGACCAAACTGTCCTATATGAAGACCAAATGAAGAACACAGAAGAGGTATGGGAAGACAAAACATTACATGCCCAGTGCATAAAAAATAGCAGGGAAAACAGATAATAACAAGACCTGGTAATGGCTAAGAACAGGAAAGTTGAAGAAAGGGACAGAAGGGCTAATTCTGATTGCACGAGACCAAGCCTTATGAACAAATGCACATGAAGCCAGAATTGAGAAGGCAAGAACGGATAGCAAGTGCCACCTCTGCAAAGAAGCTGCAAAAACAGTGAATCATCTGGTTAGCTACTGCAAGAAGATCACTCAGACTGATTAGAAATGATGGCATGACAAAGTAACAACAATGGTGCATTGGAAGAAGTGCAAGAAATAATATTTGCCTGCAAGAAAGCAAGAACTGCTGGGACCATAAAATAGAGAAAGTAATAGAAAATGAAGAAGCTCTGGGATTTTAAAACTTATATAGACAGGGACCTGCTACAAAACACCCCAGACTTAACAATTGTGGATAAGAAAGATTTTAAAGAGTCTGGATAGTAGATGTGGCAGTACCTGGAGATGACCAAATAGAAGAGAAAGAACTGGAGCAAATAACAAAATGCAAAGAACTGCAAATAAAAATAGAAAGACTGTGGCAAAAGAAAGCAACAGTAGTACCAATAGTAATAGGAACCTTGGGTGCAATCGCAAAACAACTGGTGCACCACTTGAACACCATCAGCATTGACAAAATCTTCATCAATCAATTACAAAAGGTGGTTTGCTCAGAACAGCTTACATCATGCAACAATACCTTTAAGACCATAAAACATCCACATCTGCTACCCCAGACCCTTTGGAAGGACTCAATAGGTGGACAAAAAAATGCCAAATCCAGTCTGAACATCTGGCTGATTGTGCGACAAACCGTAATTTATTAAGCATGTAACAGCTTTGGGTGCATTTTATGCCCAGTCTCCATCTGCAATATCACAAATTACTTCCTGCTTGGAGAATTCCTGAACCACCTGGAACAACCAGATCACAATAATTCAAAGGAATAATGGGATGTTTTAGCATTCTTCTCCAGATACAGAATGTTTTACAGAATGTTCATAAATTTGGTTTTTAACATGTAATTAACTTTCTATAAAGTTGTTATTCCAGTTAGAGAATGTGTTTACCTATCATCTCATGCTACATTTTATTTTATTAATTGTGCTGTGATCATATCAGCATATGTTTAGGGTATACCCACTGAATCTTTCATTCCTTTTAACTTAGTCATGTTTTATTCATTTATTTAAGGTTAATTATTATGCTTTTATTTTCCTTGTGGGTGGATGAAGTAGGAAAAGACGGAACTAACACCTTGTCATAAATAGGCTTCTTCTACGGTATGTTTTAGATTTTCCCTCTTTCGAAAGCAAGCGGTTTCCCAATTAGAGTGACAAAAATAAAGATTAGTCAGTTTTAATGAAGGAAATATGCAGCTCTCTTAGATGAAACAGGAGATTTCATGTCGCAATGTTTTTTTATAGTCAGCAGCAACTCTTTCAACTCCTGCTAACTTACAGCTTATTTCATCTAGAACAGAGGTCTCCAACCAGTGGAGCCGCACGCTGGATTCCTATTAATGGTCCACGGGATTTAAAATTATGAATTTGGTGGTCCCTGAGGTCCAAAAGGTTGGAGACCCCCTGAGCTAGAGAGCTGCTTATTTCTAATTAGCCTTTTGCAAATGGTACCTGTTTGGAGCACAACTCAGATTTCTCAGTCATAGACCTTTTCTGGCTAAGAATTTCTGGAGCTTTGGTTACTACTCACATACAGGTTAGAGAAAACTGCTCTAACTTGATTTACAAAGCAAAGCACTGGTGATCATTAACTAGTATGGGAACAAGAAAAATTGAAGTCAGCACTGAAGATCTTTGAAGTTGCAGAAGAGACCAGACATTGGTTATTAAAATTCAATTTTCATTCCTTTTGAATAAAACATGAGGATTATCAATCTTGCTGAACATAATAGTGCTCAGTATTTTGCAGGAAGTACAATTGGCAATAAAAATATAGTATTAGCATATTTTTCCTTCTAGACGTGGCACATCAAAGTAAGTCACATACACATCTTAAAATTTTAAATTCAGCCTATCTTACTTTTTCACATATTTATATCAAATTGGTTGTTTGCCGATTTCTAAGCATCTGAAGTTTTTTCTTCAGGTATTTTTACTAGTTGTCTTCACTAATATAGATGATTGTGATCCCTTCTTGTAATTTTTGCAAACTCTATTCAGCATCTGAATTGCTTCAGAGACCTAGCAAATTCCTAGTTATCTCTTATCATTTAAAATACAGATAGTCTTCTCTTCAACTTATAGACAGTTGTTTAATGACCATTTAAAATTAGGATGGATACCCTCCCAAAAAAGATATTTACGATCTGGTTCCCTTCCATAATCATGTGACCACATTTTGAGCACTTGGCAGTGTCCTGCCAAGTGTCCTGCCAACAGCCGCATTTATGGCTATTTGCAGTGTCCTGCAATCACATGACTGCAATTTGCAATGTTTTTTCCTGAAAGCGTTTATTTGTCCTGTAGCAAACAATGGTTTATGTAATGACTATGGTCTTCACTTAATAACGACCACAAAAACAGGTTGTAAAACCAGCTTGGTCACGTGATGATTGGCATCTCCTATAACCATTATGATCGTAAGTTGAAGGACTACCTGTATTTGAATTAATGACTATTAATTCACAAGTTAAGCAAGCCCTTAACAAACAGAAAAATGTGTAACTTTCAATCCAGGCCTTTGTTACAATAACAGCTTTCATACTAGACAGTCTTTAATATGTGTAGGATTTAGCATGGATTTAGCAAATTAATCCTCATTTGGATATGTTTTTTAACTGATGAAACACTGATTGGGTTGGTGGGTGATACCGTCTTATTACTATTTAATAAGCAGGTCTCCTCGTTTTGTAACTATAAAAATAAATGCAACTGATGAACTAGGAAGTTCAATATTTCCTACCTACTGTGGAAAATATACTGACACGTCCAACTTATAAAACAGTTTGTAGATATTTCAAAAGAACTAATGAAGAAATTGTTGGGATTGGCTAATAGGGCTATGCAAATATTTCAAAAGATGAACTTTAAAGTGCATAGAGGTGCAGCTAAAGTGTCTGTTCCTGAAGTTTAATGACAGTCATCTTTTTTCCCCAGGGTTATGCACCTGCTTCAAAAGCTATTCCCAGCTCTACCTGGATGAATATGCATGCACAGCTACTTCTCCTTTTTTGGGAAGAAAATTGGAAAAGAAATGTCTGTGCATGCCCAAACATCAGACAGCTGGGAGCAGTTTCTGAAACAACTGTACAAGAACAAAAAAAGACAGAGCTGCTTTAACAATGTGGAAAGTGCTTCGGATATAATGCACACGTTCCAAATGGATCATTAGTACCTTTCCTTAGGATTTCCTAAATAAAGCTGAAAAAATTGAAAAAACCCAATACCTTAATATCAAATCCCATTACAACATTAAATTTCCTTATACTAATATTTTTAAATATTTAAATAACAACTTTTTTAAAAAAATCGATGCCCAAGCAATAGAAGTAGCCAATAACCCCTTGTTATGATCACTTCCATGATTACCATTTGGTTTGCATTGAGCCCTCTGTACTATACTCTTGAGGATTTTTCCTCAAGCAAAAGAGGTAGCAAAAGAGCCTCAGTGGCACAGAGGTTAGAGTGCAATAATTGCAGGCTACTTCTGCTTACAGCCAGCTGCCTGTAATTAGGCAGATCGAATCTCACCAGGCTCAAGGTTGACTCAGCCTTTCATCCTTCCTAGTTGGGTGAAACGAGGACCCAAATTGTGGAGGCAATATGCTGATTCTGTAAACCGCTTAGAGAGGGCTGTAAAGCACTATAATGCAGTATATAAGTCTAAGTGCTATTGCAACTTCGAGCTCCATGAGCCATAAGCACAGTAAACAGGTCCTCTGTGCAATAGATCTAGAGGCCAATAGGTGAGTATTTAGCCCCACTTCAGTTACTGGTTCTAATCCATTTGTCTATTATGCCTAATCATAGGGCTGGCTCTGGACAGTGTGTCTGACTCCATTTTTTAAAATCCCTTTCATAAGCTGGTTCAAAATTTTACAATGTTCATTACATATATTGCATTCATTACCCATGTAACAGGTACATTATTACTTAATTTAATATTTCCAAACATTCTTGCATAAAACTAGCTTCCTGTTTTTATGTAGATTTTACTTCATTTATGATCCTGAGTGCATTGCAGCATTTGTACTCATGAAGCAATTTTATGAAAATTCAGGAGCTACTATTTCTGAAATACTAAAGTTCATATCAAATTATAAAATACCATGATGATTCATGCCAATAGTATTCTTTCACAGTCTGATATTTCACATAATCTTTCCACTAGAATAGCAACCAAACTTGCAAATTCATTACCTGAATATTGAAAAATGTATAGATAGGAAGCTAAACCTGTATTGAACTCAGATTTAAAACAATAAGTGGTTGATGTTGTTGATTTGCCCTTAGAAAATAAAATAGTAAGATAATAGCATCATACATTACTCCAAGCTTTCCCTTGTATTCTTGTGCCCTGTGTATTCTCACTATCTAAATTGAAGATAGAGGCAAGAAGTCTTCTGGAGTTTTTTGTTGCATTGCTGCATGGTTCCTTAGCACCCAACTCTACAAAAGCCATTAGAGGCCTTGAGCATCCCTTAAGCAGATAAGATGATTAAAGAAGGAGAAAAAGAAATCAAAATAACATCCAAGTAAAAATATGAAGGTTCAGCTTGTTTTGCTGAAGTAGACTAAGTCTACTTTCCTCTTAAGGAAGGACTAAGTACACTTTGGAAGTACTCTTGAGTTATCACCAAGATGTCACATGTGGCAGTTGTGGAGCTGTTTCACAATTATGCTTGATGTCACAATTGCAATCCTTTGTGGGTTGGTCATATTAACAGTGGCTAACCAAGCTGCTTTGACTATTGCCACAATCCCTATATATTGGTAACCAGAACTGTCAAGAGGTTCAGCATCCAGCTAGCACAAGGAACACATATCAAATGATGACGTTATCAAAATATTGCAACTGCTTGCCAATTGCTTACAGGACCCAATGTTAAGGTAGTAGAGTTAACTTTATAAAACCATATTACTTTTCAGGCCTAACCATCCAAAGGCATGTTTTTCCTCATTAAAATAACTATCGCAGAGTTAAGGTCTGCAGGAGGAAGTTTGTGAAGTTGGCCCCGGCTATCAGAGATCTGTAGTTCTAAAAGGAGCAGAGAACCTTAGCCAGCATTCCTTCCAGGTTATGGAACACATTCCTTTAAGTGTTGCATCTGCTCCATTCCCTCAGCTTTCAGAAAATCTATAAAAAACATAGCTTTTACCATGATTTTAATAACTATTTATTGATCTCAAAACTTGTATGGCATTTTAAAGACCCTGAAGCTAAGCGATTAATGTTCCCATAGAAGTGTTTTTAAAGATCCTTTCAGTTTTAGCAATTGTGACTTGAAGTTTTCTTGTGTCTTGTCACTGGGGTAAAATTATTTGAATTCTCCTCACCGGATTATTACAGCAGTAGCAGTCATATCCCTCCCGCTAGCAGTTTATTTCTATCCACCACCCACTGAATTTATTCTGCTCTTCCTTGTGCTGCATTTTTTTTTTGCTGTTGTCTTCTGAATAGAAGGAATTTATCTGTACAAAAAGCAATTCCTTCTGCTTCTTGAGCAAGTCATGTCCCCACCCAGTCTTCACTAAATCCAATTTACCATTTAATAAAATGTTTAAAGAAAATAAAAAAATATTTTCAGAAATAAACTTCATCATTATCGCAATCATGAAGAGACAGACTAGGATGGTTACTTACTTGTCATTGTGCTCTACTTAATTGAACATCTAATCCAAATTATATACACAAAGTAGAGGAAGCCTAATTATCCTCCATTCTTCTGTTTGCAAAAAAATATAACCACACCTTCAAAGAATTATTGGCACATACTGTATTCACAAATATCGTAAAGTGACAAGGAAAAATAACATCAAATCCATAATTAAAGGCCACTCCTATCAGAACATCAGAGATGTGCCAAGGAGGGAAATTTTCAGCTTGTTTCCTTCCTTTGAGGGATCTGTTTTCCTCCTTTTATATTTTTCATGTATTTCATAGTCCAGCTGTATAATAAAATTGCTCTTACTTTGCAGAACAAATGAAGCTATAGTTTCTATTCACAACACACTTTTAGTAGATGTTCACAAAACTCAACTTCTTAAATGACACTATTGTGTGTGCAGTTCATATTGAAAGAAATAACTGTTAGATCGATAGGTGATATTTGTGGTAATGAAGTATGACATTGTTCAATTCCTATCGCACAGAATTTTCTACATTAAGTCCTAATATTAATGAACTTTAGCACCCACTTATATTTGATGCTGTTACAGCTGTTGTGAAATTCTGTTTCTAGCACATTATGCAATTGCACACAAGCTTGTGTGTGGTGCACTAGGAGATACAAAATGATGCACTATTGGCTGCCACCTGTGCTTGGGCATTTGATCTGAAAATCATAGCTTAATAAATTGTGAAATGTAATTCTAAGAATTAACAAGGAAAAATTAGGATAACTGATGAAGTAGAAAGCATCCATCTGAAAGTATAGAATATATGACACAAAGGTTTATACTTATTTTATTAATAAAATGATATCTTAATAGTATAATAATAAATTATCTTCAAATACCTTTTGCAAAACCTTCATAAATCCAATATAAATATAGTTTTCTAAAACACAGTGTTTTTAATGATTTACTAAAGACATATTCATGGTATCTTACCTGAAATCTGTATACACAGAAGACTGAGTACGAACAGAAAAAATAAATGTGACTTCCTTTTCCATTGACAGCACCACATCTGAATCTCATATAACATCCTATGGAACAAGGAATGAGAAAAATTTAGATAATTCCTGATATTACAAACCTACTTTTTCTTCAAAGAGCTGCTTTCTTCAATCTATTTTTTCTTCATAGTGTATTAAATACTTGCAGTCTTTTTCTAGATATTTATTTATTTAAATTGATTTTAAATTGATTTAAATTAATTTAAATTAATTTTATTTCCACAGACGACTCTGGGAAATTTAAAACATTTTAGTCATATAATTGATAAGCACAGTAACTGCTATTGCTTAGTTCTTAAGTAAAACAGAGAAAGTTATCTGATCTCCAAATGTTTCAGAATAAAGCTGTTATTCATGAAATGCACTCTCAAAAGACTGTTGTCTGAATGGTACTGAAAACAAGGAAACACTCAAATTTGCCAAATCCAAGAACTTTTTCCATTGATTTAAAAAAAGTAACAACAAAGGTGGATATAAGACTGGAATAGCAATGTAAGGATATAGTCCAAGGGTGAAATTGTACTTATGTTCCATCAGCCAGTGGATTAGAGGAAGCCTTGCTAGATCTTACAACACTACCTAGTTTACTGTAAGGTACAGGGGGAAACCAAATAGCTATTCTGATATTAAAAACATTGACTTGGTTCTAGCTCTAACATTAAAAACCACACAAGGATGCTAGGCTATTTTCCCTGTATTCTGTTCCGTGCATCCAGTGAAGATTTGGGATCAATCCATCTTTTTTCCCCCCAGATAATCAGAGTTGGAAGGGACCTTGTAGGTCATCTAGTCCAACCCCCTGCACAAGCAGGAGACCCTACATCATT
>JAOYMU010000252.1:40484160-40496779 GCA_025802295.1 Psammodynastes pulverulentus | reverse complement strand
GAATTCCTCAGCCAGCTTTGCTAGTTGAGGAATTCTGGCAGTTGAAGTCCACAAATCTTCTAGTGGCCAAGGTTGGAGACCCCTGATCTATAACACCTTTTACTTACCTCATCTGTTAGTTCTCCAAATACTGTCAGGACATCTATTAGAAGACTTGCAGTATAAAAGGATTTAATCATGTTTCTGGAAAAAAATAAGGTTTTTTTTAAAGAATGGAAATAAAAAAAAAATACACATTTGACAAACAATTAGACAAGGGCAGAACTGAGAACATTTCCAACTTACATTATTTCTTTAACCATTCATTCTAGTGGTTTTCCAGAGTTTTATGCAACATGCCAATTTTTATATTATTATTTATGTATTTGTATCCCACCTTTATATTTACAAATAACTCAAGGCGGTGAACATATCCAATACACTTTCCTCCTCGTATTTCCCCCACCACAATAATCCTGTGAGGTGGGTTGGGCTAAGAGAAAGTGACTGGTTCAACGTCACCCAGTTGGCTTTCTTGGTGAAGGCAGGATTTGTACTTACAGTCTCCTGCTTTCTAGTCTGGTGCCTTAACCACTAGACAAGCTGGCTTTTTATTTAGATCAAATTTAGACTGTATTGCTTCAATAGCTCATTATTACACAAAATATGTATTTTCCTTTGCTACCTACTTGTGAAACTGACCAGCACGATCTTCATTATCAGCATAAAGAAACATTTTCAATGCATAATTCTCCACATGGGCACAACCAACTATTTCCTGAGTAATTGCTTCATTATCGCCAAGCTGTTTCTTCATCTAAAAAAAAAATACACAATTCAGCTGGTTATTTATTAGGGCCCATACTGTAACTACAGGAGCAAATCAGGATTTCTGCTTCTCAAGTTGGATTGCAAACTTTACTTATGTCAACAGGGAGAATAAGGTGGCAACTTTTACATTTTGTTCTTGTCAGTGCAACTTAACTAGTTAGATTTTACTCCTTCCCATGATTTAGAAATAGAGGGTATAAATTATAGTAATTATAATAAAATTCCAAGTCTTTTGTTTTCAAAATTCAATTCACTCATACCATAGTTATTAAAACAAACTGAAGATCTCAAACTGGCTTCTTGTCTTCTCACTGACACGGATGAATAACATGCATATAGGATGAGCAAGGAAAATAATTGTATAGCTCAAGCAAACCTATATGGGCATACTGAAAATAACGTTTTTAACCCTACAGTTTGTAGAGTCAGCATATTGCCCCCAACCATCTGGGACCTCACTTTACTGACTTCAGAAGGATGGAATGCTGAATTAACCTAGAGCCAGTCAGGATCAAACTCCTGGCTGTGGGTAGAGTTAGCCTGCAATACTGTATTCTATCTACTGTGCCACCACGGCTCAGTGGAAATGGAAAAGCAGTTGAGGAAATACGAAGTCCTACAAAGAAGCCTGGGGGTATCATATATTTTCTAAGTCACATAATGAAAATCCTTGATGTGTATATTTATTTACTGGACTTATAGGTCACTCCAATAATCTATGAGTGGCATACAACTCCTCAAACCCATAATTTGGGAATAAAACCAGGTAAGTCAAAATTTAAAGCTAAAACTATGTAAAACTAAGAATTGACATTTAAAATAAATTTCCATGGCATCACTAGGTGCCATCCTAAAAAAGATGTATAGAGCCAACCCCATACTAGTCCATCTTATTTGGATGAGCACATACCACCAGGAGGTGATCCTGCACATATACAGGCCTTGAATTAAGAAGAGCTTTAAAATTAACAACCAGTATATTGAATTGTACTGAGAAGCCAAAGCTTCCAAAGTAGAATCGCTACATGGATGTCTTGAAGTGCTCTATCTATATTATTTGAGCACCATATTTTGGATCAGCTGCCGCTTCTAAAGGCACTTCAAAAACTGCTCATATAGTGTGAGTTGCAGCAATCCAACTGAGAAATAATCAAAGTCTCCCATTCCAGGAAAGATTGCAACTGGTACACAGAATGAAGTGATGCAAAGGTCCCCTTAATCACAGCTACCATCCATTCCTGAATTGAAATCATGAGTCCAAGAGGATTCCCAAATTATGAACCAGTTGTATTTGGAGGAGTATAATCTTGTTCCAAACTAAATATGGTATTTCATTGGAATCATCAGGCTTTCAAATACAGACTGTCTTGCTGCAATTAAATTGTAATCTGTTCCTCTTCAACCAGAGCTAAACAGTCTCCAGGTAAATGGACACTATTTTGACAGCTAAGTCTCTCCCTCCCAACTAGAATCATCCTTTCATGAAGAGGGACAACCCTTGCAAAATAGTGTCCTTGACATCCATGATTGATAGTTTGAAATCTACTGACAGATTAAGTAGAACTATGAGGGTTACAATATATCTATCTCAGTCTCCTGAGAGTTCATTCACAATTAATGCTAACTCTGTTTCTGTACCTTGTCCTGTCTGAAATGGGTCCATATAATTCATTTCTTCCAGAGCTTGTTGAAGTTGCAGCCCCACAATTTTCTCAACAATCTTTCCTAGGAAAATGCACTAGCAGACAGTTTGCAAATTGTCTATTCAGGCTCATATGATGGTTTCTTAAGGGGGGCATACACATCTGTCTTTTAGAAAGACTTACAGTAGTAGATGGATTTACCATTGTGTTGACTCAATTTTCTGTCAACTCCTGGAGGCTTTCACCAACTACAAAGGAAAGGAGTCCAAACTACAAGGAGTTTTGTTAAAATGGCAGAAAAGCCCATCTACTTCCTCAGAAATCATAGAATCAAACTGTGGTCATTTGGGATAATTATGCAAGAGAAAACATCAGATGTGTCTTCTAGACTCATCTGGCTGAGGGCCAACACTCTGAACTGACCAGAGTGATTTGTTATTCAGAAGTTAGAAAAATTTGCACAATGACCTTAGATATTCAACCAACCAGTCCTTCCTCAAAAAGGAGCAATAGGTGGCAAACTGCAGATTCCGTAAGAAAGGAGATGTTTGCTTCATAGTACTATGGTACTTTTTACTTTTTACTATAATATAGACTTGAATGGTACCTATCATTCAAAATCAGCTCTTCCTTTCATGCCCTTGGCGATCCAGGCATTTTTTGGTTTACTTCATGTTACTGAGCTCCTTACCCCCAACTCTCTTGATCGGTGAGCCAGGAGAGGATGGACAAGTGCAATTACCAAATATTATTCATGAAAACTACATGGTAGGTCTAAAGTCTACAAATGTACCTGTGGGTGTGTACTGATACTAATGAACAACCATTATTGATCGCTTTGAAGAATCTGTTTAATTCAGCAAATTTTTACACTGTTTGCCTATAAGGGACTATAAGCAGCAGAAGTTGTAATATTTGTTTGGGCACTAAATCCTACCAAGATATAATCAACTATCACGCAGAAAGTCTTCTGTTTTTAAAAGGGTTGCTATGTGATAGTGGCAAATATCTGTAGCTCGGGTATAGGATGAGGGTGGACATTCGTTCTCTGAGCTTGTGGGTTGGTTTCTGAACGTTTTGTTACTAGTTTAGGTAACAACTTCAGCAGAATTTAGGGGATGTCAGTGTTATGTTCTTCTGCTTGTAAGGACTTTGTATGGTCAGTAGTCTTGTGACATGATCTCCCCATCACAAGACCTACTTGTCACACTAAACCCTTATAGGCAGAAGAACATCTACACTGACATCCTCTAAATTGAGGTTCCCTAGCTGGGTAACAAAATGTTTGGAAACCAACCCACAAGTTCAGAGAATGAACTTCTACCCTCAATGATTGCTATATTTAATTTCATTCACATTATAAACTATAAAGTTCAATGCCTTTATTGTCATTGTACATCATGTATACAACCAAATTGGTTAATATTAGAATATTAGAAATCTTTAATGTTATAAATTAAAAAATGCTCAGATAAACTTCATTCTATGCCACAAAATAGGTAACACTCAGATTCAGTTCAATTCTAGCTATATGACAACTTACCTTCCCACTCTGCCCTAATAAGGCATGTAGAAAGATTCAATAATATTTAATTCATAACCTACTAATTCATGCCAGTGAATGCAATAGAACTATATTGTAGAACAGCATGAGACATTTAATATAAAGATTTAATTAAATGGAGAGTTGATAGCTAATTTAATTGTACCGAAGATCTGAAGAATTACAGGAATGCTTAGTCAAGCCGTCTATGCAATTCAAAGAGCTGTTTTCAAAGATGTTACAGATTACAACATCTACAGTTACAACAGGTGGATGTTGAGCTGCTGAATAGTGTCACTGTTGGGATTTAGGGAAACCCTAGTTTATTCTTACAAAACAACACCATGAACATTATGCTCTTCCTTACATTTCCAAATGTTGCTAAAAAGATTGAAAACAAAAAAGAGGGGAGATGACTTAGTACAACTTTGAAAAATATAGAAATCAGAAAGTTGTATAACACGGATGGTGCTGGCAGCATATAAATGTTCCTTTTAAATCACATTCTATGGCTCTTAATTAATAGATCAGGAATGTCTTATATACCCACTCTTCTCTACTCCATCACTGTATTTCAATTTTACAATTCAAGCACTTGTAAAAAAAAATATGGACATCAAAATCAACAATGTCATTGAATGGACTGGTAGACAGCAAAATCCACAGGACGGCAGAATGTTGTAGGGAGCACAGAAATGTAACTGCTAGACTCAAGTCTGCAAAAAGATATTTAAATCCATGTTATCAATGCCTTGTTAAATTCCAGAACCAAAATTTTTACTAATTTGCCTGTCTTCTGAAAATAGGCCTTCAGTTTCCTTATTCATCCCATAAATATCAAATTCAGAATTATGTAAGGAATTCTAAACACAAAATTGGTTGATTCATTATATTGTTATGTTTTGCATAGAACTTGCAACTGGTGAAAACTTTATACTTAGTCAAAACTCACACATGCGCACTTCCAAAATTGATCATGAAAACCTTTTAAAATTAATACAGCTCAGCTTTTATAATTCTTAAAGTAACTCCATATGAAAACACTGCTAGAATATAATTCCAGATATAATATGGTATACATTCAGCTATCCCTTCAATGCAATGGAAATGTATATGAATATGTTATGATTTCAAATGTTTAGCCAATATCACCACAGTGAGATTGATAGATATTTAATATATAACAAAAATGAATAAATAATACATATTCATTAGACCAATTTACAAACCATATTTTTCTGGAACGGGAAGTTTTCAAATACTGCAGGAAATTGCTTTCATCGGCAAATCACAAACCCAAGTCAATTTCATCCATATGAAGCAGCAAAAGATGAAAATGGTTCTTTTTGAAATAAATACTACTTAATTAAGAACAGATATATTGCAACTTAATTCATCTTTTTATTATTACCTGTTACATAACAAGAAACTTACAGCTTCAAGCTGATCCATTAATTTGCATAAGAATTTACGACATTCTGGATTTTTACTATCAATCTTCATGCCTGTCTGCATAGCATACAAACGACCTGTAAAAGAAAAAAAAGACTCAATGAAGACTTCAGAGGAATTTCCTATTGCCCTTAAGTTCGATACTGCCCAAGCTGTTGCCAATGATGTCAAGCCCTGTTGAGGTAGGCAAACTCTAAGAACCACTTGAATTTCTGAAAGAGTCTGTTGCTATTATGGTAAACCATAAAGCCTGTACAGAGTACTATAGTAATTCTCCAGGTCAGCTTATACCCAGCATAATCAAAGTGGAGTTACTCCTAAGTGTCTCTTTTGTAATAGTCCTATTTCCTATCCCATGTTGCGTGCTAGATATTTCAGCACAACTAGTGAAAAACACCGCTAGATACAATTCATCAATGCTTGGATAGTAACATGTACAGAATTTATTAACATCAAAGCCTTGTTTGCATTTAAGATCTAACATAAAGCCTATAAAAATGGAAGAATTTGAAAGCAGTGTTCGGTAACTCTTGAATTATAATTATTAATATAGAACAACAATGAAGGTGGGATATAGTTTCTCAGGGCACCCCTAGATGGGTAATTCCACCGGGAATTTGTTTCCACAATTGGTTCCTGAACTGTATTACAAATAGCTTTGGAAGGACAACAACATTTTAAAAACTTTTCATGTTATAGGAAGGTATATACAGCATACGGAGAAATATAGTCTTAAACCCTCTTGTTTTTTTATGGCAGAGAGACCTGCACTCTTCCTACATTTATCAGTCTTTTTGGCTGTGTTAGCATGTTATATTAAAGGTTATGTCAAACTAAACTGAATTATGTTTTATTTGTTTGTGACAAGAGCATGTCCATAAAATGACTGTGCCAAAATCCAAACAGTATGTATTTTAATTAATTAAACACTAAGGGAATTATATTTATATTTTCACTGTCTTTTAAATAGATAACTCAAGGCAGCAAACATACCTAATATCCTGCCTATTTTTCTCACAACAATCCTGTGAGGTGGGTTGGGCTGAGAAAAAATGATGGCCCTAAGTCCCTCAGCTGCTTGCCATGCCTATATGAATCCATGAACTCAGTCTACGAGTTTCTAGACCAGCAATTTGCCTGACTAAACAAGATTAAACAACTGAACTGCATTAGTAATAAATCCCTAAGCACTGAGGTGTTAAAAGAAAGTGTGAAGTAGAGAATATTGTCATAGCATGTGTTATCCCTGACTCACGTTTTTAAGTTTTCAATACAGCTTTCACTACAGCTTCATTTGAGAAACATCTCAAAACAAGTAATATATAAGATATGATTGATATACACATCAAGTTTAAGATAATAATTGTATTTTCAAGGATGTAACAAACTATCATTTTTAGCAATATGAACTATTGATAGCACTTAAGTGTGAAAACCTGTTCCAATGTGAATACTGCTGTCTCAGAATGAATCTTAGAAAGTCTTCAATAATTTGAATAAAGTGTACTTTCTTGAGAGTAAATTGAAACTGAAAACATACTGGAATGACACTGGTAAATGAAAGTCTAAACTGGATTCATTCCAAAAAACAGAATACAATCTACAGTTTTTCTTGGAATAATTATAGATGTACCACTATCTGTGCAAAAACTGGAAGATTTAACTTACAATTAAACTTTAACTGAACCATTTTTATTTTGTAGCGTGATAAGAATACAATTCTTAGATACAAACCAATCCCTAAAAATAAGAGATAAAAATTATAAATATATGCAAAAATCATATGAAATACTTAGATTCTTTAGCTTCTGTTGGATTGCCAATTCACCTAAAACCAGTCCTGTATATTTTTTCTCCCAAATAGTTGTGTGCAGCTCACTTGTACTTGACTGTACAAAATTTTAATACATATTGGCTTTAGGTTAAATTCTAAGAAAAACCAGTATAATGAGAATTAAAATCATTTGTAAAATTGATGGGTTTTATGTGAGAGAAATGAAGAAGAAATGAAAGAGAAGACAGGTGTCTGTGCTAGGATCAAGAAGCATAAATATATGAATTTCACTATACTAAAGATAAATGAGAATAGGTCCTACATTCAAAATACTCTAATTTCAAAGTCTTCCTATTTAGTTTATAAAGAAATGTGCCTATTTTATTTTCAAATTGCACCAGCACAAGTATTTCACTCTAAAATCTTGGGGGTTCTGAACACATAAACAAGGAATTGGCAAGTGCACACAACCCCAAGCTTTGGTTATATTTTATTGGATGCTCACACAAGGCTTTTCACTTATTTTCATTTTTTCTTCCACCAGCTGTTTCTTATGTGCCAATAAAACAAACAAAAATGTGTGATTATAATCAGAAAGTAGAAAATAAATTTCCCCACACTCCTATATTTGTTTACTTCCTAGTAAGTACTAAGACTCTGTTTAATTCTCCAGAGTTAGAACATTAAAGTGCAAGAAGACATGCATTACTTCAATAAGTGTTTTATAAATCAAAAGACAATTTAGAAACTGAATTGTGCTTCCATGTTAACTGCAAAGATTCTCAGCTATAACTGAATTTCCTTCATTTATTTATTTAGTGAGAAAATGTATATGGTCACCCATTGTAATATACCAACCTTTTATGGTAAGAGGTATGAGACTGCCAGTTTCTAAACTGGACTCAATTAATCTTTTTGTTGTTGAAAGATAAGCTGAAGTGAAATGATTTTCAACTGATTTTAAAAATGCACTAGGGTTGTGTATTCTTGTAAAATGATTCAGAAATTGTATTTCATATCTTGCACAAATGCAAAATAACAGCAACAACAACAATTGTTTTAACGAACAGCAGAGCAGTGATGCAAAACATGAAATGTATCTCACAAATAACTGTTGAAGTGTATAACTCTAAAATAAATAGTAGAAATTATAAAGAACAGAAAAACAAGCTGTTCTCCAAAAGCAAAAGATTATTTTGTTTTT
Source organism: Psammodynastes pulverulentus (assembly GCA_025802295.1). Classification (NCBI taxonomy): domain Eukaryota; kingdom Metazoa; phylum Chordata; class Lepidosauria; order Squamata; family Psammodynastidae; genus Psammodynastes; species Psammodynastes pulverulentus. The sequence continues at coordinate 40,488,353 of JAOYMU010000252.1, read as the reverse complement.
TCTCCGTGGGTGTCAGACTCCTAAATACAACTACAATCACTCCACACATACATGGAAATATATGACTGGTTTCTCCTTAATTACTTGTATAATGACCACTTTCTATATTATTCATTGTTGTATTGTACTGGATAGCACCAGCAGAAGCAAAAATCAATTTTGTTGTATATATGTACAATGACAATAAAGATAATGATGATTATTATTATTTTTTGAATCAGTTCTTTGATTTAGACATTTCACAAAATATGTGTAATCAAAATTTTGAAAGCTTAAAATACATCAGGAAAAATGGCCAGAACTTAACAGTGTAAGAATTATTGTTTTCATCCTGCCTTTTTATATATATTATCTTTTCCATTTGATTTGTTCAGAGAATGCACAGTAAACAGTATATACAAGAGACAAAACTAAAAACCTGTTATTCCAAAAATTACACAGGCTCAGTCAGAAAGCCTACCATCTTGAGGCATCGTTTTTATTTATTTATTCAGCTTATATGACCCCATCTCAAAAATTGAGTCTGGGCAGTAACAGAAAATAAAAATAAGATTAAAAATAATAAAAACAACAAATAAGAAATATAAGATCCAAAGATGTCAACCAACATCATCAATGTAGCCAAGATATGGGATCAAACACGCAACCAAGTCCCCAATCAACCCAGGTTTTTAAAGCCTTATGGAAAGCCCATAGAATTGGGGCAAGGATAATCTCTGGGGCAATAATATTCCAGAAAGCAGGTGCTGGTACATAAAAGGCTCTCCTCCAGGACCCTCCAGAGCCAGTGTATGTCTCTCTTGGTGGACTTCACAGAACAGGTAGCTACAGCTGTGGAGAGATGGTCCCACTAGTAATCTAATTCCATTCTATCAATGGCTTATTCAGCACCTTGAATTGCGTGCGGAAGCATATTGGCAACTAATGCAGCTTATGGAGTAGAGGTGTTATATGCACTGAAGGAAAGATGCCCATAACTGCCTGCATCACTGTATTTTGAACTACCAAAAATGCCTTTAGATGCTTTTGAAATGTAGCCCCATGTAGAATGCATTATAATAGTCCAATCCAGAGATGATCAAGGAGTCACAGTGAGCACAATAGCATTTGTGTTTAGACATTTCCCTGAGATACTAAAATTATTTCTATAAAATTAATGGATTCACCATAATTGCTTAAACAGTATATAACCATTTTACTATTAGAAAAGAAAAACGTTATTTTAAAAAAAATTGCTCAGTTAAAAAAAACGGAAACAAACTTTCTGCTGACAACTTTCTGTGAACAATACAAGCAACACGCAACACTCAAGAAGGCTTTAGGGAACAATCCTCTGGAGTGGAAAAATAACAGTGAAGAATGTTTTTAAACTAGACCACATGGAAAGAGATAAAAGAGAGACACTAATTTGGTTTTTCAGGCTGAATCATTAACTTTTTTGACACCACACGCATATCACCAAAATCCAGAATACATTTATTTAGGACAAATGTTTGGAATTTTATAACTCTTGAATCTGAATGTAATAAGGATCTATTTACAAATTAATTCTGTTGTGAACTGAGTTTGACTTCTGATAGCTACACAAACATGCTTTTCAAACAAACAAAAAAGTTTCCAAAAATATGCTCAGCCATCTAAAAATGCATAACATACATAGCCTTTCAGATACAAGCCTATATAATACCAATAAATTTCGATATTCAAATGGATTTTAATATAGGATGACTTTTCCTGTTCACTGCTCTTCCAAGCAATTTTATTCAACAATGGAACCTCAGGAAAGATTTTGGATAATCTGGTTGAAGGCTGCTAACTGGTGGCTATTCAGTTTTTTTCTAATACTTTTTTTCAGATTGAATCGGTAACTGTTTTTGGTCATCAAACGCATATTACTGAAGTCCAGAAACACATTTTATTTACAAATGTTCAGAATCAATAACTTTTGGTTCTGGATACAATATGGAAGTACTTGTTAAGTCAAGTGTCCCATGAGCTGAGCTTGACTTCTGATGGCTACACGGAAGTGGTTATATTGCTTTCTTGGTGGAAATACAGAAGTGTTTGTCACTGTCTTCTTCATATTAGTTTTTACTTCTCAATCTATAGCCCTGGTATTCCTGGAGGGTCTTTCACCCAAATAGTATCCCATTATAACTTTGCTTAATTCTCAAGTCTAGACTCCTATCCAATATCTATTTATACTTTTGTGTAGGTGAGCCTATTGAGCCCAGTAGTAGTTTCAAGTTTTAAAATCGGTCATGATTGACTAAGTGCTGGCCATCTGCTTTATTATAAATATAATAATGTATTGTAGTCTACAAAAGGGCAAATGAAGCCAAATAAGCTCACTTTACTCTTTTACATGCCATCTTCTCAGATTTTTGATGACAAAAAACCAAGAGAATGTGAGGTAAATAAGAATTATATTTGGCAGACTGAGACTACATTCTTGGACCAAGTAACTATAGATATTTAATTATCTGCAACATAATGCTTATGTTAATGCTTATTTAAGCCAATGAATGAATAGGATACTTCTAAATATGGTGCAACATTTGCAATATCACGGACTACTTTTAGCATTAATTTTCAGAGTTCAAGCATAAAAGAAATGGAAAGTAGTGCTAAAGAACGGCATTAAGAGAGCTGAGCAAAGAAAGAACATGGTTAGTATTATATAAGCAGGAGTACACTCTATTTTTTTTTTACCCATCATTTGCATTTGACTATACTTCCAGTCAACTTATTCATTTTGTGCTCTCCAACTTTTACTGGGAAACATTGTTAAATCCATGCCTTGCTTTTGGGAATTCAAAGTGCTCGATTCACATCCCTTGTGTGTTAGACCCTGTCCTTGTCTGTATTCAGCCATCAAACAGGGTCACTCAGACCTAATCGGCTTTGGGGTGAAAAGCCTTCAAGGGAACAACCAAGGCCATTGCCTCAACTTTCCAGAAGCCTATGGAAAAACCATCCTCTGCACTGTCAACTTCATCACAGACTCCATGAAGTTACCAAGAGTCAAAAAAAGGAGAGGTTTTACTCAAAACACTTTGGTGTGCGCACACTTTGGTGTGAATCGCAAGATTCTTCCCCCCCCCATCATGCAATATATGCATCCAAACTAGACTGTGTTGTTTCTCCCTGTCATATATGCGGATGTATGCATAATTTTGTACGTATGTATGTATATAGTGTATATCCTTTGAGACCTGTATGCAACAAAATTTCGTTTTAATGTATGCCGATTAGTGTACCTTCAAAGTGACAATAAAGTTAGTGTGTGTGTGTGTGTGTGTGTGATCACTCTCCTCGCACTCAGGCAGTTGTGAGTTCGATCCTAGATAGAGGCTAATATTTGGAATAGACTCTCCTGCTCGAGCAGGGGGGTTGGGCTAGATGACCTCCAAGATCCCTTCCAACTCTGTTATTCTATGTATATGAATATATGAATAACCGAAGATCTCTCGCCCCTAGCTACGGTTCCCTTCCCCCCTCCACAAAATGATATGAACGCGCAATAACTTCAAAGGGGAAGGGTCAGAGCTAGGTTTTTTGGGGCCGTTAAGACACCCACAGAGAACGTCAGCGCGCGGGGGGGGGGGCGAAAGACGGGGGTCTTCGCCGACTATTAACCCCTCTCCCCTAACTTACAATAATAAGCTACCACAGGTTCACGCTTTTCGAGCTCCTGCGCGGTTCTCAGGAAGTGTTGAACGGGCTTGAATTGCGGAGGCAGCGGGGGAAGTCCCGAGGCAGCCATGGCACTATGGATTCACTTCAAGGAAGACAAACTCAACAGGGGAAAACAGCCGCCACCACTACCGTACTACTACCACTCCTCCTCCTGTTGACTACCGTTCAAGCACTTCCGCTTCCGGGCCGAGAACCGAAACGCAGGCTCCGACCGGCTCCTTTGAAGCGCGCATGCGAAGTAGGGTGCGGGGAGCGGCATCTGGAGGAGCGGGTGGGATCCGTTTTGAACAAAGAGGCTGTGGCTTCTGTGGTTTTTCTAATCAACGTCCGGGTTCCTTTCTGGAAATTGGGAGCCCTCCGTTTGCAGATGAAGAGAGGTGGAAAGAGGAGAAGCAGGGACATAAAATCAAGCGATGTTTTAGGGCAAGGGTCTTCAAACTTGGCAAGTTTAAGACTTGTGGACTTCAACTCCCAGAATTCCTGAGCTAACATGA
>JAOYMU010000252.1:40403709-40416718 GCA_025802295.1 Psammodynastes pulverulentus | reverse complement strand
CATATCACCCATCCCCTCCCACTTGTGACTGTATGACTGTAACTTTGTTGCTTGTATCCTTACGATTTATATTGACTGTTTTCTAGTATGATTTGATTGCTTATTTGAACCCTATGACTATTATTAAGTGTTGTACTTATGATTCTTGACAAATGTATCTTTTCTTTTTATGTATACTGAGAGCGTATGCCCCAAGACAAATTCCTTGTGTGTCTAATCACACTTGGCCAATAAAGAATTCCATTCATTCATTCATTTCCAAACTTCCTGTTCATGTATCCAGTGTATGGATTCATCAGGTTGGAAGCTTCTATATCAATGCTCCAGGGGCCAGTCCTTCAGCTCCCTACTGAACTGTACATGTTCTCAAAGATTGTATTTCCTGAAGAATTTGGCTACATTACTTTAAAAAGTAATTGACCATTTTTATTTCCTTTTATTGGATTTTTTTTTCATAAATGTCCTGATTTGGAACTGATTTAGCCTTTTTGCCTGGCTGGACATGTGCAAGGCTGCTGATATATAAGTGTACCTAGCTCTTGAGATAAATTTTTCATTTGTTCCACTCTGTTAGTTCTTATTAATAGTTAATAGCTGCAGAATAACTATGGCAATGAATCCGTCTGTGGAATAGACAACCCAAAAAATTCTGACAGTTCTCAAGGATTTGCAGCTGGGAACATGTTTAATTCAAAAAAAAAAATATGGATGGAAAAATTTTGAATGATGAAGTAGATAACCAGCACACTGGCAAGACATATACTTTATGTGGTGTCAGACACAAAAGATAATGGAGAAGACAACTGATGTTGACTGATTTAGTCAAGCAAAGCTAATTCTGGTCTGATCCAGACACAGAAGCAATTCAACCCCTTTCATTCCTTCACTTAGCATAGGGTTTGTATGTTGACACCAGATTCTTAGTAACTGTTTGTGTTTCTACAAAGACTAACAAAACCATCCCTCTTTAAAGCGTTCCAGGTTTTTAGTCACAATTTTTAAATTTTAGATTTCTTGCTGAAGTAATTTAATCAACTGATATGTGTATGTGTATGTGTATGTGTATGTGTATGTGTATGTGTATGTGTATGTGTATGTCTATGTCTATGTCTATGGCTATGGCTATGGCTATGGCTATGGCTATGGCTAAGTGTGTGGCATATGGCCAATAAACACTTAGCTCCATTCAGAGTCCACCCCACAAGGGATTATGGAGAAGATGATGTTACAGAAACACACACACACACACACACATACACACACACACATACACACACACACACTTTTCTGCAGAATGTGATATAGCAATGATAATGGTGCCACACCAATCATTACAAATTTATCTTTTTATTGATACCAATGCCATAACTTTCCATTGATTTATTGGTTTTTCATGTAACATTTTAATGCTTTTTGCATGAAAAACTGACAAACTCTAACATCAGATTAAACAATAAGGTTCTATATTTATTCAGGTATCTAAACTGCACTTTTGGACTTTTCTCTTGTGAACTGTAGTATGATGATCCCTGAGGAGGTTCTAGCAAGCATGGACGGACTCCATTTCCCTTGGTATCTTTTCTCCATGACTGCCATATCTCTCCCCATGCTCATCACTCACTGCCCTACAGTTCAAAGGGAAGTAGTCTAAATGCGAGTGTAAGAAGTGAATTTTCAGTGACATGTTTGCACTAAGTGCTTTATAGGATCTAAGCAAATTTTTCACGTGTGTTTCATAGCCATCTATCTTGCTGTTCTTGTAGTAATTTATACACTTTCATGTGGTACCATTTTCATGGTTCTACCATACTTTGTCGAGAAGTTACAAGACATCATGATTATTAGATACCTCCCTCCCTTGTAGGCAAATATACTCGCCTGTGTATAAATCTTTATTGTGAAATATCTTGAAAATTTTAGCCGGCCAACACCTTTATCACCTGTTTCCTAATTCATCTAATGAAAATTTGTAAAATTAACACATTTTATCTTGGAGGTCAATAATGCCCCAAAATTTGTAGACCAGTGTTATCTGTTTATCTGTATTATTTCCTGAATGAATAAGTATATAATAAAATTTGTAAAACACAACCCAGATTAATTTCCTAAAATACGATCTATTTCATAGAATAAAACCAAAAGTGGGATAAAACAAAATGAATGGGAGATGAGAATTGAATTCAATTGTGTCTTCTTCCTTTCTTGCTGTATCTAGAGCAGCAAAGGCTTCCTACCTATCCCTTTCAAAACAAGGACTTTTTCTTCCCTTCTTCCTTGGCTAGGGGTGCCATTCATATCCAAGTGAATCCACCAGGTCTCTCTGACCCAGGTGCACCCACAAGGCGTGGTTGTGACAGTCAGGATGACAGGGCTCCAATTGCCCCATCACAGTTGGTTTTTATGGCCAATCCCTATGGATAGCCCTCGTCAGTATTTCTCAGTGGAGAAACTGGCTGACTCCCAGAGTCTGATTCTCAGCTATATTTGGACCAGCCAAATTTGAGAAACTCAGAAATGCTGTTTTGCCAGTTATATTTGTGGCAAGATGAAACACATTTTACCAATAAAGCTGATCTAGCACCACAAAGAGAGGAAGATTTTATAGGCCTTCCAGTGAATTTGCAAACTGTTTCAAAAACCAACCTTGCTGTGAAATTACTTCTTTGTTGTTTTTTTGCAAGTTATCAGTCAAATACATGCATACGTGCCCAAACAAAGTGGTGGCATTTATGTGGGAATGATATATATTTTATGGGGAAGGAAGTATGCAGTTTATTTTGAACCCGCCCGCACCAAATCAGGAGACACCTCCCCTCCCTAGAAAGCACCCTGCTCTCTTTATTTTTCTTTAAGCCACTTATGCTGCTTGCTGGCATCCCTTATTATTGGAGAAAGCTTGTCTCCATTCATAAAATGCAATGTTTCCTTAACCTATTAAGGCAATCAACTCAGAAAGCTGAGAAAGTAATAAACTTAATCTCTATTCGCTGGATGCATTTAGATCTCTGGCAGGCAAAGGTAGACTATAGAAAGAGAACTTTTAGCTGCTAATTGACATTATTTCCAGTGATCTTAGATAAATCAGGGAAAGTAATAATTTGAAGTGCTAGAAAAATGGCAGTACAGAGAGCACTGACAGGCAGCTCCAGCATCTAACACTGGAGCCAATCCACATGGGAATTTAACACCTATGCCCATGTTTCTCACATCAATAAAACCATGCACCTGATCAGGAAGATCTTTTCTGATAAAAGAGATAACAAGCAACATATTTCCCCAAAAATTTTCTGGTTATATCACAAGCTCATTTCCCTCACAAAGGACTCACATTCCTATAAAAATCTTATTGATTTGTCCGTCAGTTGCCAGCTGCCCCCAAACTAACTTTATATTGTTTTTTGGAAATAAAGAAAGAGACCTTCTTTCCAGCAGCTCATCTTGTGTCTTGATAGCTTGCGCTCTTTTTCCCACTCAGAAGAAAAGGGACCCAGGGAAATTTTCCCAACAGAAGGAAGGAAGGAGGGAAGGAAGGAAGGAAGGAAGGAAGGAAAGTTGTGTCTCCACATAATGCTTAACCTTAAGAGGAAATAGGTATAAAATGCAATTTATATTTTGAGCAAAGAGAGTAGATACAAATTCACTCACAATCTGTGTGCATCATGCAGATTAAGAACAATTAGTACAGGCAAAACATTCTGCAGGTGTGACAGGATATACACTGAGTCTGCAAAATGAGGAAAATGCAGGTTGCATTTAGAGTGTATTGTCTGGCAATCAAATGGATGATGATAGGATAGAGGTAATCTCTGGTAATCTCTGATATGAAAACCAACAAGGAAGCTCATGGTCAATTTGTATAAATTAGTTTTCAGGCATGTTCCCAGAATCATTTGATCAGTTCTCTTCTATACCTATCTCTTCTTCAATATATACAAATATCATTGAATAGAAAAAGGTAAGAATGAAGTAATATCTTCACTATAGATGTGATACATTCATCCCAACACAATATTAGTGTGTATGTGCCTTCATATCAGTCTTGACTTCTGATGACTTCCCGGACAAGTCTCTGCAGTTTTCCCTTAACATTCTCCACTTTGTTTCAGAACTCCAAGTCATTTCATTCTCCCCCACTGTCCAGTATAATTATAGTCCTCAAAGTTCTCACAGATGTCTTCACCATCTATCTCCAAGGACCAAGTATAAACAGTTGCAGATGTGATGTGGGCCAGTTACCCTGGTCTAACAACTTTCACTTCTTCCACTTTTTTCAGTTCAAGTCTCTGTAGTTTTCTTGACAAGCTTTTGGAGAAATGATTTGCCATTGCCTCCTTCTTAATACTGAGAGTGAGTAACAGCCCCAAGGTCATTGAGCTGGCTTTGTGTCTAAGGTGGAACTAAAACTCAAGCCTTCGAATTTGGACCACATGACCATGCGGTCATAAGTGTGAAAAACAGTCATAAGTCACTCTTTTCAGTGCTGTTGTAACTTTGAACAGTCACTAAGTGAATGGTTGTAAATTGAGGATTACCTGTATATTATGTTATCATCTCCTGATATCATTATTATATTAAAATTAAAGGTGATGTTAAATTATTAAAGGTGATGTTAAACAGCCACTGTTATTTGTAAAAGATGGTTGATTGATGTAGTGCTATGTGTGAATAACAACTGGGTAAAATAAACCATATGTTAACACAGTTATTTCTAACATATAATCATAGGCATACGTTCAAAACTTTCTTGAAATAAATTCTAGTTCAAAATTAAAGTCTCCCCTGATGACCAGGCAGTCTTTCATGAGAAATTTCTCTTTTTCTACAAGAAACCCAAAAAACAACAACATACATGTGAGAAGGAAGAGGAAGGAGAATTGCTTGTTGAAATAACAGACTTGCTTTCAGCTTCCATTTAAGTGGAAATCCTTAACTGATTGGTTTAAGAATATTGCTTCATAGTTTCTTCTGGCATTTCAGTCATCTTGCTTGGCAATCTTGGAAACAATTTAGGTGTTCAGTCACTTCTGGGAAGGAAGATGGAAGACCTCTATTATTCACAATAGAATACCTTATACCACCAGACTTGAAATTTTGGGCTTAGACAACTTAGAACTATGCCATGTTCGGTCTGACCAAAACATAGTACATAAAATTATCTACTACAATGTCCTACCTGTCAATGACTACTTCAGCTTCAACTACAACAATACGAGAGCACACAATAGATTCAAACTCAAAGCAAACCATTCCAAACTTGATTGCAAGAAATATGATTTCAGCAACAGAGTTGTAAATGCCTGGAATGCACTACCTGACTCATGGTCTCTTCCCCAAACCCCAAAAACTTTAACCTTAGATTATCTACTGTTGACTTCACCCATTTCTAAGAGGTCTGCAAGGGGTGTGCATCAGCACACCAACGGGCCTACCATCCCTGTCCTAATGTTTCTTTTTATTCGTACTTACTTATACTTTTATATTTATATGTTATGTACATATTTATACTTGTTTTTCTCATATATGCTTGACAAATAAAATAAAAAAAAATGTTTAGCATTAAATGACCATCTGCATTTATCAAGTTAGAATTTGTTTGAGGATCAGAATAGCATAAGAAGTCATAATGAAGTCCTGATTGCTTTGTAAAAAAGTACACTTTATCTGAAAGTGCATTTTGACAGATAATGGATAAAACTGATTCAAAGTCCTATTTTAAAAAAGGGATATAATAACAAAGTCAATCTGCTAATGTGGAACAAAAATGCATCACAAATCCATATGGTCTTAGATAACTCGCTTGAATTTGAGCCGAGTAGAAACTGCACATCAATAGAAGCTATCTTTCTAGCCTAAGCCTGTGATAATCTGAGATAAGCTTTCTGCACTTACACACTCTATTATGAATGGCACTTGGGGAAAAACAAAAAAAGTTTAATGTGGTTATTATTTCTATGTTATAAAAGAAGCCATGTATTAAATGTTTTGAGCTAAAAGAAATCTAATCTCAAACGTTCAAGGGTTTTATTCTAAATTCTGGAACAACTATTCTGGGATTGTCCTGTCCTTGGAACAAAACCCGGCCATTTTAAGTGGTGTGGTTTCAGCTCTTGTGAGTGTTTTGAGCACTGTAATTGCTCTATGGCTTATGTCCCTTCCCTCATTTTTTTAACAGCCTAATTAATACAACAAAAGAGATTGAATAGATCCCGCTGCTATTGGTTTAATTGGGGCGATATATAGTACAGAGGGAAAGCAACAGTTATTTAAACATATCAAAGAACCATTCTGGACACACCAACTAACCTGGAATAGATCATTATTGATATTAGGATTCACTGGAAGAATAGATCATTACAGATATTAGGATTAACTGAGAGAATCTAGTTGGAATCCTTCATATTTTAGCAATCTTGTGTGGTTTTAGTAATTTTAAGTGAAAAAGAAATTGAAAAAGAGATATTCTTCCCCTCCTAGACTTCTTGATTCACTTTATTTTTAAAATTTAAAATAATTATTTGCAAAAATGTATTCTCTCAGTTTGTTTCTAGAATATTTGGAACATTAAATTAACTTTCAGGATACAGTTAGTAAAAGCATTTAAAAAAAATTCTCTTGGCCGATTTTTCAAAATGCAAGAAGTCAATTTTGACTATTATTGCATGTTTTCATTGTGAAAACTAAACAACATGGGCCTTGCTTTCTATCCATCTTTATATATATAATACATGGAAATCTACAAATATTTTGTGTTTCCTTTATTGGAACACAAAACACTTAAATCCAGGCTCAGACACCAGAGTTCCAACCTTTATATTCCAATAAACCTTTGTGATGATGATAATTCAAATACGAATGTTGGTGCCTGGCATCCTTAAATTGCAATGTAGTTATAATCTGGCTTTGGGAGAAAATACATATATACAGCAAACACTTCTGCATGGAAAGAGAGAAAAAGTTGCTTTCAACAAGAAGCTAAAACATATAAATCATTTCAAAATATATCATATTTATATTCTAACCAAAAAACTATTGTTTTAGAGATCTGGATGTGTAAAAACCAGAAGTTATTTCTGCAGCACCTCTCTTTCTGGTTTAAATATTTATCTGTACACTTCTTCCTTTGAACAGAGCATGCCTTATAGGGATCATATTATAGACTCATATATCTCTCTGTAGCTTTCATAATGCAACTGATTTATGGACAGTTTTATATTTGAAAATAGGCCTTCTGATTTCTTTGCTAAATTACTCTTTGAGAAACATTGTAGACCTTATTTTTCATTTACTCCAATGTGTTTTTAAAGGTACTACTTTTGGTATGCAATTATGTAGCCAAATGATAATAATCCTGATTTACACAAGAAAGTGTGATATGTAGCTATTGGATTACTTTCCCAAAACTACCAAAGAATATGATTTTCAAATTCAGAAATACTTTCCTGAACTATTTAAACCATCTCAGTTGGTTTAAATAGTAACTATTATTCTTCAGAGTGGAGGGCATTTTCACAGGTGAGTCTTTCAATTATGGTTTCAAGAAGACACAGGAGTTTCACTAGGCTGTCTACTAAATATTTATATTTTTTATATGCATTCAGGATGTAAGCATTTTTAACAAGGATTATCTGCATGATCCACATTAAAATGCACTAAGTACTTTTGATATCTGAAGAACATAATCAATCTCAATCTGATTACGATTTCTGAGATTTGTAATTCAAGTTCAAGGAACCCTGAGTGCCTTTTTTATTCAAGATTTTTTTTAATGCACGATGTTCCTCATGTTTGAAAAATTAAGTCAAGGGAACAGTCAACACTTTCTCTTTCTCTATCTTTAGTCTGCTCCTAAGCAAATACAGGTTCTACAGTGAGAATCCTGCTTGAATATAAATATATTTTTAGATGGATATTTTTAAGCTATAGGTGGCCTCAAATATATTTGCTGTCATTCACATCTTTTTCAAGTGAAATAGTTGCATTGCTTTATGTGTACACAAGGAACACTTTGAAGGGAAGTGTTATTTCAGTTACCTTTAAAGAACCAACTGTAGTGCAGACAAAACAAACCTTTTGCACTCATTCACTCAAAAATATTTAGGGTGACTTAAAATAACAACAGTAATGTAGGTTTTTGCTACTGTTATTTACTGGTGAAATGACTTCTGAGACAATGTTCTAGATAAATATGAGCAAATATTGATTTATTTTACACAGGATTATCTGGAAGATGTTTCATCAATAATTTTTCAAACTGATATTTTTGCTGGGATATTTAAATATCAGTTTGAATATTTGAAGGGAATCTTGCTTCTACAAGCCTTCTTATAAAGAATTTAATGTACATATTTTGGCTTAATATTCACACATAGTCATACATTCTGTCCTTGTATTGTCATTCTCTTTTTCCTGCCTTGAATGGTGATAAGCCACAACTTGGAAGGTTATCACAATCCAATAAACCATTTCAAAACAAACCTTGAAATAGATTCAAAATCCTGGCTTGTTCCGAGTTCGGTAAGCACAGTTTCTTAGTTCAGAAGTTACAAGGCTAATACAGTGCACAAAGAAGGAGAAGGAAGATGCTAGGCTGATGGAGAAGAATAAGATTCATACATGTCTTGATTTATATATGGCTCAAGGGACTCGGTACCTTTTCTGCTGAAATAACTCAGCAAATTATATCTCCCCAGTCTCAGTTAAGATACACAAACCTCTGCTCTGGATGAAGGAATAAAAGATCCTATAAATGTCTTTCCTGCTATTAAAAATAAAACAAGAATAAACATGACCTATTGCATTTCATCAGACTCTTCAGTCAGCTCTAGCAACTGATCCTGTATATATTGTATACACCTTTACCAGTGAATGTTATAAGAGCTTTATATAAGTCCTGCTGACATACAAAGAGAGATTGAACAAATAACCCAACATTTGATGATTTTTTTCATTTATTTAATAAACAGAGTCATCCAACATGCCATGTGTCAGTGTGAAAAGGCAACTATCCTCTAACTGATTGGTTGTGGTAGGATCTAAGATACTTCAGACTAGAAAACTCTCAAATGATACTGTTCAAGCAGTTCTTGATGGTGGAATGAGCCAAAATTCCCAGATAGGAAACATTTGTTCACTGTTACTATGCCTAAAGGTTTTGCACACTATTTTGTGATAAAGGTATGCAAGCATTCAAAAAAATCTAAAGAGAGTGAATACTATATATGTAATTATATTTTTTCTTAATTTTTTTTTTTTAAAGAGAAAAGCTAATACAAACTACCAGTAATTAGGGAACAAAAGAGAAAGAGAGAAATTTAAAAAGTGCAAGAAAAGAAAAATAGTTGAAGAAAAATAGAAACGGAACAAAAATATAAAGTGACTTCTGACATTCTCCACAAAAGTTATAAGCACAAATATATTTTGACATCTCTTTCTCTCTCTCTGAAGTTATATCATATTGCTCTTCTTTCTATAATCTGTCATCAAACCATAAATCATGAGTTCATTTTTATGCAAGAAATCCATAAGAGGCTTCCAGATACCAATAAATGTAGATGACGTCCTTTCTCTAAGCAAACAAGTCAATTTATCAATTTCAACAAAATCTGTCAACTACACCAACCCTACCTACATAGTGGGTAGTTTAATTTCTTTTCATCTCTGTCCCTACAATAATCCCGCTGCAGTGGAAATCATATGTAGAAATAATCTTCCATGGCTTTTTCTAACTGTTAACCTTTTTAACTAAAAGGAAAAGTTCCAGCTTCAGTTGAATATTGATTCTTAAAATCCTCTGTATCAAACTATGTATTTGGATCCATTTTTAAAATATTTTTATATGTTTACCTAACATGATAAAATGTCCCTCCAATTTCCAACATAGGTTTGAAATGCCTTTATACATTCTAGATATTTTCTGTGGCATCATATACCAAGCAGTGGTGGGATTCAGCCGGTTCACATCAGTTCAGGCAGACCAGTTTCTAAATTCCTCCCCCACCCCACTAACAAAATGGATCCTGGGTGCTGTGCTGCAATGAAGAAAGAGGCAATGAAGTGGCCGGCTCAAGGGAAGGAGAAGGCCGCTTTCCCTCTTTCTTCTCCCTGCTCCTTCTCTTTCCTTGCACATTCCATTGCCCATTTCTCCATTGCAGCACAGCACAGCACCCAGGATCAACTTGATAGCAGAGGAAGGGATTTAACAACTGGTTCACCCAGAGTCAGGTTGGCCATCATAGGAGGCTCGTCCTGCATGTACAGCAAAGCTGGAGGATGGGGATGGGCCACGCCTTCCATGACAGCCAACCTGAGTGAACTGGTTGTTAAATTATTTGAATCCCACCACTGGTACCAAGGATGCATCATTCTATAAAAAAATATCTTTGGGATCATAATACAATGTAATTCAAAGGGAATTATTTTTCATAGAATTATATGCAAGATTTATTTATTGCTTTGGCTTAAATAGTTAAATATTCCTTCACACATATTTACACACACACATTTTATACACGCACACATATCACTCCACCAAATGCTTTGGATGGAGAACTGACAAATTACTGTACAGGTTTTGGAAGTAAAAGCAAACAGCATGTCACAGGGATTAAGTACTTGATGCAATTAAGTTTCATATGAATGTCTTCCTGGAAGTCTGGGTTAGAGAAAGAAATAACCTCACCTGCTTATGGTGGCCTGTTTCTTTATTACAGAATCTAATTATTTTCCTTTAATAGGATTAGGGTCTCTTATTTTGGAGAGAATACACCTGAAGATTGATTACTCTTAGTACTATCTCAAGAAAGTAGATACATCTAAGACATTATTATTGTGGGCTGCCAAGGATTTCCTTGGAATAAAGCAGGTTAGTATTTTGAGCTAACACTAATCCAGGGATAACAATTCAGGCTGATACCTTGCTGTTTTTTTCTCAAGACTTCTGAAAAACATATGGAGGCAAACTCTAAAACAAATAAAGTTAACTTTGTGTAAATAATTGTCCCAGATGGGCAAGAATCTGTGAAGCAGTATATAATTTTAAGTATATGTCTAAGTATTATTGCTATGGCTAAGAATCTAAATGCATTTAAACTGCCTGCTTTTGAAAATTACATTTAATATGAACAACTTAAATTTTAGACGCTAACACTACAAATAATTTGATTTTTTAAAACATTTTTTTCTAATGGCTTCAGCTATACAGTATGAATTTATATGAATTCTTTCACATTTCTTTCCTCATCCAGTCCTGATAGTGTTGCTCAGTATTTATTGAACACTTTTGACATCTACCAGGATTAGTGGAGATTGAACCCTGAGAAAATTGAGATGTCCACCTTTTGACTCTTTCCACCAAGTTCTCCTAGAAAGAAAGTGACTGTGTTTTTAAAGCTCTGAACTGGAACTGAGAACTCTCTGAACACAGAAATCATTTTCAGGACTTACAGAAATTGGTGAAAAACGGAGATTTGTCTGTCTATAAGTAGATTCTGAGAAAAAAAAATATAGCTTTTCAGAATTTCAGATTGAACCAAGGCAGGGGAGGTGTCACTGAGGGGTTGGCTCAGCTGCCAATCTGAGGGAGGGCAAGGGTGGAATCAGAGAGATATAAACAGTATCATGATGCAAGCCCTAATCCATCCCCAGCCCCCTTTTACATGTCTCATGATGTTGTATATGCATCCAAGAAGGCAGAAATCATCCCATGATGGTACTTTTGGCAGTGTAAGAACACTATCTAGGTAACTACAAACATACTGCAGCCACCCTGAACATTAGAAAAAAGGAAACTGATCATCTGTACAACATCTTCCAATATCCATGCACCTTCATCAAAAAATGCCTGACCAAACAACCCCCCATAGTACAACCAATACAAGTGATGGGAAGGATAAGCCTGCCATAAATCAAATTTCAGAAATCACTAATAGATTATTACAACCACATGGCTTCAGTATAGCACACTAACCAAAAAAAACCTTGCAAGACATCCTAACCAAATGACCAAGCAGCTCCAGAAGGAAAACAACAACAACACAAGTCTCTTTTGTTCTATTGGATTGTAAGCACATCTGGTTTTTAACATAATTCTCTCTTTTGTGTACTAAATGATTTATTTGATGATAATATTTATTTAAAACAGCTTCTCTCTTTTATAATTAAGGAGCATTCATAGCAATTATCTAGCAATTACGAGCTGTGGTGACACAGTGGTTAGAATGCAGTATTGCAGGCTAACTCATTGCCCACTGCCAACAGTTCGATTCTCACTGGCTCAAGATTGACTCAGCCTTCCATCCTTCTGAGTAGGTAAAATGAGGGCCCAGATTGGTAGAGGCAATATGCTGACTCTGTAAACTGCTTAGAAGGGCTGTAAAGCACTATGAAGCAGTAAATAAGTCTAAGTGTTATTGCTATTGCTATTTTATGGTGTAAATGCCATAGAATATTTCCTTTTATGATAGAAGAGATCAACTGCTTTCTACTTGTTCTGGTCCCAGAGTTCCACAATATAGAATGCCATTTAAATTTTTTACTTTTTTCCCCCTTCTAAGATGGGATGCTGCAAAATAGGACACAGTAAGGCTGTAATTATTTTAACTTATATCTAGATAAACAATTGGATATCCAAATTTCAGTCCTACCCCTTTATGGTTTTCTAACTGAGGTACAGAAACAGTCAGGACATTCTGAACTTGTATGCAACTTGTCTATTTTGGCCCTGCTGTGTACAATATCTTTCTTTTGGACGTGTACTCACATACAATAAAGTAAAAATTGATTCCCAAATCATATTCATTTATAAATAAATACTTAAAGTGAAATCTGGGAAAGTTAAAAGCAATAAAGCTAGAAGAAATGAGTTTAACAGTAAGTCATCCATGGGTTCCATAGCTTTCATCAAAATGAATGTAGAGTTGACTATCACTCCACAGCAGGGCTTTTCTTCGGTGCCGAAAGGTGCCGGAACGCGCCCCCCATCGCGCGCTAAAAAAACCCGGAAGTGATAGCG
>JAOYMU010000252.1:40243304-40256035 GCA_025802295.1 Psammodynastes pulverulentus | reverse complement strand
AAATGCTTTTTAATATTTTAAATTTTTTTCCTCTTTATTGGCCTCCTTTGAGCTCCATGGGTCCCAGAACAATGTACTGGCTGCACCCTCCTCTCCTCAGGCCTGTGCCTTCTCCCTAAAGCAGTATCTATTTATCTAGGTACCCATACATGCATTCAGACAACTACACAATCTGAAGCAGATTTTCACAAATGCCAGAGCAATTATACTAACATAACAAAAAACCCAAAACAGCAATGAACCTGGCTGCCCACCATGCTCTTCCATTTACCCAAAACAACACTATCATAGGCCTCAACAACGTCATATCCAAGATTAGAGATATTTTCATATGTCCTTCATCTAAGTCTAAGATAACATATGCCATCCATAATTAAGGGAGCTAAATGAAACTTTGAGAGCTTGCTTGCCAAATTCAGCACTCTGAAAAATTAATCCATAAGGACAGAAAAGAAGAAAATTAAGAATCTACAAGTTGGCTTGGTTCTGCCCTATATATTGTTTTGACACTATGAAACTATTTGTAAACCATACACCGATAACAGCCTATAAGATTCATTGTGAGTATTTTATTCCTCCAATAAATATCTTATCTTGAATCACATTTATACTGTTAAAGAGATGTGTCCATATCAGTTCCATCTACCTAGCATCTGTGGAAATTGGTTCAGACCCAGTTAATGAGTTGATCAATGAAAAATCATCTTTTCCTAGGTACATTCCTCAGGAGCGAATTCCATAATATACACTGAATAGCATTTCAGTAACTAGAATTATTGGGAAATACCAGGAAATTAGAGATTTGTATTTACATTTTCCTTATGCTGCCGTACAAATACTGACACTTACTGTAGTTTATATTTAATCCACAACGTTTTCGATACTGAGAAAAATGAAAAGGAGCATTTCAAAGTATAGGACATATTCTTCTCCTGACAATGAAAGCGTAGCATATTTCTGTAGAGAATGATCAAATATGCAGTGCATTTTTAGCGTATTTCTTCGATGAAATCAATCACTGAGAAACACAGTCAAGCATCATTGACTGACATATCTGTAGCTCTGATTGTTTGAGTCCAACTCTATCACAGTTGTTTTAAAACTGAAGGGATACTTCCCACAGACACTTGACATCTGGCACATAGACTCTGATTTCTAGACAAATCTGGAAGAAGACTTCCACATCTATCCTTCAAATGGAGGATTTAGACTGCACTGCCAGTCTGCGGAGGTAATCCAGAATATTACATATATTATACTTACAATTTGATTTAACAATCTAATTAACAGAGTAGTCAAAGTGGGATATTTTTGTATTAAAAAAGATGTTTGAGGCAAGATTTATGTAACTATTATGAGTTGCTTGATATAATCCTGTAAGAATGGAGAGAAAGCAATTCAAAGGTGCTCTGGATAAAAATGTTTGCATACTTCTGCCAGGAAGTTGGTTAATAATTAGGGGCTTTTATCACTTTGAAAAGGCCACAGATTTAAAGCTGTAATTTAACAGTTGTCACTCTCCTATTATTTGCCAAGGAAGGCCTTGACAGACCATGAAGCTGAGAGTGCATCTTTGGGCAAAAGCAGATATATTTGGGGAGGAGTTGGGGGAAACGGTTGAACAGATTGGTTGGATTTAATACAAGCATGTCTAATTCCATGTCTGATAAAGTGTAACATGATGTGGTTTTAATTGAGCAAAAGTCTTGTAAATTTAATTTCAGTCTAATTCCACTGAATCTACTTGAAGCAAAATCATAATAGAGGTAAGCTCTGGTAGACATCCTTCATTCCCCTAAGGGAAAAAAGAAGAAAAAGGATAACTGCTGTCAGCCCCTGAAGCTGTTTAGAGAGAAATAATAGTCTATGGTACTGAAACTAGCAGGCCCAGGAGGATATATAAAGCTCTCTACAACTGCAGACTTATCACCTTTTCAACAAGCAGTTGGAAATTGGTCAATAGTTGTCCAGAATTTCTGGGTTAAGTGATTTCTTGTGGAAAGTCAAACCACCACCTCCTTCATTCCTGACAGTATCACCTCTTTTTCTCAAGACCTGTATTTAACGCGATAAATAATTTTGCTGCTCTAAAGCTAAAAAGTGAGGCAGCCAGTTCCAAATTCCTGGGAGAGAAGACAAAGACAAAAATCTTTGTATCAGAAATGTAACTTCGTAAGTAAGATAGCTAAGGCGCCAATTGTCAGGTAAAAAAATGAAATGAAACAAAAGAATATGTATCAACTGCTGTGTGGCTGACCTATCCTGTTAAATAAACAATATCATGGCAAGCAAAATCAAGTTGTAAAAATCATTCACTGTCAACTGAGTATGCATACCAACTAATCTGGTCAAAAACGCCCCTGAAGAATAATAATTATGTCATGCTTCAGAATAAACCTATTATTATAGAAGATCAGCATGGTTTACAATGATTACACATAATTCTAGTGAACAACAAAAACTTTACAAGTGGTAATAATAAATGCTCCAATATTTCAAACGAAAAGCATGGGAAAAAAAGCTGAAATTAATAGTAAACAGATATTAAATGCACCGGTTTTTGAAAGTAAGGTTATCTGAAGAGTTCAAATAATTCAGTGTCCTTCTCTCTAGCTAAGCTTCAAGAACAGTTCAAAATATCCTGAAGCAAAATGTGTCATTGTTCTCATTACAAAGCTATGTAATTAGCTGTTGTTCTCCAAACCTGCCATATAACTAGAAACATTCTCTAAGACAATGATGAACGTGTCCTATTGAATGAATCTGCTTTTGCTTGGGTCATCCACTGAGAAAATACATGATGATGGATTTTTGCAAGTCTACAGGGTACTTACTTACTTTACCTTGATAATCCTTAGAACAACATAGTATGACAGAACAGTGCCAGAGCTGACATATCTAATATAATCATATTGTAGAAAATACCTTTTCTGAAGTGAGAAGCTTCCGATCACTATTGTAGAACTAATGTCTTCAGTTGGACAGTCTTGGAGAATGGAGGCTGAAGCCTAGAGAACGGAAAATAGGTTTGATGTCAATACTAGAAAATCTAGAAGAAATTATTAAACAGCTACTATGTTATTACTGTACTTTTTGGAGTATAAGACGCACTTTTTCTACCCCCAAAAGTGGGTGAAAATTTGGGTGCATCTTATATACTGAATGTTGCAGAAGCCCCACCCACCAATAATTTATCTCTTTGCAGCAAGCAGCAACAAGCCTGTTGCAGCTTCAGTACAGGCTAATTAGCATAAGTAGCTGAGGGTTGTTTGCATCCAGCTCTGAATATCAGCTGTTTCAGAGTACAGGGATTGCCAATAGGCTATAGCAATCTCTGTAGCCTGAAACGGGCAGAGCCACGTGCTAATTAGGCTGTGCTGGGAAAGTGAAACTGAAAGTCTGTTTCTACTTGCTGCAATGGAGGCAAATTGCTGGGAGGCAGAAGCTGAGGTAAGATATTTTTTCTTGTTTTTCTCCCCCAAAAGTTAGGTGTGTCTTATACTCTGGTGCGTCTTATAGTCCGAAAAACATGGTAATTGCTGGAATGAGCTTCATACATTAACAGCCATAAGGTTCTATGAAGGGGCTGTTGTTGTCTCCTATCTAATTGAGAATTGATTGTCATTAATTCACATCCTCAAACATTGCATGCAGCTCCAACATGAACGCACAATTAGAAAAAGAGAGGCTAGAGATGTCCTTAAAATGTAGCACTGTAGTAGTGTAACCATGAGGGGACAGCCTAGGTGGTAAACAGAATGTTGGGAACAACATAGTTCTGTGTGATCATAACCCTTTTAAAACTTCCATTGATATAAGAGGGACATCAGGGAAACA
The DNA here is from genome assembly GCA_025802295.1 of Psammodynastes pulverulentus. Lineage (NCBI taxonomy): Eukaryota > Metazoa > Chordata > Lepidosauria > Squamata > Psammodynastidae > Psammodynastes > Psammodynastes pulverulentus. The sequence continues at coordinate 40,252,198 of JAOYMU010000252.1, read as the reverse complement.
ACTACTATGATATTTCATGTTACTCTTTTAACATCTAGGTTCCATCAGATATTATGAGGAATGCATCAGAAAGATATCCATCAGAGGGGCAGAGACACAAAGCAGCATTTGTGTATTTTGCAATCTATTCTATTTCTACCCTCGCCGCTTTGAAGTGTATGTTACTCGACTATTGGACGCATAATACCCTAAAAATCCTTTTCATACAGCAATGGCTTTAATAGAATACAATGCCAGAAAGAAGCTATAATGATTTTTTTCAATTGCATGCAAATGACCACTGGCAATTCTAATTATTCACTATGTTAAGCAGCTAACATCTTTTCACGTGTAGGTGATCAATTGGAGCCAATTACTGCATAACAAAAGATCCTCATTATTCTATATCTTCCAGCATAGGGAATTTATGAAGAATAAAGTACACAGACACAACATGGATAAATATTAATTTATGTAGAGTAAATAGAAAAACATTTAGCCTAGAAACAAGAACCAGCATCTCTTTGTATGAAATGGGTCCATTTGATCTATAGTGTCCATTTATTATATGGTATATTGAGGATGGATGAAACAAATGTGTTAAAGTGGGAAAATAACAGGAACAATGAAATATTTTGCCAATTAATGCAAAACAGCCCTAGAAAATACAATGGAGAAAGAATGATCAGTGAATAATTTGGTTATTTATCACCCGGTTTAAAGTGAATGTAGCAAAGACTAAAATATCAGTTATTTTAATTATTCCCAAGAAAGCTAAACCGAACTTGATTTTCTGTTCTTCCATTCATTTCATTGCTACTTATGCTGGATAGTTTACCAATGTATTTGCCAATATTAGCAAACAGGTTCATTTCACATAACCCTACATAGCTGGATTTCTCTCTGTGTGTAGAATAACCCCAGTTTTCAAAAACAAGTTGAGGCTATCACCTTTTCTTTTCAAAAAGAAAAAAACCCCAGTTATAAAGGATTATCAAATGGCAACTAGAAATAGGGAGTGCCGCTATTAGCTAAAAAGTGGAGTTGGCGCCCAGCATGCTGCTAAACACAGAGAAATCTCAAGAACCGAAATATTGTAAGACTCAGAAGGTGTCTACGATTAGCGCATAGATATTCATAAATTGGAAGAAGGCAATCTAGAAGTTAGATTGTGCCAAAGAATAGCACAAGAAAGCTATTCAGAAAGAAAGCCGTGATGGACATAAGCCATATAGTTTCTCCCCCAAACACTGCTGCCAGAATGTGAGTTTATGGGATTATCAGGCCAGTATTCAGAAAGCAAAGAGGGAAAAAAAAGTGCATCAGTGCTTCCATACATCATCAGATATTATACTTATCGGGTGGGATGGATGAAACTGTCAGAACTCATCTCCTTCAGTTACTCCTTTTTTCCACTCTTAAGTTTGTTCCATCCTGTTTCGACATCAACCTACATATTTTTTTTAAAAGAAAACACATTCATCCTAATATGTGTTTTTGCATTCCCTTCTTGCACTTTTTCTGCACGTCAATTTCCTACAGGAAATCTATTTTTGTACATCTTTTTGAACTGCAAAATGAAACCCAAAACTTTGAAAAGCATAAATATAGGCATATAATTGTGTTTTAGTTCAAACATGGGTATGAAAAGTATAAACTGAGAAAAGTTAGAATGTAAATGTGAAACAAACATCTCCAGCTTTTTAGTAATGATAATACTATGAATATTAAAAAGCTCTTGGTTCAGGACTAGAATTTGGAACCTTGGATTGGATATCCTTTATAGTACTCTGAAATTATGTGATATAGTAGAAAGAGAAAAAAGGGAGCTGGTAGCATTATAGAGAACAATGAACTGGGAATGAGGATCAGTACAGAACAGCATAATTATTTTTATTTATTATTGAATGTATACCCCCTTTTCTACTTACTACAACATTCAAAGGGCTTTCTAACTATAAAAACAGGAACGAAGTATAAACATGAAACAAAACCATATTAATACAATGACAATCCACTTTAAATTCAATCCTCCAAAAAATTAAACTATCCAAAGCTTGACAAAAGACCTACATTTAGATCATTTACTTAAATACAGGAAGAGTGGGGCCTTTCTCACATATCCAAAAAAGCTTCACCCACTGATCTGAATAACAAGGGGAAGGCATATAATCAGGGATTAACCATTTGGAGAATGAATGTCAACAAATGTACCTATTAAAAATCAATAGGCAGTGCTGATCTTTTAGTGTGGGCATCGTAAAATACCTGCACCCTGCAAAGAGGCATACCTGGAAGATTTCAGCAGTTTGATCCTGCAATAAACAAACAAACAAGATACAGTGTTCATTCTCCACAATGGGTACTGTAGCATAGGGTAGCATCATCTCAGAACAGAATAATAGATTTGGAAGGGACCTTGGAGGTCTTCTAGTTCAACCCTCTGCTCAAGAGACCCTACACCAGTGTTGGCAAAACTTTTCAGCACCAAGCGCTGAAATGGGAGTGCGCACACATGTGGGGGAGCGCCAGAAAGAGGAAGAGCAGCTTCTCAGAGTGCATGTGCATGCCGGCCACCTGGTCTTCTGATTTCTGGTGCATATGTGTGCACAAAGACCAGCTGGCTGGCATACATGCACATACCAGAAACTGGAAGCTCAGCTTCCCGGGATGTACATGCATGCCAGGAAGCTGCTCTTCTGGTTTCCTGTGCTCCTGCGTACATGAAGATCATCTAGCTGGTGCGCATGCACATGCCAGAACCCAGAAGAGCAACAGGCGATGGCTGGCATGCCCGGAGAGATGGCTCTGCATGCCACTTCTGGCATACGTGCCATAGGTTCGCCATCACGGCCCTACAAAATTCCAGAGAAGTGGCTGTCCAGTCTCTTCTTAATACTCTCCAGTGATGGAGCTTCCGAAGACAAGCTGTTCCACTAGTTAATTATTCTCAGACAGTATGATGATGAAAGGAAACTGCAGGCCACTGACAAGGCTTTCATTTTATTTTATTTTTTGGATTTTTTTTTCTAATTGCAAACATATTGCTGTTATCACCTGTTTTCCTTCATTATACTGGCTAGCACATCATGCTTTAATTACCCTCAAGGATATTGACATATATATACCGGTACATTGCCATTTACAGCTGACGTACCATTTTCTATCTTTTTCAATGAACTAAGCCCAAATGATTCACTATTTTGAATTTGGGAAACTAGTTGCAGTGGAGGTTCCTATTTTATTTTTTTGCCATTGTATCTCCCTTTAGTGTATTCTTAATGTATACAACTCCCCTAAAAATCCAAACACCAAAATGAACAGAAAGGAAGAATGAAAACAATACAATGAAACTTGGGGAAAGGTGGATTTGTTGTAACAATGTGCAACTAAAAGGATATTTACACTGCTTCTAGACCAGTGGTGGCGAACCTATGGCAAGCGTGCCACAGATGGCACACAGAGCTCTCTCTGTGGGCACACGTGCCATCACCCCAGATCAGCTGTCCATGCGTATGAACCTCCTGCCGGCCAGCTGGTCTTCAGATCGCTGCTGCACATGCATGGAGTGCATCCACAGGGTGCGTGTGTTTGTTGTATTTTGGGTATGCCAGGAGACGTGCACGCATATGTGTGTATTTTGGGCACTGGGTGCCAAAAAGGTTCCCCTCACTGTTCTAGATCCTGCTTCTACATCCTAAAGGGAGGTACATTTCACAATTTGGAGAAACCCTGAGTTACAGAATCAGAAAATTAGTTGAAGGGTGCTCCACCACCTTAGCAGCTTTAAACATAAATATTTTTTTTAAAAAACCTACTCAGTTTCAACCAGCTGAAACAGTGTTAAAAAGGAATTGATTGCTGATATTTATATGGTGAATGGTCTTACAGAAAAGTTTTACACACAGTCTAGGAATCAATGTTGAATAATGCTTCCTGGACGTTTTTCTTCTTCTTTCCTTTCAGTGCTTTATTCTTAGTTTAGTTTCTCTTTCTAAATTTCCATTTTTGCTATTACATTAGTGTCTCATCAGAAATTAATGAATCCTAGTGTAGCATGGGATGATCATCATTAAGTAGTGTTTTATGTGTCATGACATCATCATGTAAAGGTGCTTTATGTAATGGGATGACATGCCTCATATGACATCATCATGGCTTGTCCTGGGCTCCTATGTTAACAATGATTGAAATTAACAATGACTCTGTTTAAGCTGGGCAAAAGTGCTTTTGTCTTCAGCTACTACCTGCCAAAGCACAGTGATATGTCCAAATAGATTCTTGATTTGTGAACTTGACTATTAAGAGATGGGAGAAATACCACCCCAGAGTGAACATTTTGTATTACATTACTCTTTCCAACTCAGAGTTCTCAGAAGTCAGATTGGATTTTGACAAGTTCTTTGGAACTGGATAGAAAGGAAATACAGTATCTGCACTCACAAGACAATCAAGTGACTGAGACACATATTGAAACATTTTAAAGAGCAATAGAACAATATTATCTGTCTCACATCTCTAACCAATTTTCATAGAAAATAAAGCAAAACCCCAAAGACAATAAGCAGTCATTTACACAGATTCTCAGTCATCCAGGTCATGGTTGTCCCAAAGATGCTTTTTCAAGAGGCAACTGGACTTTCTGGTTTTTCTTTGAAGAGGTTTCACTTCTTATCCACTTCTTATTCTTGGATGAGAAGTGAAACATCTTCAAAGAAAAACCAGAAAGTCCAGTTGCGTCTGGAAAAAGCACCTTTGGGGGCAATAGGAAGTTCCTCCTTCTGTGGGCAGGAGAATTAGGTTGTTGTCCACAAGATTACAGCACTGAGAGGCTCTGTAGGAATACACCAACAGTAGCCCAAAGGGCAAATGGAAAGAATAATGATGCAAGTTTAAGGCTTTTCTAGAGGAAAGTACTACCCTACTAGTAGAGCAAGAAAAACCACTGCTAATTGTACAATGGGTTCTCCCATGGCAATCATTTTCAAATTATTCTCATGTCAGTGACCTTCTATCTTTCTTTGAAGAACTTCTGATCCAAGCTTTGTATTGCAGTAACAACAGCAAATTCCACTTTAAGAGTCAAATTACTCTTTCTTTGGAGTAGGAGCAGACAGTAGGCTTGCCTTGCTTGGCAACTATGAGGATCTTATAGCAGTGGTGCGATTAGTTGTTTTCAAAACAGAACAGCCAAGATGTCAACTGAAGTTTAGAAGACAATGGAAACCAGCCACTATGGAAAGCATATAGGAGAAGCACAATATGTTTCATTTCATTTTTATTTTTGAGAAGGGTTGTGTGTTCATACACAAAACCGAGAGGACAGGGTAACTCATTTCTTACCAACCGACCAGCAAACATCGATTAGATGACTCTTCTATGTGGTCCATAATTGGTCAGGCAAGGTGAATGCTGTTTGCCCGTGACTTTCTGCAAGTGGTATAGGATGGCAGAAATATAAATACGCCTATACTCACTGCATTTCAACCCTGATTCACTGTAGCTGTTTTTTAAAAATAAAAGCAGAAGAATCCTTGACTATATTTCTATTGTCACGTCAGCCTCCTCCTGTTCAAGACATTCAAACTTCTTTGACAGTGAAAAACAGTGAAGAGCACTTAAGATGCTTCTTATTCCTAGCGGACAGCAAACAGAAGGGACAGATCCTCAGTCATAAAATTGATCTCCTAGGATTTGTCTCTTCTCTAAAGGAAATTTTCTGGACAACTACCAGGAGGATATAGCAAGGTCAAAGCAGATACAGACTGATTTCTGCAAACCACACTATCCTAACCACACTATGCTTTTAAGAATTAAAGCCAAAGTGCTCATATATCCTGGCTTGAATCTGGGTAACTTTATTCCCACAAACAAGGGTATATCTTCTTGACTAAAGCAACCAAAGCTCTGTTAGTTCCTAATAGTAAACCAGAGCTAGACTGTTAATTTACCCAAAGCTTATTGTCAAAATTTATATTTTTATGTTCCATATTGTATGTTTAAATAAAAGGCATTAAACAATAATGTGAATTAAACTTTTTACAGCAATTAAAGATTTTTACAGCAACTATGTTTTTTCAATAACGTGCCTGACAACAAGTTGGGTGGCAAAAAAGTTCAATAAATATCTCTGCCTATTCACAATGCAACCCATAAAGGAGTGTATTTTATTAATCTTACATTGATACTTAAATAATCAGCATGTATAAAATTCCATATAACTACATTTAAGCATAAAATATGGGCATATAAATGCTAAAGGAAAATTTTGCAGTACAATAAATTATAGATAAATCTGCATCCACATTTGAGGTAGCAGATTTTTTTTCTAATACATTTTTTGTTGATTCTCAAAAGTTTACTTAGGATTTCTCAGTTGGTAATGCTTTTTCATCCCAGATTTAGATATAGGATAAAGTCAAAATATAGAATATGTAGAATATATCTATATAGAATCCTTAGATTCAAATGTAGGATATAAGCAAAAATCTGTAAATATATGGTTACATATAAAATCAGAATCACAAAAAGGAACAGGAATATTTATTGCAGGATCCAATCTGGGACCAGAAGTTTAGTCTTCCAAGCCACCCGCGACAGACACCATATAAATACCGCACACAGAACAGCCCAAAGCACACACTCTGCTAGAGAGAAGTTCCCTGAGGATGGGCTCCAGCATGAGTCTGAAGCTTGGATGACTAAACCTCTGGTCCTGGTAACCGACTCAGGTTGGATCCTGCAACATTATCCTGGGACATGCATATTTTGTTCTGACCTAGGCTTTTCCCAACAGCACGAAGCTGAGTCTTCGTCATGATAACCCCCTTTTATTTTATTTACAAAGAATTTCCTTTCCAACAAAGTCTGGGCCAACAGTCTTTTATAATAGTTCCTAATTACAAACCTTTATCAGGCTTGGAGAGGAGCCAGGCCTATATCTCTCAGATGCTGCAAAACTTGGCAAGCATGCCGTAATGAACGAATTGTTTCCTGCAAAGCTACCCACTCCCCTTTCATTCCTCTTTCATACTCTAGGGGAGGGGCCTTTCACCATCCACCTATGTCTTTACTTCCAAGTTGCCCCTTGTTCCTTAGCTGTTCCTTGCATCTGGCAGCTCTGTGCATGCACATGCTGGGAACAGCCTCCAGCTGCTCCTCTTCCTCACTGCTGTCTGGCTCCGAAGGCAGCTGATAATTGTCAGATGGCCCTGGCCCCATCTCTGCCTCTGATGCAAGTCTTTGGCAGAGTCTTCCTCAGCCTCCAGGACTGGCTCATGTTCCACCCCAACCTCCTCACTGTCCGAATCTGCTGCCAGCTCTGCTGTCTGCTGGCAGAGCCACAATATATTCATCTTCTTTCATGAAGAATATTTATATATATAAATTTCATTTAATTGTATGCAATCAGATTTCTATTTCGTGTACCCTCTTTTAGTTTGTGTATCTGCATTATAGATTGGGTATATCTGTTTATTAGCTCTAATGCTTGCCATTTAGATTTGAAAGACACATGGAATGAATCTGATGGAAACAAAAAAATAAAAATAAAACCACATTGTTCAATATATTTTGTATGTTGGAAAAGAATGAAGAAGAGGTCACAAGCATTATTGATATAAAAACTGGGCAAAAGAATTAAATCTGGGTTAAACTGGCTAAACTTAAAGAACAAGAGAAATGTTCATCCAAATCAAACTTTTTGACACTGCAAAATATTTAGATAACTTTTTGTTCCGGGGTTTTGCAATTTTACTTGTATCTCTGCAAGTGAATTCTGGCCAAGTTTATCTACCACTGAATGTGAAGCAAAGGTTATAGAGACCAATGTTTGAGACTGAAAAGCATTTAAATCTTCAAGGTTGAATGCTGTACTTTAGAGAGAGGAAGAGGCATTCAATTAATTAAAAACTCAAACTGGCAATAATAAAAAAAAACATTGGCTAATATAGTAAAAAAATAGCTTAAGAACTCCTACATTTCTCCTTTTTTGTTCCCAATAAATTTTAAGTTCAGTTATAACCATTGAGATTGATCTAAGTCCCAAAAGAATGGAGGAGGAATCTGATTTTTCCAGCCACTTGCTTCAAAATACAGGTAAGAAGGTAACCTTGTTGTTTTTATTTCATCAATTTAGTTTCATCAATTCATCAAAAAAGTTTATCAATTTCTTATTTTTTTTATCAATAAGGCAGACAGGTCGTGGACCACACATAGCTTTAATGGGATGGACTAGAGCTGAAGGCATTTTCTGAAAGTAGTTACCACCAAAGTAAGAAGGTAGAGTCAGGAATGTGTATCAGTGATGGGTTCCTACCAGTGTTGCTACCAGTTTGCTGAGTGTGCGTATGCACTCCCCCCTCCCCGTGTGCATGCGCTCCCCCCTTCCATGCATGCACGTACCTATTGGTATTGGTTTGGCCGAACATGTAGCTAATTTTTTTTAGCTACCGGTTTGGTCAAACCGGTAGTCATTTTTTTGCTACCGGTTCACCCAAATGACAGCTTTTTTTTTTTGCCATTGATTCGCCTGAACCAGTGTGAACCAATAGAATGCCAGCACTGATGTGTATACTCTGAATTCTTCTGGGAGAAGAAATTGACATAAGCTCAGCTTTGCCTCTATGTCCTCATCATCCTCATCATTATCATCATCATCATCATCATCATCATCATCATGAGGTTAAATCTAAAGTAGACACCAAATCTTGCAAAGCATGGGGTAAGAATGGCCAAATTTATTTATTTTATTTTATACTCAAGCTTATATACCGCCCCATCTCCGGAGACTCAGGGTGGTTCACAGCACAGTAAAAAGTAAAACAACATAACAATTGTAATTAAAATACTAATTCAACTAAAATTCTACTCTAAATCCATATTTAAAACCCCAGCTAAAATCTCCTTGGTCACCC
>JAOYMU010000252.1:40169763-40180349 GCA_025802295.1 Psammodynastes pulverulentus | reverse complement strand
CATTTTTTTATCACACTCTCTGTCTGTAGATAGTAATAGAAGAAGAGTTAACCCATTGCATATCTGGATAACATCGCTCTCACAGGAGAATGTGCATGCTATCCAGGAAACTGATAAGTTAACTGATTCTCTAAGATCAGAAACTGCAAGAGATGCCTGGGCTGCTGATAATAAACAAAGCATAGAAATAAGGGACTGTGTAGTGTGGAGAGGAAACAGAATATATGTTCCCATGAAGTTAAGACAATTAGTTCTACAGTGATGTCCTGATGCTAAACAGGCTGGGCATTATAGATTTTTATAAACATTGCATCTTGTAAAAAGATAGTTCTGGTGGCCTAGGATGCGAGTGGCAGTTGAAACATATACTCAACAATGTCTGATGTGTGCTACGTCGAAAAGTAGGTCTGATAAACCACTTGGTTTTTACAAACTGTCAGAGCCAGTAAAACCATGGCAAGATATTGGCATGGATTTTATCATTGATTTACCACCAAGCCATAGTTTTACGGTTATCTGGACAGTCATTGATCTTTTTTCCAAGCAGACACATTTTATACTCTGTGCCAGGTTACCCTCAGCCCAGCATTTAGCTGACCTATTAATAAAACACATTTATCCGTTACATGGAGTCCTTCATCTGATAATCTGATTGCCTGGTTCAATTTACAGCTAGGTTCTGGAGACATTTTGTGCAGTCAATTGGGTTGTCTCAAGGACTAAGTTCAGCATACCATCCAAGCATGAATGGAGCTTCTGGGAGAGCTAACACAGCGATCAAACATTATCTCAGTGCTATGTGTCACATCAGCAAACAGATTGGAGTAAATGGTTGCCATTTGCAGAGGTGGAATATAATAATGCCGTACATGCTAGTACAGGATTCACCCTATTCTGTATAGTGGCTGGTATGGAATTCAATCCTATACCTGAATGGCCTCAGCCTGATCAACCCCCAAGTATAGTAAAGGAATGGGCAGACAGTATATATAACACCTGGGTGGGAGTACACCAAGAGTTACAAGACACAGCAAACGATTACAAGAGACAAGCTGATAAAAAGCGTATAGAACCAAGACCCTTCAAAACGGGAGACTTGGTATACCTGTCGACGAAATATCTAAATCTCAGTCTTAGCTGCAGAAAACTAGGACCAAAGTATATTGGTCCATTCCCGATAGCCTGAGTAATCAATCCCATGACAGTGGAGTTAAAACTACCTTCTTAAAAAGATACATCCTGTATTCCATTGCAGTCTATTGAAATTAATTAACCCTGAACATCAAACAATGGACACAGTAACTCCACCAGGTCCTGTACATACCTATCACTATGAAGTGGATGAAATTTTGGACACTCGTATCTATCGAGGGAGGTTACAATATTTAATAAAGTGGAAGGGATTTAGTGAGTCCTCCTGGGTGGTTCATACTAATGTTAATGCTCCACAATTATATAACCGGTTTCATAAACAGTATCCTGCGAAGGCTGGGGCAAGTAAGATACATTACCATACACGTTCTCATGCTATTGTGTCCTGGCGAATCCTGGCGAATCCTAGCGTTTAGCTGGAGCTCGCCAACTGGCTAGCAGGGACGAAGAGGGATGGATATGTGGTCTATGGCCTCCAGAGACAGGGAGATGCGAGACACCACCCACCATGATAACGGCTTGATTGCCAGCTCCTGCTCCTGACTGTAGGGAGTCAGGGGGGTATCATTGTGCAAGTATCTACATCCTCAGTGATGTCGGGTTGTGGAGATGTTTAGGATTACAGTGTAACTTAAAAGGGAAATAGGATGGGTGATACGGCTTATGGTAATTACGGGTACTAATTGTTTGGAGGCATGGTTGTGTTCCTGGGTGGGGTTCAAATAATGTATATATAGAGCACTGGGAGATGGCTGCTCCCAGCCCTAACTTTAATCAGATATCCTAGCTTATGGATGTTTGTGCTTGCTGGTTGCCAGGAGTTGTAGCGGAATAAAGGGATTGTGAATCTTCGCTCATGTCCTCTTTATTCATCAATTGCCTTCCAGAGTTCAGTTGGACAGATGTGATTTTGTGTGTGTGTGTGTGTGTTGGAAAGAGAGATGGGGGAGGGAGGGAGGGAGGGAGAGAACACACCACTGCCAGCCTGTCCAAGGTTGGATCGGATCTCTCTCTCTCTCTCTCTCTCTCTCTCACACACACACACACACACACACACACACACACACACATATACACACACAGAGGTTGGATTGGATCTCTCTCTCTCTCTCTCTCTCAGGTGGTGGCGGCACTTCGGTGGCCAGGATACCCCACTTTCCCTCTTTCTTCTTCATGCTCTCCTCCTCCTTCTCTCACTCCACTTTTCCACTTCCACACTTTTCCACTTCCAACTTTCAGCTGGTTTTGGCACCACTTGGTTCCATTTGGTTCCACCTAGTTAAACAAGGCTTAACTAGGCCTTATTTTGAGGGGTAGGTCTTATTTTAGGCGCAGGTATGAAATCAGGCCTGGCTTGTTTTGTGGGTAGGTCATACTTTCAGGGAAACACAGTAATAGTTTCATTCACCTAAGGGAATAGTGATAATCAATATACTACCCCACAACTGGCACTACACAAAGACTTTGCACAAGTTTGTGTTGCGCACCAGTTGCAGCCTTTCCTGGATCAGGAGTCCCTGCCATCAGTCACTCAAGCCCTGGTCATCTTATGTTTGGGCTAATGCAATGAGCTCTATATGGGGCTACCCTTGAAGAACATTTGGAAACTATAACTGGTACAAAGGCAGTGGCTCTGGCAATTTTTGGGAACCTTAGGGTGGCTTATATTATACCACTGCTCTGTGAGCTTCACTGTCTGTCAGTTTGCTTCTGGGTGCAATTCAAGGTGTTGGTTATCACCTTTAAAGCCCTGTATGACATGGGTCCAGGTTTTTGAGGAACAGTCTCGTCCTAATGGGACTGGCCCACCCCAACCACACCAGCAGAGGGGATATGCTATGGGCCCTATCAGTCAGGGAATGTTGACTGGTGGAGTTCAGAAGAAGAGCCTTCACTGCCATGCTTCCCACCCTTTGGAGCATCTTAGTATGAGGTGAAATTGGCTCCTCCTGCCCTTCTGACCTTCCATAAAGGTCTGAAGAACTGGCTCTGCCAGCTGGCTTGGGGTCCCAACGGGAAAGTATCACACTGGAGGTGAATGACGAATTAAGATATAATCCCACCTCCTTCCCCCACACATCCTGCTCCATCCCTCCACATCTTTTAACTAACTACTTTGGATTATTTTTAGAAATATGTGTCTTCTATGAATTTATTGCTTTTAATTCTGTAAGCTATCCAGAATTGCTTCAAAGTGAGATGGGCAGCAAACAGTTTTAATAAAATAAATAAATAATAAATAAGGATTACCAGGGTATTTCCTCTGCTGAGGTTTGGGTCTGAGCTACACTTCCTTCATTTTTGTGCTTCAGTTGATGTAAGAATTAGTTTATTTCTTTTTTGTCAAGCATACATTAGATAATAAATATAAGTAAAAACATAAGTAGGAATATATGAAGTGAATACAAATAAGAGAGAACATTAGGACAGGGGACGGTAGGCACATTGGTGCACTTATGCATGCCCCTTACAGACCTCTTAATAAAGAGGTGAGGTCAATAGTAAACATTTTAAGGTTAAAGTTTTTGGGGTTTGGGGAAGAAACCACAGAGTCAGATAGTATATTCCAGATATTGACAGACTAACATTAGTAATTAAAGATAAGGGTGAGACAGAATATTATGAAGTCTGGGGGAAATTGCATAAATGGTTAGGTCTGAGGAAAAGAAAGTTGGATCAAAATTAAGAATATTGCCGTTAAATAAGTGGGAAGCATCTTCAAGTAAAATGAATGCAAGATGTAATAACAGATTGTAAATATGTAAATATGCATATAAAGATGTAAGATGTAAATAATTTATGATATTAGAGATGAAGATGTTAGAGATAAATGATTATCAATACATTAGAATCTATAGCAAAGAGATATGCCAGGGAAATTGCACTGTACTTGACTGGTTTTTAAATGTTTATTCAATAAAAACTTTTAAAAAATGGTATTCTGTTGCGAGTAGAGGAATGGAGGACTCTTCTTGTGAAATATTTTTGGACTTTTTCAACTGTATTAATATCCGATATGTAGTGCGGGTTCCAGATATATTATATTGAGGCAGTAGATTATTTTAGGAAATTGAGGTAGGAGCCAAAATTAAGGCAGTTTTTTTTAAATGTGTGTGTGTGTGTGTGTGTGTGTGTGTGTGTGTGTATCCTAATCTGAACAGTTGAGACCCAGTGAGACAATCGGAAAAGATAAGATCCTGTGAAGTATAGTGATTTAGAGCAGAGGTTACCAACCTGTGGTCTGCGAATCCCTGGGGAGAGGGCACGATGTCATCATGGGGGGGGATATGTGTCCATGGAGACTTGAAGCAATGTTATGATTTAAATCTTAGTTAAGTCTTGGGGGTCCATGGCCATGGTCTGTAGCCACAAAAGACATTTAAAGGGGGTCCATGGTGAAGAAAAGGTTGAGAACAACTGGATTAGAGCATTGGAATCGCAGCAGGAGACCTTGGTTCTAGTCCCAATTTAGCCATGGAAACTCACTGGGAGACAGTAGCCACAAGACTTCTAGTGAGCTTCTATGGCTGAAGGTGGAGTAGAACCCGGATCTTCCTGGTTCATCCTGTTCCACAGGTTTGTTGCAGGGAAAAACAAGACAAGGAAGTGCTTTGTGTGTCACCTTGAACTCAAAAGTAATAAATCTAATAAAACCATAAATTGGTCCTAGTGTACGTCATAGTAGATATGAGGTAAATTGAATCAACGTTGGCACATGTTGAAAGAAGAGCTTTGTTTTAGAAACTTCAAATGTCTTCTTTGCCTATTGATGTAAGACATACACATGACTATGGCTTATTTTGCTCATCACAGAAATAAATGGAACCTTCTGATAAATTCCTCCTTCTGTATGGAAAGTCCTTGCCAAGTTTTATCCTTATTTACTGTATATGGGTTTCTGTGCTTTAAATGCTTGGCATAATTGAATGAGATTTGAAGATGCAGTAGCTGCAACTTTTCAGCTGAGATTACACTGTAATCTCATACAGAGAAGATACTTTTTAAATAGGTTGGTTTTCTGCTCATTTTTGACATAAACCCAAAGCAGTTGTGAAGCTGATTGGATGTGGCTCAACATTAGTGGGAGAGATAGGAGACTATGAATGTCCAGAATTTGGGAAGCAAGTGTGACACACATTATACGCTTCAGAAAATGGCACAAATGCCCTCCCCTAGTTTCCCACCTATATCTGTTTTGCTACATTGAGAAAAGAACCATGCCACTAAATTTCTCCTGGGTTAAAAGCAATTTTCCAATAATTTCTTCAAGAAGTGGAGAGAAATAACCATTAGCAGACTGAAGAAGCAAGCAGACAGCATGTTGAGAAGTGAGTTTTAGCATAATAGCTTAATGTGTGAGTAATGACACAGGCAGCTTCTAGTTAAACTCTTTCATGAGTTTACAGTGACAGATCCATCTCCAGCCACTACACTGGCTGGTATTAGAGTTTTGCTACACAATTTAACAAGTATGGTTGGCTTATTCAGCACGCTTATTCCTGACAATTCTGAAACTATTCCCCAAATAAGTACTCTTCAATGTGATGAAAAAAAAATGTAGCAGTTCTAGAATTTTGTTACTCTATTTTAATAAAGAGAGTCAGATCAATTATTTTAATAAGTATTAGTATGGTAGTGATATTAGTAAACAATTGGCAGTTAGTCTGACTAAATAAATAATTGAATCCATGGATCCTATCAGCTGACATGTTAATGTCTTCCTGGGGACACAAATTGATCATATTTTATGCTGAGTGATTGGAAATAATTTAGAGTATACTCTACATTACTTATACACATTGTATTATGCATTTTGGGACTGATGGGCTTTTTTTAAAGTTAGCATCTTATGCTTTCTTCAAAATGCTCAATAAAACCACAATCAGGTACAATTCTGTGCTGCAGGTACGAGGAAGGAGAGACAAAATGTAAAGCCCTCTCTTGAGTTTCTTTAAACTCTCACATCTTGTGACATCTTCAGAAGCATCAGACATCATCACCATTCACCACCTGAGCCCATGGGGTTCCATGGTAATCTCTAGGGTAAAGACATCAGATATATATCATGTGGAATGTAGAATCATCCAAAAGTACTAATAAACTGCCTGAATATATCAATAAGAAAAATGAAAGTAAATAACCCATTATTCATGGAATCCATGTTATCACTTTTAAAATAGGGTTAGATATGGGCTGTGTGGATCTTCAAAAGACAGTAAATACTTTGCAATTTAGATTGGTGCATGCAAAAGTCAGTCCTGGATGACTCTCAACATCTTGATGGCACTGTAAGAAAGATACTAGAAGGTTATACAGGATTGACAATAATTGGATATGCAAAACAGGTAGAATGGCATCATTTCTATAACTCACATTTTTTTTCTTAAATGACAGCTAGGAATCTAAGAGACACCTGTCCCATTTGAGTATTAATTCATTTTTTCTAGGGATGACTATATGCAGCAAAAGATTTGGAAACCTACACAGAATAAATTATAGGGAGAATCAAGTCATGTTCTTAGGCTGAGTTTGAGCAAGGGCTCATGGATGCTACAGTGATTATAGACACAGCCTGTGTTGTCACCAGGATCCATGCATGGTACCCATAGTCACTGTATCATGAAGCAGGTATTTTCTACATTATTTACAGTAAGTAAATGATTTTTTTAAAAGTATGTTTGTGTTTTGGAATGCAGACTTTCTATCTTTGCCTTGCAGTTGGATATTAGATTTGTAAGCCCAATCTTAAATTCAATGAAGGGTTCATCAAAGTGTTTCATCTACATAAAAATAATATGTTTTTGTTAAAAGAGCCTTTTGTGAGTAGCTGTGGCTGTTATGATAGCCTGTTCTGAGAGACAGATCATAATATACCTTCAACTTGTCAAATGTGCTTATCGTTCCCCCCAAATTGATGATCCCACTTCTATCTTCATTAATAGTCTGACTATTTATGATCTACTGTCACCTCAAACTCATTGTGAATTATTCAATAAATATGCCCAGCATTTTTTGATAGATTTATACTGCAGTGGAAGATCAATACTGATGAACAAGGGATACAATGGAGTAAAGGAATTTAGATCAGAAATAGAGCACCTGTTTTATATGCAAAAGGTCACAGGTTCAATCCTTGGCATTTTGAATTAAAAAAAAATCAGATAGCAAGGGATGTGAAAAAGCTGCCTGAGACCTGGAAGTCAGAACAAAGAATACTGAATTAGAAGGACATGTCTTCTCATACAAGACTATTTCCTTTGAACACTCCATCTTAAGATACTCTTGTCATTCTTTAGCTGCTCTCTGAGGAACACCTGATAAATGTCATGTAAACCATGAGGAACCCCAGTTAGCACATTAAAAGCCTGTGATCTATTTAATGTAAAATATTTAGATTCCTCTCTATGTTTCTGAATATCTATGTGTAGAACCATGGGATAATGGAAGAAATTGCTACAGGCTGGGCTCTTAG
Organism: Psammodynastes pulverulentus; assembly: GCA_025802295.1. Lineage (NCBI taxonomy): Eukaryota > Metazoa > Chordata > Lepidosauria > Squamata > Psammodynastidae > Psammodynastes > Psammodynastes pulverulentus. The sequence continues at coordinate 40,172,725 of JAOYMU010000252.1, read as the reverse complement.
TGTAGCTATTAATGACTGCCATTTTTATATGACTGCTGAGAACATAAATGTTAATGAGACCATGGGCTATATTTAGTTTTATTTGCCATCTAGCACAAAATAAATAGTTCAGGTAAATGTACAGAAGGATAAACTATCAATAGACTCCTGAAAGCTCTGTGTAAAATCCATGACTAGCCCACCAAATGTACACATTGTCATTTTAGGGAAGATTTCCCCAGGGAAGTCATTACCTGGGTATATAAGAAGTCCCTTCCAATTAGAAACAAATCTGTGGTTTAATTTCCTCAGTTCTTTCTATTGTCCCTTGTTGCCCCCAAGCAGTTTTCAAATGGAGCAGCTCTTGAGTCTATAGAGCAAAAAGATAACTTTTATGTAGAAGATTTCCTAGTTGTGGGAAAACTTTTAGGACTATCATTTTTTTCACAGATGAATTCTGAAATATGAAGAAATTTTCAAATGTAAATTTTCCACTGATATACTATCCTTATAATTTTTAAAAGTAATGTTTATATTTTATGTTATTGTATAGCGAGTTGATTTTTTAATCCTAGACAAAAAGAAAAATGGCCCAAAATACACAAGTGGTTTAGTTAGACTTAAATGCAACCATTACAGTGGAACCTCGGGTCGCGACCGTAATCCATTTCAGGACTTCAGTCACAACCCGATTTGGTTGCGAAGAGAAGCGAGACTGACTGCGCATGCACCTACAATTCTGCACATGTGTGGAAGGGGAAATTATTACATAAAAAATTATTACATTATTGTTATGAAATTAATTACATAAATTTATCTGCTACAATGTTCTACCAGTCAATGACTTTGTTATCTTCAACTATAACTTTACAAGAGCTCATAATAGATATAAACTTAATGTTAACCACTCCAAACTTGATTATAGAAAATATGACTTCTGCAACAGAGTGGTTAATGGAACACATTACCTGATGCTGTTTTCACATCCCCTCATCCTCACTCCTTTACCCTCAAACTAACCACTATAGACCTCACCCCATGCCTAAGGGGTCTGTAAGGGGCATGCATAAATGCGCAATCGTGCCTACCGTCCCTGTCCTATTGTCCCGAATTATTTGTACTTATTTCTTGTTTTCTTACTTATGTTACATATATTTGTATGTTATGTTTATTCTTATAGTTATTCCTTGTAAGCATTTGATGAATCAATCAAATCAAATCAATCAATCCTTGGGGAGGAAAAAGTTCCATATTCTCTTCTTCAGAGGATTCAAAACTGCTATCTCAAACTAAGCTATCATTTAATGATACTCTTTAGTAAGAGTGGCCCATGCTTTGAGAAGCTTCCCTTCCTGTCAGATGATCCGGGAACTGCACTGCACATACCGTAGAAGAAAACCATGGCACAGGACGGGCTCTCTTTGAGAACAAAATGGCCATAAAAACCACATGACAGGCTTGTAAAATCCAATCAGCTATTCATGAAACATGACCCAGGGGCATCTAATCTTGATTGCTTTATTATCTTTTAAATAAAGAACAAGTCTCCATATGCCAGTGTGCATAGTTTTTTGGCAAAAGAGAAGAAGCTGCTGCCTGAAAAAAAAATTGAAACACAGGTGCTGGCAGTTAGGTTTCTTCAAGGAGAGCTTGAAATCAACATAGAAAAATGGGTAAAGTTTACAAAAGCCCTACCCTTCATTGGCACCTTATCATAATTTTTCATATAGTATGCATATATTTCAAGCAATGGCCAAAAGCATTTTCTGCTGCTATTTTTTTGGTAAAAGCCCACACAATTTGTTGCCTTGTCACTAAATTTCAATCGGTACCAAGGGAAAGAGATGGGAGATTATGAATAATCAGTATGTGAGGAACTGTGGGATTTGGTAATAAGCTGAACCATTTATCTGGAACGTATTCCAATTTAGTAAACTGGGCTAGATTTTATTTTCAAAGCATTTAACTCCCCACTGGTGAATAATAATCTTTTCTCCTATTAGAAAATCAACCCGGTGAGCCTTTTTGTATCCATGAAAGTTAGGAAGCATTAATCAAAGCGGATAACAGCCAAATTTTACTTTGAAAGAGATATCATGATTGTGCTTATCCTCTCTGCAACCATCAAGGTTACTTATTTGTGATTTGTGGGAAGTGAGATACTTAAAAGTCTTAAATATCACAATGGGACTCAACACATAGGCTCAAGATGCGGTTGAGAATTTGATTTGATGAAATGTACGTTGCGATTTGTCTTTCTGACTCTTCTTAGGGCTGCTTCATGTTGTTCAAATTCCAGTTTATAGAAATGGCCATTCTTTTTCTGTGGATACAAAATATAGTTCATTCTAGCCTAGGCCTGGGTATCCTGTGAAGTAGCACTAGTTTTTCAGCTACATACTGTATTATGATGTATCCGGTGATTGACATTCTGCCTTACTACTCCATGCATGCAGTGTTAAATGGACAGCAAAGCAGGAGGCTTATTGATTCCTGACACGCAACCATAAATAAGGAGCTGGACTTTTCAACAATTTTTTGAACTGTAACGAAAAGGTGTATAAACCCTTTCTTGCTACAAGTCTGAGAATGTCATATCTGCTAACGCCATTGCAGATAGGAGATTGGCAGTGATATATGCAAAATGCATATATTCGGCCTCATAAAGCAGGGATCCATGAAGGGGATTGTGTGTGAATATGCACCTTCAAATCAGTTTTTGACTTCTGGTGACTATCTGGACCAGCCTTGCAGTTTTCTTGACAAGATTTCATAAGTGGATCGCCACTGCCTCCTTCCTAAGACTGAGAGAAACTGACTGGTAGGTCACCCAGCTGGCTTTGTTCCTAAGGCAGAACTAGAACTCACAATCTCCTGGTGTCTTGTCCAGTGCTTGTAACCACTACTCAGGCCCGGATCCAATAAGTGCGGGGCCCAATTGGATTTTTTTTGTGGGGCCCTCTATATATTAAATATTTAAATA
>JAOYMU010000252.1:40070856-40081793 GCA_025802295.1 Psammodynastes pulverulentus | reverse complement strand
AGAATTCCTGAACTAACATGACTGAAGGAGGAATTCTGGGAGTTGAAGTCCATAAGTCTTAAAGCTGTCAAGTTTGAAGACCCTAATTTACAGTATACCTCTGTCTGAAAATACATCCTTCCTAATTCTAGGTGAAACTTGTTCATTCCTGTTCTGTGTTTAATAACTTAATCACTGCACCATGATTTGATTTCTGTTTATTCCTTTGGGATAAAATTAAATCTAAATGTGTAATCCCATTTCCATATTTTCTATCAAATCCTATTTGCACTCCTCATCCATGGACTTAAAAGATGGGAGAGAACACTTCTTAAGCCCTAGAGTCCTAAGCTTTCTTCCCAGAAACATCAAAGATCGTGGTGATGCAGTTTAAGGTACTTTTGGCAATATGCTTTCTTCTTACATGTAGTAACAGAAAAAGGTACATGTTGGTAGTTTTGCTAAGTCTTGGAAATTTTTATGTCCTAATCCATGCTATGGCATACAGTACATTTCACAATCTGATGGGTATGGTTAGCTTATGTTAGTTTCCATTCCTCATAATAAATCACCAACTTCCAAGATTTTTCTCTTTTAAAACAGAGTTGCATCCACTATGTCTTTTATGATTTGAAGGCTGAAGCTGGTGAAGCAGGAATCAATTCTCAGGCCAGACAGATTTGTTTTATAAAATATGCAACAGATGTGTCCAACTCCCAAGACTTTGAAAAAATAGCAAAAGACCATTGACCCAGATGAGAAGAAAAGGCCTAGCATTTAAATCGGGGTGGTGGTGGTGTATACATATGCATATATATTCTGTGGTAAGTAGATCTTTCTCTTTCTTGTTAGCAATAAGACATCTAATCTGCAAATGTTGAGTTGGTGAAATTTCCACTGTTAGCTGCATTATTCAATGTAGGGTTGAGTTTCTGGAAAGTGAAGCTTTGTTTTTTGTACACGGTGTGCAACCTGATACCACCAAACTCCTCTAAAGTCTCAGAGAATCTCAAACATTCTCACAAAATACAGCAGTTGTTTCTAAACTCTAGCAGAACAGATAATTTCAAGATGAAATTGCTTTTGACTGCCACTTTCATTCACTAGCATTGCTTTTTTTTTGGTTTGATTCTCTGTTTTATGGAGAAGTGTTTTTTTTCTGACAGCTCTTGTTGTACCTACTTTATTTGATCTAATAAATCACCACCTGTCCTTATAAGCTGAAAAACAACCACTAGCTGCTGTAATTTTCACATTTTGTCTTGACGCAGCTTTTTAAATGTATATTTGCTGTAAATATATTCCCTCAGATTGTTGTTTTTTTGGAAAGGAATAAAAACATGCCATAAGCATTGCAGGTCACAACTGCAGAATCGCAAGATAGAAACAGAAAGAATGTTTTATTCCCATTTTATTTTCTTAGAGCCTTTGATTAGTCAAGTAATCTTAGGGTGGGATTAATTGTTCAGATGCTCTTCACATCAAACCCTTGTGACTGACTTTGCTCTGCCAGCTCATAAAATGCCTGTCTTATATCCTTCATACACTCTATGCAACTATTTCTCATTATCCAGTAGATTACAGGGGTCCCCAAACTTGGCAACTTTAAGACTTATGGACTTCAACTCCCAGAGTTGCCAAGTTTGGAGACCCCTGAATAGAAAGTAGAAGCAGTCAGTTAGTGAGTCACACAATAAGGGTGAAGTCCTGAAGGACAGACCCTAATCAGCAACTACTCAGGAGATTAATTTTTCATTTCACCCATATCAGGAATACAATTCCTCAAAATACAACTTCAATATAACAGATATTAACAGATGTAGGAGCACCTCCCTTATTAACATCAATGGAAAGATAAGTCTAGAAACACATCTGCATCTGTAGATGAACATGCTTCTTGTCGACTAACATAAGCACACCAACTGTTTCTTATAAGCAAAATTCCTGGATCTGGTATGTATATATAACTGCAATGGTACAACAAAGGCATGTATTCATACAAAACATTTGTATGCTATTTCCTACTAATACATCTGAAGCACTTTACAATATTACCCAAATAATTAAAACATTAGCCTTACAAATACAGTATTAAAAGCATAGAGTGAAACAAAGCTTTCAGTGAAGAAAATAAAATAGTGACACTATCCTCCTAAAAGATTCTCTGTACAATTATCTTTGAATCGTTCCAGAACAATTTTAGGGGGTATTTTTCTGTCTTTGTGGAATGATGAAGCAGAAGGAGAAAGTTCAAAAGAAAGGTACAGAATGTAGTGTGGGGAAAGAATCTTTTCAAAACTTTTAGACTTTTAATGTAAAGCAGCTTAACATTTTAATTCCAATACCCAATTCCTATGTTGTTTCTCCAATACGGTGTTCTTCAATTTTGGCAACTTTTAAGCAGTGTGCACTCAACTTCCAGAATTCCTCAGCTAGTCATGCTTCCCCTTATGCCAACCTCCAAGTTATTTGGCTAAGAATGATTTGCCCATATACTTATTTCTTATATTATAATTTATAAAACTGTTTAGCCCAGGATCAAATGATGTATCCTCATAATCAATCACTCTGGGCTTTCTATTTTATTTATTTTTTCCTCACCATCTTCTCTATTAATGAGCCTGGAGACTTGCATTTTTTTTAAATTTTCAGCCATATCCTTCATTTTATGCTGCTAATCCATTCCTTTTTCTCCTATATTCTGTTTGATGAAGCCAGGCCTGAGGAGAGGAGGGGTGCAGCCGGTACATTGTTCTGGGGCCCATGGAGCTCAAAGGGGGCCATAAAGGGGAATTTTTTTTTTTTTTAAATTAAAAATTTTTTTACAAAACCAAATTTTTAAAAAGCATTCGGGGCAAAGCTTGATTTCAGTACATTCGGTGCAATACTTTTTGCCTAGTTCCACCATTTTGCTTGCGACAGGGATCAACTCCCACCCACTAATCAAGGAAGAGCTTTGTGGGTGTGTCCCAGGAAAGAATAGCCAATTGACTTAGAAATTTGTTACGTTCTTCCATGAGCAAAATCGGCAGCCCTGGATGTAGCCGGGGGGGAACGAAAGTAAGGCTTCAGCCACTGACTTAAATGTCCATATAAAAGTAACAAAGTAGGGCAACCAAGAACAGCCCCTTTCGTATATAGATGAGGCTGCTGCTTATTGTAAAGCCCTCTCCCTGTCCCAGAGATTTTAAAACCTTTTAAAATTTATCCCTCTCACACACAAATGCACAAGTACTTCTTTGCTCCCACCCTGACACATCTGTATGTTTCACTTCTTGTGCATTTGCTTTCCGTATGAGAAGCAATTATCAAAAGTAATAGACAGAGCCGTTCCATGCAGTTGTAGACTTAAAATAGTGCATTCTGAATTAATGAAAGAGATACAGTTGCTGAAGAGAATTGTGGGGGGGAAACGCTGGTTGTGTATTTAACCTGCCAGAACAGCAATTTCCCAGGCCATTCCTATCCTCGTTTACCTTCAGGGACATAAAGAAAACACAGCAAAAGTTACCAATTTTAAGAAGGGCAAAACCTTGCATTCCAGCTCCACCCCCAAATTAAAACACATATTCATTTAAAAGCTATGTTTAATAACAAGTCTTATCAGACCCAGTGATTGAATTAGCTAGGTCTGGATCAGTGTTTCTCAAGTCTGACAACTTTAAGATGCGTGGACGTCAACTTTCAGAATTCCTCAGCCAGTGACTCTTAAGTCATTTGCAGCTATATTTTTAATATGTATCACTTAATGAACCCTCCTGACCTTAATCTCCTTTTCCCATTAGCTTGTGCAATGCAATTCGGTTGCCATCATTTTATGCTTATTAAAATATCCAAATCTGAAGTTTGACTGCACTTCCAGTTCCATTTGGACCACAGTAAGAATGAGGTAGAGTTCTTATGAGGTAAAGAACTTGTGGATTAATTTAACAGCTAGATTAATATGAAGTCATTATTCAGCAGCACTAGCCAATGAAGGAAGATGTGAAATCTTGGAGAATCGGGATAAAAATAAGTTAAGCAGAGTATATAAAAATGGTTGTACTAAGATAAAACAGTTTGTATGCGTTCATATGTCCAGCTAGCTCATACCATTCTCTATGTGAGGTTGAAGAGGTAGTGCTGTTCCTGCAGATACTTTTTGCCCCTGTAACTACTAAGTGTAGGTGAGCATGATGTGCCTCAAGTGTGTAGAAATGGACAACTGTGCCACTGTGAAACAAAATACTGAGCTGAGAAAACTTTCAGCCTAGCCTTTCATGGTTTTTTAGGGGGGGGGGATCCTTTCCCAATGTTCTCCTTAAAACTTTTCAAGAGAATAATAAAGTAAAAAAAAATCAAAAGCAAGAGTAGACATTCTTTTTTATTCAAGATTTTAAAGCATATGGTGTACAATTTTAAAAAACCTGAAAACACCAATCCAGAAGCATAAGAAGAACCAATCAGAAAAACATTTCAAGAAAAGTTAAAAAAAAAAATCTTAGGAGGAAAAAATAGCCAGTTTGTTACATCTGAAACAGAGCATGCTATAACTAGATGATCTCAGTTGGTAGAAAATGCCACCAAATAGGAAGCACCACTTAAAGGCTCACTTCCATGAAATTCCTAGAACGATTTACTGAAGGGGAGCCTTGGTGCTCTCTCGACTTGGTGGTTTTCTTGCAGATGTTTCATTACCAAACTAGGTAACAGCATCAGTGCTAGAAGGGAGTAACATACACACTGACTCAGCAGATTAATGAAGAAACTGGAGAGGGAGGTAGATATCCTGATCCCAGGCCCCTCTAACAGTTATTACTGTATCAAGTTTGAAGTTGTATCTGGAAGCAAAGTAGCAAGTATTATATTTGGGGTAAGAATGATGTTAAGAAGCAACTTGTTATACCGGTAGTAGTTTAGGCATCCTGCTAGAAACAAGGAGACTGAATTCTAGTCCCCAATAAGCACAAAAGCCTGCTGGGTGATTTTCAGCTAGTCACTCTCTCTCAAGGAAGCTGGCAATGGCAAATCATTTCTGAAAAACTGCCAAGAAAACTCCAGGGACTAGTCTAAGCAGTTGCTAGGAGTCCAAAACTGACTTGGAGGTATACACACAAGAGTGGTGTCATATGCTGTGCTCTCTTAGTCAAAACACATTTGTAAATTACAAGGTAGGAAGTCCTGGGCATGGCGTTATGCACACCAATCTCCCCAATTAGGGATTTCATTGCCACTGATCCTAAATCCTTGCTGCTCAAAATGTTTCAAAACCCACCTATAAGAGTCTCACCTCTATAGTTCCCTCCTAGAGGGAAAAATAAATAAGTGTTGCTACTGCTTGCTTGGCTAACCAAGAATATTTCTGAGGAAAAAAATAACCATTTCTCTTTTCTACTGACTATGAATGCTAATTAACGGTATCTGCCAATGCTAACATAAATCAAAACTGCCCAAGTGTTCTCCTGGGTCCTGTGCTGGAAAATATCAGAGCTGAAAAGGGAACAAGGTAAAAAAAAAAACAACCACCCAACTCAGAATGTTTCTTTTTTTAAATTAATGATAAAATATTGGATGTCAATGTGCAGCACTTTACAGACTGCACTGGGCAGACCTAGTAGTAATTGTGATAAATGGGAGGGAGAGGGCCACGGCTACAGTCATTTAAATGATTTGGTGGGTTGAAAATATTACAATTGATTAAAGGTCAAATGCTTCAAAAATTTATCACCATTGTATATATTTTCTCCTGACATGGCATCACTTATGCTTTCTTGCAATGTGCAGAAGAAAAACCCTACTAAAGAGATTATTTGTAAAACTAGGGTACAGTTTCTGGTTTTGCCATCAGGAGTACAACTAATAGAAATTAAGCCTAACAATTAGGTCAACAATAAATGAAGAAATAAATCAATAAAACATGGACTATGGCTATCCATTAGTTTCTGATAAATTCAATCACAGATAAATCCAATATGTGGACTATAGAAAAATAACAGTTGGGAGCTGATGCCTCTCAGATTGTTTCGTTTGTGAAGAAAAGTGCCTACAACTTCATCAAGGAAACCTAAAATTCTGTTCTTAAAGCCAAAGCCAAAATAAATAAAAATGTTTCAGGAAGAAGTTCAGCTTTAGCAATGCAAAGCATTTTTTTTTTTACATTATTTCAGGCTTTGCATCTACTGTCTACATGAAATCAACTCTGAAGAAGCATAGACAATTTCTTTCACCTAAGTATACATAAAATGACAAATAATTAATTCTGCAAGAAGTTGCATTGGTCAGGAGATTGTCCTTGACTTACAACAACAATCTGGACAGGAATTTCCATCATTAAGTAATGCAGTCATAAAGTGAGACATTGTGTGACTCTAGTGCTCAGTGATGGCAACCTTGGCACTCCCCTTGTGTTGTTAACTGAGAATCATGAATCATTGTGAATACCTAAGCCAAGCCATTTCAGGCTTCACCCCATCCCGTCCTAGCCTCAGAAAGGTAAGGAATTGTCTCCAACTCCCCCCACCTGCCTATCTCCCCCACCCTTCACAGCCCTTTGACCTCCTTGAATCTGCCTTGCAAAGTGACAACTGGCCCCATAACCACATGAATTTGGGGCTGTTTACTATACTCTCAGAAATTGCAGCTATCCTAGCCCAGCCCATTCACAGTCAAATTGACTTCACCATCCTACACTCCAAGATTCTTGCTGCCCTGCACTCCACCATTCCAACTGACCTTCATCAGCTTATTTCTCAGAGGTCGTATTCAGCAGGTTCTGACCAGTTCTGGAGAACCAGTAGTGGAAATTTTGAGTAGTTCAGAGAACCAGCAAATACCACCTCTGATTGGCCCTGTCCCATCTATTCTCTGCCTCCAAAACAGAGAACGGAGAATGGAGCTGGAAAGCAGGTTAGTGAGGTGGGGAGGGAATGGGATTTTGCAGGAACCTTCCCCCAGGAGTGGGGAGGGAATGGAGATTTTACAGTATCCTTCCCCTGCCATGCCCACCAAGCCACGCCATGCTCACCAAGCCATGCCCAAGAACTGGTAGTAAATTTTTTTGAATCCCACCATTGATCCAGTCCTATATTTTTATAATTTTACATGGTGTAGAAATTGGATGCACTGTAGTTGGAAGATGCATGAAGCATTATTAAATAAATACATCTTGCCTCATGTTCACTCAAATCTGGTAAATTTTATGCAAACACAAACATGCATACTGTTTGGCTAAGATAGGCCACTCTCTGAAGACAGAGTCAAGTAAATATGCTGATTTGATTTCAGCCTAGTCAGTGGAGAAAACCACAGTTATAATAATTGAAAAAAAAGTAATTGAGTTATTCTTCAAATGTCATTGTTAGAAACAGTACATGGAAACACATGGTGACTATGTGCAACTTGGCAAGCCATCAGCAGACTTAGTTTACTTAGGCAGACACAAGGAATGTTTATTCATGACCTAAACCAAAGAAACATTCCATGACTACAGAACTTTGAATTACTCTTCAAAATACTTTTGAAATTTGAGAAAGTCCTGCTGAAAATCTTCTGACCAGGGCTGTTTCAATCTATAGATAGTCTTCAACTTATAACCACAATTGGGATCAGAATTTCCACTACAAAGCAAGATAATCATTAAGTGAGTCATTTTATAATGTTTTTGCTATGGTTGTTAAGTGAATCACTGCAGTTATTAAATAAATCACACAGTCATTAAGTGAATCTGGCTTCCCAGATCGACTTTGTTTGTCAGAAGCCAGCTGGGAAGGTCACAAATGGTAATCACATGATCCTGGAATGCTGCCACTGTCATACATACATGTGGTTGGCCAAGTGCTGAAACTTTGATCATGTGACTGTGGGGATGCTGCAATGGTCATAAGTGCAAGTACTGGTAATAAGTCACTGTGTTCAGTGCTGTTGTAACTTCAAAAGGTTGCTAAATGAATGGTTGTAAGTCAAGAATGACTGTATTTGCAGTCACTGATGTCTATTTGTCTATATATTTTATACAGGCCTACATCTCTATATTTATACTTGAACAATGGAGAAAGTCAAGGATTCTGGAGGTTGGGAAATACACGCCAAACCTCATGATAAGTGAGATACAGAGGAAAATTAGTTGCAAGAACATGGACAGCATTTACTTGCCAAGAATGTGTCCTTCTATCAAAAATAAATAGGGACGGGGAAAAAAAATATTGCTGAAGATCTTGGATTGAAAGCTTGTCCCCTTATAATCCTGAATAGAAAGCAAAGAAAGCAAGAAAACCTGAGACAAAGAATTGTGGTTTGTCAGCTAATGACCACTGAAAGGCGTTGGGGTAATAATAGATATTTATGCTATTCATACTCAGGGAAAATAAGAGTTTATCAGGCTTTATCAAAGAATAATGCTACAGCACTCAAGCAATATCAGAGAGGGAGGGAAAGATATGGTTCCAGGATCCGGGAAAACATTTTCTGCTTCTTTAAAATTATTGAAGTTTATACAGCCTTCTGATTATGAATTCACAATGGATAGTGACCTACATGTATTATGTGAATAAATCAATTTATTTGTATAGATTTTCTTATTTTTGCATTCATACTTTAGGGGTTGTTCTTCTAGTCATAAGGAAGTTGAATTCCCTTCCTCTTGAGCTTTAGAAATCTTGTTTAGCAGTATCTCTCAAGTACTGAAATTTCAGCAAACATTGTCCATTTTCTTCACATTATCTTTAGGAACTTGTTATTTTGAGGGGGGGAAAAAGAAGGGTAGCAAATTGTAATTCTCAGGAAGTTTAGTTCAGCTTCAAGGCATTTTCTGCATTTCTTTTTAACCCCAGCATACCTGCAGTCTAGATAATGCTTCTTTGAAGATGCAAGCATCATCCTAAATGAAGAAAAATAAACATCTTAAAGGATGAGTGGAGGTAGATAAAAATTGCGTCTTTTTCATAGAAATTGAGTTGTCTTCTCAATAGCTTCTTGTGTTTTGAGCAGAAATGGTTAACTGCTCCTGCAAACTTAATAGAGAAAAGAAAAGAAAAGAAAAAAAATGTTTGCATCTATTAACAAACAGATTCAGAGTGGAAAAATAAATATAATCAAAGCAATGATTAGGAATTTGAAGCACAGAAAACACAATGCCTTGCACTCCTCACCAGTACTGAAAAATCATTAGCCATGGACTCCTGCCATTTGTCCATCAGTGCCTAATTGTATTCACTGCAGGAACAAAGTGAAGGAAGTGACATCACATGATGCTGGGAAGGATGAGCCTGAAAAAATCATATGCTTGGGATCATCTGCCTGGCTGCACGCTTTAAAAATACTAATTGAAATGCTTTGGACTCATCCAAAGGAGATGATGCCATCAGTATGACCGGGTTGACTAGGAGGGTTTTGCCTCCCCAAACTCTCTGAGGGGGAAAAGGAGGAGCAGCAACCCGGGAGCGTGCTGAAACAAGGATGCATTCGAGAGAATTATATTTTAGCTGATTGGAAACATACCTCATTGTTTGTGTGTCCCAAGCACCCAGTGCTTAGCAGCTGCAGTAATATCAATGGGCAATTGAAACTGACCCTCATTAGATTAGTGCTGAGCTTATTGCTTGTGCCAGTCTCATTATTATTGGTAAGTAAACTGGCAGATTGTCAGGATGCCTCATGGCAAGATGAGCTTTTGCAGCTTTTTGTTTGCGCTTATAATAAACAATGAAGTTAATGCAATCCCTTGGGCCCAGCCACGTCTCAGATGTTTTTTGCGAGGAGCAATCAGCTTGCTGGAGTAAACAACTTCTTATTTTAAGAAGCAGTATTAATTAATTAAAGCAGGAGGCATGAGGCTGGGAAAGAGAGAGCAAGCGAGCGAGAGCACCTGTTAATTATTTCCTGTCACCTGCCCCAGTGAAGCCCGCCAGTCGGAGAACGTGTTGGTGGTGCCTTCAGCGCGCTCGGCTTGTCAGCTGAGCCGATTGTCAATTGGAGCTTGCAAGAGCTGACAACTTTTGACAGGGCGCAACTAGATGTCACATCTCATTCTGATGTGGGTGGGTGGGTGTACTTGTGTATATTGCTTTGATTGTCAGGAGAACACTTGGTGATGACCCAAACTGTTTTTTGCTTCTCAACTCCATGTTCAGTTCACATTGAGTTAAAGATGAAACCATGGGCTCTGTTAAATGACTAGCAGCCCAAGTCTGCTGTTTTCGCAGCTGAAATGAAGCAGAGGCTGAACAGACACTTCTGATTATTTAAGTGGCTGGGATGATATAGGAATTTATGTTTTCACTACTTTGTGGGTTTGTATCCTTGCACAGATACAGTAGGACTTGGTCTTCTAAGCCATCAGTCTGCTTTCAGATATGGACCAGTAAGTGAGTAGAAATATTTCTACTCACTTCTACTTCTACTTGTACTACTACCAAACATCAAATTACTTGACATCAAATTAAGAGCCATGGTGGTATGGTAGTTAGAATGCAGTATGGCAGGCTAACTCTGCCGACTGCCAGCAGTTCGATCCTGGCTGCTCAAGGTTGATTCAGCCTTCTATCCTTCTGAGATTGGTAAAATGAGGATCAGATTGTTGGGGGAAATATACCATAAACTGCTTAGAAAGGGCTGAAAAGCACTATAAAGCAGCATATAAGCCTAAGTGGTATTGCTATTGCTCTACTTCTACTTGAAAACACAGCTGTAGTAGATGTAAATGAATTGTAGGCATTTTGTTGGCCCAGTGTATGTGGAATATGTCTTGGAATAATAGTTCTGTATCTGGGATCTTTTAACCAGACTGTGGTCTAACCACAATGCTAGGAAGTCAGGAAGAGCAAGAGACTGAGAGTAAGAGTGTGAGAGAGAGAGAGCAAGAGAGGGAGAGAGGGGGGAGAGAGAGAGCAAGAGAGAGGGAGAGAGTGTGAGTGAGTGAGTGAGAGAGTGAGAGAGCAAGAGAGAGGGAGGGAGAGAGAGAAAGTGAGAGAGCAAGAGGGAGG
>JAOYMU010000252.1:39893806-39904762 GCA_025802295.1 Psammodynastes pulverulentus | reverse complement strand
GTGGGTAACCATTGGTCTGCAGTGGTGGAGGGGGGGGGACGAGAAGACCTCCAAGGTCCCTTCCATCTCTGTTATTCTATTTCTTTATAATGAAAGCAAACTGATGGGCTATTTAGTCCCAAGGAAATTTTCTCGTACATACTAGGACTTGCATCTTCTTGTTAACCTCCTTTTCTTAAACTAATGCCCTTCAACAAAACTTATCCAGGGATTGCATCCATGTCAACCACCATATGGCAGCCAAGAAATAGAACCACTACCTTTTCTGGAATATGATAGGCATATTAGTTATAAGGAAATTTTATGGTTCATTGCATAGTCACCCAGATGTTTAGACTGAATTTGGCATTTTTGTGTACCTATTTAGTCTTTCCCAAGGACCTGAGATAAGCAGTTGTGATTGTCTGATGGTATGAAAGGTATCATTGCAAGATATGAGCTGTTCCAAGTAAATAATTTTTCTTCCAGTAATCCTGCAGCTGTTGGCTCTGGTTGCTCAGCCAACATATCTGAATCCTGCAGTCCATTTCACACCAGATGTTCAATACTTAGTGCAGTCTTTGTTGATCTGGGTGACAACCAATCTGGTATGTGTAAGTTACATCTCGCCATATTTTTATGAGAGAGGCATTCTTCATCTGGGTCCTTTGGCAAAACCTATCCAGTATGATTGAACCTCTGGCACAGTTCTCATCCTCCTCAGAGCATGCAAGCCCACAACCATATCAAGGAAGTGCATTATTACTGTTGCTCCGATCACTCAATGGGTATAAGAGAAAAGAAAAAAGAACATGTAAGTGACTAGGTAACCAGAGTCTTCTGCATGTCAAATAGTAGAACCTTTTCACCTATTAGATGTTGGGAAAGGTTACAGTTTCAACCAGAGCATGGTCCTTGGAATATCAAACATGAAATCTACATGGACATAAAGGCAGCATGGATCTATTTTACATACATGATAAAGTCTTTTTGAGGAGGCAGCAGGATTTAGGGAGGTATGATTCTCCAAGATTGTTTGGGAAGTACAGCTAAACAGCTGAGTGAATGTGCTACTCTAGCCTTTACCTTATTATATTTAATAATAAGAGGCCTAAAGGCATTTTAAATATTTGTAGAATGTGTGAACCTTTTCTCAGAATACTGCAAGTTTCAAATGAAACAGAACAATGCATTTGTCTTTAGGCTCCTGCAGCTGACTGATTGTTGGGGGGAAATCTAGAGAGACAGAGAAGAGAACAAGAGATTGACAAATTTAACTGGTTACTCAAGGGAGCAAAATGACTGCTGTGTAGTGTCACACAGCTACTAATCCTTCAGAATCAAGTGGAACAATGTTTGGGGGGGAGAGATGAGAATGAAACAGAAGCCTTTTATGTCTGACTTCATAGGTCATCCACCCCATGCAATGTGCTTTTTCTGTGAATCTCTCAGCTAAGTACTTCCAGCAATAGCAGTTCAAGAACACTGAACAAGAAAAACCAACAAAGAACAAGACACACAATGAACCATAGAGAAATACCACTTAGCTGGCATATTGCAGAAGCCAGAGAAGATTATCTATCTTTGCCATAAACAATTTGATGGAGTGTTCATTTTAAGCAAAATGTGGAATATTTAAAATTCATTGCCATTGATAGGCATACACAGTAAGGCTAGTGTTCAGTCTTGCAAGGGAGAATTAGACATTGTTAGTTTACAAATTATTGGAAGGGGGCACAATATCTCTCACGATGATGCTACATAATCAGGATCATAAAATTTATTTCATTATATCCCCCAACTCATTTTAGCCTTTTACTTTACTTAAAAGGCAGCACAGGTTTGTATGAGCCCTCTCTCACACAACAGGATTAAGACAACATCATGGAAGATAGGAACAGAAGGAGCTACAAGATAATATTACAATGGATAATATAGGGCGAGGTATGAAAATCTAGAGGATTTGCCAGAGTAGAAATTTAAGAACACCAGATTTCCACCCTTCTTATTTGATTTATTTAAATCAATCAGAGTAGATCTGGAAAAGGACTTTGGAGGTCTTCTAATCCAGCTCCCTGTTCAGACAAGTGATTGCCCAGTGTCTTCTTTAAAAATCCATTGATGAAGCACCCACCACTTCTGAAGTCAAGCTGTTCCACTGGTTGATTGTCCTCACTGTTAGGAGGTTTCTCCTGGAATTAAGGATTTAGAGAGCTATCCATCTCACAGGAATGATTCTGGGCAGCATAAACAATTAAAACCATTGCAATAACATATACCCCATGATGTCCTGGTTAAAATAAAATCCCCAGAACAAAAAAGCAAATCACCATCAGAGATCAACTAACCCTCCTGGCCAAATGCTTAAGGGAACAAGCCAGTCTTCAAAGCCTTACCAAAGGCTAACAGTTTCAACCTTCTGGTGGAATTTTATCATATTGAAAGAAAATGAAGCTGCAAACCACTGGAAAATTAGAAAATGAGGCACTTGCATATATCTCTAAGGTACACACACTGAGCTGAGTATGATTTGTAATGACCATATTAAATGTCCATACAGCATTGTTTTCTTGCTCAGAGTGCAGGAGTAGTTTACCGTTACTGTTTCTGGGAATGTTTTTTTTAAATTTATTTTCATTTAAACTGATTCATAAACGAGCAAGCTGAAATTATCAGAATATCAACAACAGAGTTGGAAGGGACCTTAGACACCTTGTTCAAGTGGGAGATTCCATACTATGGGTGTCAAACTTGCGGAGTCATGTTGCTGTCACGTGACTTTTTGCAACATTTTTCCCATTTGCGGAGCTGGAGTGGGCGTGGCCAGCGCATGATGCATCAGGCCTGCGGGCCGCCAGTTTGACACCTGTGCTCTATACCATTACAGACAAAAGTGGTTATCCAATCTCTTCTTAGAAACCTCAAGTGATTGAACCCCCACTGAAGGCAAGCCGTTCCACTGGTTAATTGTTCTAATCATGCTTATCATGCTTCAGAGATATTATGTGAAGACATAGTTTTCTTTAAAAAGCATGAATAAATTTAATAATGAATGAATGAATGAATGAAATGAAATGAAATGCTGAGAAAAGTGGAAGGAAAGAGAAGAAAACAGCCAGCTGGAAGGGAATGGACTCAATTAACCTGTGATGGAAAACCTGAATGATCAGGCTGGGCACAGATTGTCACATAGAAAATCTATCTAGGCAGTTGCTAAGAGTCAACATCAATTTGATGGCACATAACCAATAAATCAATCAATATGTTTATTTAGTAATATAAGTAATAATGTTGATTTAAATGTAAAGGTTGATTCAGTGACCTCCTATCAACAGAACAGACAGTACTGACTGGATTTTTTTCCTCCCTCCACTGTAATCTCTCTTCTGTAGATATGGAGAAGACTCTCTTCACAAAAATTAGAGATTTATGAGAGAAATTGCAAAGAACATAAACTTTCAGAATGTAACTGGAAGCCTATATGCATTACGGATGTAGCCAATTAAATATTAACTTTCCTTGTTAAACAGCTAAGTGAAATACATGAATCAATTATACTGAAAGTTGGTTCTAAATAAAGTTATTACTACTTCAAATTATTCAACATGAAAGTCTTTTTTTCTGTATTGTACATTGCATCCTGAATGCCCCATGAAAGTGTATGTTCTCCTAAGAGAACACATAAACACAAAATAAGCCAAATAACCAGAATTTTGAATGCCACAGCTGTACTGATTTTTAGTTAACTATTTGTTGACGAACAGAGGAAACGGTTATTAGAAGGTTTATAATTAATGTATATACTTCTTTTGGATTTGATTAAATGAGAACGCATGCCATATTTTGTGGAGGCCCTGAACATGTTGCTGTAGAATGTTTGGAGTATCAGACACAAACAGTATATTGCATCACATTTGGCCCTCTGAAGGAAATTTTTTTTGCCTGCAGCCTATAGTAATCAAACTTTCATGGCATGCACAGGCTGTATTGCTCATGGAAACCAGGTGGTACACTAGTTAAACTGTACATTTAGACCGTCAAAATGATGTCAGTTCAGGCCTTTCCTGGAAGAGACCGATCTGGCTTCTGTTATGCATGTCTGATAACATCCAAATTGGATTACTGGTTATACATGACACTTCCAAGAATATCAATTGGAGCAAAATGTAGCTGAGAAAGAAACCTTCTGTTTCCTGGACATACAGTAGAAGACTAATATTTCCAGCTTCATTCATTATCTTTCCATATAATCCCAGGTTCAAAGCTTACGTTTTGACTTTTAAGAATGTTTTGGTCTCTGAGAGGTACCTGGAAGCATTAAAGTTCTTAGAGCTGAAACACAATCTGGGGTCCCATAATCCAGGAGTTTCCAAATTTCTTCTGGAGTCTTTTTCTCTTGTTCTTCTCTTCTATAAAATAAAATTGTGGTACCACAATTATGTAGAATGCCAAGGTAGACACATTCTGACCCTGGTTAAGCAGTGAAGAGGAAAAGAACAGGTTAACACAGAGAGGAGACATCTACCATATACATATTCTTTCCCTGTCCCTTCACTTACCAGGAAACACACAGAATGGAGACAGATGGCTCCCTCTTTTTAGTGGTGTTGGGGGTGTGGCAGGATGAAGGAATCAAATGTATCTATCCATATGTCATATCCACATATGAAAGATGGATCTTGTGTCATAATGGTCCAATGCTGGTTTCATCATGTGAGTGAAAATTATGAATTCCACAGGAAGATCAGTAGTGGTGGTTTTGGATGCCCCAGAAGGCAATTTGCTCCATCAATCAAATTTAAGGTGATGACCTTTATGCAAGGGGTATCTGAGGAACCATCTTGCCCCAATGGGATTGGCCTGTCTGATTCATTTTGGCAGAAGGGCCTACTGTGGACCCCATCAGCCAAGAACTTTTCACTGATGGGGTCCAGGAGAAGATCCTTTTCTGCCATGGTATCCATCCTTTGGAAAATCTTGCCACTGGAGGTAAGATCTGCCCCCATCCTTCTGGCCCTCAGGAAAAATCTTAAAACTGCCTCTGCCAGTTAGGATGGAGCCCTGAAGAAGAAAATACACTGGGGACGTGGTTGTTATAGTGACAGAGAAGGCACCACTGTCGTGCCGCTAAAACTCATGTTCTTTTAGTTTATATTTAACCTTTTGTAATTTTAATCTGTTTTTTTTCAATTGTTTTTACATCTCTATGTTTTACTACATTGTAAACTGTATTGAGTTGCTTCAACCCCAAGGCATATCAATTTAATCAATCAATCCCTGCTGGGACCACGCTTTGGGTATGCTGATTTTGAGGTGAAATTCTGTTTCATGGTCCATCTATAGGGAATAATTATCAATGCATGGACAATCATTTCCCAGAACAGACACTCGTTTTATGGAAAGTTTCAAAGATTCCTGTTGGACTCCTTCATTCCCTACTTGTAGCTGACAAGTGAAATTAGAATTTTCCAAGCCTCTGTGTCATCAGGAATATATTCTGTTCCTTAATTTGGCTTATTTTATTTTTAATTAAAAAAAATGAGGTTGTAAGGTTGATGTGTTTTTGTTTTTGTTGGTATAATTTTCCTGTCTATACAGTTTATATAGATCTGTTACAAATCAAGTACAACTCAACATCACTTTTTAATTTCACATAATTATAGTGGGACTCACAATCACAGATGGATTTCTCCTTAGCTGATCCAGTTGGAATCAGTTAAGCTTTTCGTTTTAGGCAACAAAAGTTGATACAGGAAGGATTGACACAAATTATTGAGGCAAACATTCACAACATATGCTTCACAGGTTTTTATGGTTTATTTGAAAATAGCAGATGAAACATGAGAGGTAGTTACAGTATGTGTCTCTGTTACTTTAACTCTGTTAACTTAAGAATTAACTACAGTTATTAAGCAAGCATGGCTAATATGAGTTTCAGACATTTTACAACTCATCAGAAGCAGCAAAATGCAGTAAGGTTACTATATGTCTGTGTGTGTGTAAAATAAACACTGGTAATCTTGTTTTAATCATATTCATGTAGCCACCCATCTCAATGATATGATTCTTGGCAGTAAACAATAAGTATACAATATACAGTAAGTAAACAAATAAATGAATGGTAGCGCAGTGGTTAGAATGCAATATTGCAGGCTAATTTTGCTGACTGCCAGCAGTTCAATCCTGACCAGCTCAAGGTTGACTCAGCCTTCCATCTTTCCAAGGTTGATAAAATGAAGACTCAGATTTTGGAGGGCAATATGCTGATTCTATAAACTCCTTAGAATTGGTTGCAAAGTACTATGAAGTGGTATATAAGTCTAAGTGCTATTGCTAAGTGCTAAATAAATATAAATAAGTAAATATACAATGAATAAAAATATATTAAAAACTCAAAGCAATCAGCATACTTAATAGTCTGACTTCCTCTTTTCCCCATGATGACACACCTGTGAGATGGATTGGACTAAAAGAGAGAGAGTAACTGACTCAAATTTACCCAGCCAGCTCTCATACCTAAAGCACTCCGTGAGAATTAGTACACATTTGGAGAGCATTCTGACTCATAGTTGAAGTAGCAGCCATGGCCACTGGCCAGCATAGCCTTTATCCATATCTAGTGAGCCAATTGCACCCTACCTGGTCACTCATGCCTTGATTGCCTCCTGAATGTGCTATACATGGAGTTGCCTTTGAAGAACATCAAAAAAGCTGCAATTGGTCCAGAACCTAGTGGTGTGGAGAACTTGGGATGCCCTACTTCATTGGCTGCAATGGCCTCCAATAAGTTTCCAGGTGCAATTCAGGATGCTGGTGATCACCTATAAAGCACTACTTAGTATAAGACTATTTGTAGTATTTCCTGGCACTGATCCCAACAGATTTAGCAAGGTAAGGCTAGATCTGAACAACTAGGAAATAATGTTGCAGTAGGGCCCAAGGTATTTGCCATCTTGGTTGCCATCCTTGCTCAATGAACAACACCCAATATACAGATGGTCCTGAACCTTTTAGTTTTGCAAAGGGTCTGAAGACTGGCTTTCAGGCATCAGACCAGGTTGTTCGTTGAGCCCAGAATTTATGGATCTTTGTCTTTTCTTTTCTTTTCTTTTTTCAGATGGACTATTAGATGCTTCAATTTCATTGTATTATTCATATGTGTTTAATTATTATTACAAAGGGTATTGATTGTAAATAAATACTGCTTTTGTGTGATGTTGTTAGCATATTTTTATGGGTGGTTATATAATTCATTTGAATAAACAAACTGGGTTGAGAAGGTTTGGGAAACAAAAAATCTGGTTATCTAGAGGAAATCTGTCATCGTGAGTCAACTAGGGTTAATTAGTTTTTTAAAATGGAATACAGAAGTAATTTAAAGCAATCTGTAAAACACACCTCCTAACTACTGGATGAACTTTTTTGAGTTGTTTCTGATGAAGCACTTACAGATATTTAAGGGTGAAAGTAAAGGAAAGAATAGACAAAATAAACTTAGTCTTGCTGTACAATTAATCTATTACCCAACTTCCTCAGGCCACAGCGCAGCAGTATGGGGTGGTTTCAAAACAAAAAAAAAATGGGACAAAAGAAATCTACACAACAGCCAGATAAAAATATCCATTTTTCCCCTCTCCCATTTAGCATCTAATTGCTGAGCTAGACCTACATGCCAAATCAGCTATAAATGTTTCTTTTAATTATCTTGACTGGAAGGAAAATAAAAAAAAAAGTCAGGAATAAAACTAGAAGGGGGAGTTAAGGGATAACTTAACATCTTTATTTTCTGTACTATATAAACGATATATTAGACAATAGATAACTATATCTCTCCTGCTGTCTGGTCTTCTTTACTTCCTCATCCATATGTATGGGAATGAAAAGATAGAATTTAACTTATGATAAAGGGGTGAAATCCCCACACAGAAATATAACAGCTCTACCTTATAAGGAGAGCTGGCTGGTGATTATTTCCTGTGCTGCTGATAAAAATCCTTCTATCTTTCCTGGATTAGAAAATGTGTTTGTTATCCTCTTATTCTTCCAACTACAGTCCTGGCTTATTACTGGCAAATTATGGTTGTTTATTAACCAACCATTATATGCAAAACAAAACTGGTTTCTATTCAACAGTGCTAACTGGGAAATGTAGTACCCTGGATCATTATTTTTCCAGCTTGTAAAGAAAGTTTGAAGTCAAAGAGGAAAATGAGGCCTTCAAGATAATTCATCATAACTGAATGTGCATACAATACAGTGAAATTTTACTCTCATTTGTTCAGTTAACAAAGAAGCAGGTAAAAGGAAAACCTGTACACTATCTTTCATATATGAGATGTTTTGGGGCAAATGTTCCTCTAGACCAGAGGTGGAGAACTATGGCCCCTTTATGACTTGTGGAGTTCAACTCTTGAGCATGTCTGGCTTGGGAATTCTGGGAGTTGAAGTCCACAAGTCATACAAGGCCATAGTTCCCCACATCATGACCAACACTGGAAACAAAAAGCATACTCTGGAATCTCTTTTTTTAATTACTTCACTTTCAGTTCATAATTTCATGATTATTGTTAACTAAAAACACACATAGGGCTTTGCTGATCTTATAACAAGTTGTTCAGTGACTCACTGTGACCCATTCATTCCAACATATCTGCAGGAATCCCAAAATGAAAAATGAAAACAGCAGTATTGCGATGCAAATTTCACCCCTTTCACGCATGCAAACAATACTGCAACACATGTACAAAAAGGATAGTGTTTGCATTGCATTGGTGCAAATCATCATTTGGCCCCATCTCCCTTGTATAAAATGGCCAGATGTCCTGCTTTCCAAAGCAGGCCATCATTGACCAGGGGAGGGGGGAGCACGCATGCGCAGAAGAGTGGCGGCGAGCGCGCGTGCGCATGCACAGAAGGGTGGGGGCGAGCGTGGCGGAAGTGTGCGCAGGTGCAGAAGGGTAGGGGCGAGCATGGCTGAAGTGTGCACATGCACAGAAGAGTGCGGGCAAGTGTGGGGAAGCGTGTGCATGCGCAGAAGGGTGGGGGAGCTTAGGGGAAATTTTTATTATTATTATTTATTTTGAACAAACGGGACTTTTAGACCACGTCCCGGGATGAGGGACAGATTCCTAAAAAGCGTGATTGTCCCGCGAAAATCGGGACGTCTGGTCACCTTACCCTTGTAGACCCACTGGCCTTATGTCTAAGATGAAAATGAAAGTCAAATCGCTTTGCTTTCCTCTTTTACACAGCCCCTTGCAGCATTCCTACTAGCCCAAAAGATTTCTTCACAAGCTCTTCATTTGTACAGAAGCAGATTCTGGCTTTTGTGAGTGTCAGGAGAAGCTAAAACAAAGCTGCAAGCCTATGCAATTTGCCTCACTGAGGACTTCATACAGTCTCCCTGCCTCAATTAAGTGAATGGTGCTTTGCCTTAGAGCAGTATTTCTTGGCAACTTTAAGATTTGTGGACTTCAACTCCCAAAATTCCCTAGCCAGCCAGTTCTGGGAATTCAGATCCACATATCTTAAAATTATTAAGGTTGAGAAACAATGCCTTAGAACAGGGGTGTCAAACTCATGGCTGACAGCTGGATGTGTCACATGCTGGCCTCGCCACCACCTGGTTTAGCAAAGGGGAAAAAAGTCCTGATACATCATGTGATGCTGCCGTGATGACACGAGTTTGACACCCCTGCCTTAAAGGCACAAAGCACCTCTTTGAGGTGACTAATCTTACATAAATTTAGTTGGATACACAAAAAAATAATGTTATAGCTAGATTTACCTCCCAATCCAAAAACTAACATTAAACTATGGCTTTCTGTTCTGGTTTAGAGGACAATTCTAACCATTAGAATTCAGTCAGGTGTCATGTCCTGCTAGGATCAGTGGTAACCTGCAAACCGAACATGAAAATTGCATGCACGAGGGAAGAAGCATGACTAAATTGTGGGAATAACTCTTCCCTTTTCTAATGTCCTGAAAGCATAAAAGGAAGGAAGAGAAAAAGAAAAATATCATTTTTCATTATAATTCTTCAAAACTGTCTTCAATTATATCTAATCATTTATAAATGTCAAATTATTTTTTGAAGTACCGGTAATTTATCTTAGAGCTATCAAATAGTTAACTTTCACCAGCATGTACCTTTAGGTGGAGGGTTTTTTTTTCTTCTAGTCTTGATTTTGTCATTATTATTACTCTCATATATTAATGAATGTCACATTAGCTCTATAATGTTTTATTTGTATTCACCTTACTTAACATTTGCTTTTGATCTGCACTGAATCCAGTAATGATTTTGGCCACAAACAAAATGGTAATAGGCTGTTAGCAGATTTAAATGCTAATAAGCCATGCCTGATCAAATCAATATGACTAAGAAAGGAAAAGGGGAAAAAGGGCCTGCCAGTATAATACAAAGAAACAGCATAATGCTAGTAAATGTATTAAACATTTAGGGACCTAATTAATGAATATAATACCAGAACTGTAGATGAATAATGATATGCTTATCTTGAAGGAATAGGTCATTAATAAAGTTTGATACAATTTCTGATGAACTTAAATCTCGAATGGGAATAAAAAGTATCAAGGGAAAAACTAAGATGTTTAAAAAAAGTATTGTTATTCTCAGTTATGAACTGAATATCTATGCATGAACTAATTTGTGTCTTAGAGTTATATTCTGGCTTTATTCCAGCAGTTCAACAAGGTATACTTGGCAACTTTTCCATGTTTGTCACCATAAGAATATATCTATAAGATTGGTTAGCATGAGAGAAAGAGTGACTGAACCAAAGCCCTCTAGTGATCTTCCACTTCAGAGGATAAAGTTAAACCTGGTTCTCCTTGATTTTGGTCCAACACATTATAAATGATCATTGGATGCTGGATAGTTTAAGTCAGTGTTTCCCAACCTTAGTCATTTTAAGACATGTGGACTTCAACTCCCAGAATTCCCTAGCCAGCATA
>JAOYMU010000252.1:39874705-39891568 GCA_025802295.1 Psammodynastes pulverulentus | reverse complement strand
CAGGCAATTATGCAACCCTTTATTTTTTCGTCATTGTGGTTAAGCTGTTGTAGATAATTGTATATGTTGGATATAAATTTTTTGTTCGGTCCCATTAAAATTTTGTCTATTGTTTGTGGTTCTTGATATATACCACACTCTTCCCTATCTTTTTTAAATTTACTCTGGATTTGGAGATAAACCCACCACTCTAAATTAATTCCCTCATCCCTTAAATTTTGTTTGGATTTCAGATTTCCATCTTTATCTAGTAATTGTTGGTATGTAATCATTTTATTCAGATGTATTGTGTTGGGGTGTATAAATGCCTCCATTGTCGAGAGCCAAATTGGTGTTTTATTGTAAAAAAATTTCTTGACCTTATTCCATATAGTGATGAGTGTATCTCTAATGCAATGTCTTTTAAATAGAGCCTGCTTTTTATCTCCCCAGAGAAAGGTATGCCATCCTACTTGTAGATCATGGCCTTCTAAATATAGTATTCTATTATTCTTGAGTAGAGTCCACTCTTTTATCCACATTATAATCGCTGCCTGATAGTACCTTTCCAAGTTCGATAATCCTAATCCTCCCCTATTTTTATTATCTTGTAATGCCTCTTTATTTATTCTGGCTTTTTTTCCAGACCATACAAATTTTAAAATAATTTTGTCCAAGCCTCTAAAAAATTTTTTCCCCAATTTTACCGGTGCTACTTGAAATAAATATAAAAATTTTGGCAGTATAGACATTTTAATTGAAGCAATTCTCCCAAGTAATGATAATTGTAACTTATCCCAACATTCTAAATCTCTTTTAGTCTGCTGTACTAGTTTAGTATAGTTGTCTTCTTTAATCGATTTACATTTGGAGGTGAGCCAAATTCCCAGGTATTTAACTTTGTTTGTCGTCTGTATCCTCATTAAGTTTTCCAAATCTGTTTTTTGGTTCTGTGTCATATTTTTGGTTATTATTTTAGTTTTGTTTTTATTAATTTTTAACCCCGCTACTCTTCCATATTTCTCCAATTCCTTTATTAATTTCTCTCCTGTTTCTAATGGGTCTTCAATAAAAAAAACCAGATCGTCTGCAAACGCTTGCAATTTGTACTCTTCTCTTTTAATTTTTACCCCTTTTATTTCCTGATTTTCTCTGATGTTATTAAGTAGTACTTCTAAAGCCAAAATGTAAAGTAGTGGTGATAGTGGACAACCTTGTCTAACTCCTTTGGCAATTTTAAAATTATCTGTTTGTTCTCCATTCACCATTACCCTTGCCTGTTGATCTGAGTATATTGTTTTTATCATGTTTTCAAAGTTTCTTCCTATATTCAAATTTTCAATCAAGTGTTTTAAGAAGGTCCAGTCCAAATTATCAAACGCTTTTTGGGCATCCAGGAAGATAAGAGCAGCTTGTCTTCCTGGATGCACCTCATAGTATTCGAGCACATTCATTACTATCCTTAGATTGTCCTTTATTTGCCTGGCCGGAAGAAACCCATTCTGATCTGCTTGTATATAGTGGTTTAATACATTTTTGAGTCTCTCTGCCATTATATTGGTAAAAATTTTATAATCTGTATTCAGCAGGGAAATTGGTCTATAATTAGCTATTTGGCTTTTGTCGGTACCTTCTTTGGGGATCAATGTAATTAATGCTTCCCTCCATGAGTCCGGCATGCAAGCGTTAATTAATACTGTGTTACATATTTTTAACAATAGCGGTTCTATCGTGTCTCCTAGCTTCTGGTAGAATTCTACCGGTAGCCCATCTGGACCTGGGGTTTTATTCTTTTTTTGCCTTTGTATCGCCATTCTGAGTTCTTCCATTGAAATTTCCTTATTTAAATTTGCTTTAAATTCATCTGCTATCTCTATTTTACTACTATTTATTAAATATTCATTTATTTTGGTTGCATCAGTATTTTCTTTTGTGTAAAGATCAGCAAAGTATTCACATACAATTTTCTTTTTCTCCTCTTTGGCGTTTTGGGGCACCCCTTTCCCATCTAAGAGTTGGTGAATTATTTTCCCTTCTTTCTCTTTTTGTAATCTATATGATAACCATCTGCCTGGTTTATTGGCGTGTTCGAAATTATATTGTTTTCCAAATCTTATTTTTTGTGCTATTTCTTCTTGTTCTATTATACTTAATTTATGTTTAGCATGTAGCAATCCTTCTCTTATTCCTTGTTTTGATGGGTTTTTTTGTAATTGTTCCTCTAAATTCCGAATTTCCTCCTCTAGTTCATATTTTTGTCTTTCCTTCTCTTTCCTTCTTCTAGCCGTATATGATATTATAATTCCCCTGGTATATGCTTTCATTGTCTCCCATAAGAGAATATCCGATATTCCTTGTGTTTTATTCTCTTGAAAGAATAAATTTATTTCTTTTTTAAACAAGATTCCGAATTCCTCCTCTTTTAATATTTGCAAATTGGCCATCCATCTTCCCTTTTGTTTGGGCTCCCCCCCCCAGATTATCTGAATCGGATTATGGTCTGTCCACTTATTTGTTAGTATATCAATTTGTTTTATTCCAATTATCGTCTCTCCATTGGCCCATGCCATGTCAATTCTTGACCACGATTGATGCGGAGCTGAATAGTAAGTAAATTGTTTCCTTCCCGGATTTCTATGTCTCCAAATATCTAACAAATTAAACTCTTCCACTAATTCCTGCCATGAGTTAGGTAAGACATTTTTCTTTTTTTTATTGTTTTTCACACTAATATAATCCATATTTCTATTAACAATAGCATTATAATCACCCAATATACATAAATTTTTATGTCCTACATTCCTAATTTTATCATGTACCTCTTTGTAGAATTCTTTTAATTTTTCATTTGGAGCATAGATACCCACTAGTAACATCATTTTCTCTCTTATCTTCAGCTCTAACATAATAATTCTCCCATTTGGGTCAGAATAGAGTAGCCGGGCTTGCAAGTATTCTTTTACATAGAAAATTACTCCCCCTTTTTTTTCATTTGCTAATGCTGTATAGAGTTTACCCAGTTTATTACATTCCAAATATTTCTGATCTTCTTTTTTAATGTGGACTTCCTGTAGACAAATTATGTCTGCCCCTTGTTTTTGCAATCTGGCCCAAATTCTTTTTCTTTTAGTTAGAGCGTTTAACCCATTTATATTGATTGAGATCAGTTTGATCTCTTTATCCATTTTCTTTTTATTTGCCGTTTGTTTTATTTTCCTTCGACTCCTTCAGTAGTTGTGCCCTGGTTGTTACCCTATTTGATGCCTGTTCTGATTGTTCCTTTTCTTTTGAGTCTCCCACTAATACGCTATTTCCCTGTTCCTCAGATCTTAGCACCTGTTCATATAGATCTTGTGCTTTTTCCGGTGTATCTATTTTATATTTTCTCTCTTTCCATGTGGCTAGTAATCCTTCTGGAACTAACCATCGGAACAGAATGTCCCTTTTCTGTAGTTCTGTCGCAAGTGATTTGTATCTTTTTCTATACTCCCTGACTCTCCTTGGTATTTATTTCAGTGTTATAATTGTTTTCCCTTTAAACTTTATCGGTTCATCTCTCGTTATTTTGTATATCATATCTCTAGTTTTCCTTTTCGTAAATCTCACATGTACTTCCTTCTCTAGATTGTGTTTTCTAACATAGTTTGTATTAACCCTGAATGCCTCCTCTAGTTCAATTTGTATTTCTTGTTTATCCGTCCCTAGCAATTCCGAAAAAATCTCTGTCATTACTGCCGTAGTATCTTCCTCTTTCTCCTCTATTATGTTTTGAAATCTTAGACAATATGAGGCATGGTCCATCTCTATATGGATAAGTGCGGTTTCGAGTTCTTTGTTAATTGCTGTCGTATTTTGGTTTATTGCTTCTACCTTTTTCTCTACCGTATCTGTCCTCATTTCTACCGTTTTAATTGCTTGTTCATTTTTTTCGATCAATTTTTGTATAGCTCCCATTTTTTCATCTAATTTAAATAGGTCTTTCTTTACCTCCTTTTTTAGATCCCCCATTTCTCCTTTCATTTCTCCCATCTCTAATTTCAGTTCCGATAATTTTTGGGTCATGGCCTCCTGCATTTTGCCCATGGCATCATGAATTGCTTAGAGTGCTGATTGTAAGTTTTGTGATGAGGTTGACATGTTTGGTTTTTCTATGTTTATTAGACCTTCTAATGTTTTCTGAGATGATGATATAGTTGGAGTTAATGGATAGTTGTTTTCTTCCCTGATTTTGCCCCCAAAAAACCAGATGCCATCTCTTTTAATACCTCTTTTTGTTCATTCAGAATAAAGAATATTTTATCCCAAATTGCCTTTGGCATATACTACTAGATTTATACCTTAATATTTCTATTATAATCTCTGATTCCTGTAGATAACTTATCTATTACTTTATAAATTAATTATGTATCTTATATATTACTTTATGAATTAATCAGTGGTTAGCAATTTATAATTCAATTAATAACAATCAATAATCTCTCTAATAATAATTGATCTTAATAATATCTACTATTTATATACTCTATAAAATTAGTTAATCCTTTTGGTCATATGTCCAATAATGTAATGAGGTCTTGCCTGAATTCAGTTATAGTTATAGTCTGTTCTGATTAATTCTTTTCGTCTGTAAATTGATCGTCTTTTTTTCTACGGACACTAATCCAATAGTCAGGCAAACCAGTTCAAAGTTACAAACTCACTGTCTCCAGTTTTCTTCTTAGATTCGTTGTTATTCTTTCTTCTCCTTACAAATTCATTCAAAAGTCTATTAATGTCTAGTTCACTCAAATCACACCTTAATTCTATATTGCACAGGATCGAAAAAACAAAGTTATTCTTATCTTCCTCCAATATTAATTTTTATTTCTTCTCCGTTGAATGTTGCGTTCCCCTCTTTGCTCGTACCTCTAAGATGGCCGCTCTGGGCTTACCAGTCTATGGTTAGCCTTCTTCCTCTCTCGAGTCACTCTCCGCCTGTTTCTCCGAAAGAAGCAAACTTCCTCTGCAGTCACTCACTCTTTCTCTTCGCTTTCCACCTTCCAACTCACAGCGATACAGTCATCCACTTTTCCACACGATTTGCTGTTATACCTCTCTTCCTTTCCTCGGTGACTCAGCCGGCTTTAGACCGCCATTGCGGGCGGTGCTACTCCGGGATATTTCTGGAGATCTCCATGGTGGAGGACCGTAGCCAGCTGTCACTCCACCCTCCGAGACTCCACACCTTCCACCACTCTCTCCGGGCTCAGTGGACCCCCTGGGGGGATCGTTCCACGGAGCACAATTGAGGTTTGGAGACGGAGCTTGTCCCTGTCCCTCACTTCGCCAGCGCGCTGTCACCGGAAGTCGCTAATGGTCTGTCTTAACACCCTTCTATTCTAGGACACATTGGAGTGAGGAAGGCAATCTATGTTCTTCAAACTATGATATTTATGAGTTCACCCATCTTTTTAAAATAGGAAAGAAGGACTACAGTATGTTTGATTGGCAGCAGGAAGCAGGGGTATCTTACTTTTTCCTCAACTAATATGGATCTTGGATTTTTTTCTGTCTCATACACACATTGCAGCACCATATGATAACCTTTCTTTGACCATCCTGTAAACTTAAAACTATGTACAACCCAGGATATGATCTGTTGAATTTCTGTAGATTTTCAATTTTAAAAAATGGGCATTTGCTACGTTATAAAATGGAGTGGGCTATTTGAGAAGTTGCAACTATGCCTTCTCATCATGTGTATAAATAAGACTTTTGGGAAAAACATTCAAGAACACCACATAAGAATTTAAAAAAAAAACCATATAGGATATTTTCACATATACAAATCTACTCATTCACTCTAACCCAACCTGCTTTGTATTCAAGATTATATAGATGTTGATCCCATATTCAAAACGTGCCAATCTAAGACCTCTTGGGTTGATTTGAAACAATAGATATGCTGTAGAACTTGTGTCCCAATCACTAAGGACAATGACTTATCATTGTTTGTTTGTTTGTTTAACACATTGATATACTTCCCATTCCCAAATACTTCTCATAAAATCGTTACAAGTCATCAGCATTAATTCCAATAATAGCTTGTTATGCAATAAAGGCCCTGCTACAGAGATAACAGAGTTCATTACAGCAGTAAATTCTGCAAGAATTGTACAAGGTATTTTTTGAAGACAAAGAGAACTTTTTGGATTATATAGGAGGAGGTGATCTCATAGGCAACTGGGATCTAAACTCCGTTAGGCTTTGGTCACCAAACTATCCAAAAGGGGCAACAGACACGCAGAACTGGAATTGAATACAGTTTGGAGAAGTGCTATATCCTGCTTGTCTTGTCACATTCTGGGTCAGCTGCAATTCCTAGATGATCTTCATGGGGCACCTAATGGAAAGTATATAATGATCCTAACTTGGGGTTAATAATCTATGCCTCATTAATGCCAATTCTCTCTCCTTCAGGTAGGAACACAGCTTTGAAGCTAATAGATGCCCAAATGCCTTATGACTACCTAGTATCAGTGTTGAATCCAAGAGGGCTCTGACCCTATAACTTAAGTAGAAACATAAGGCTGTTCTGAAGAAGCTTACTCCCAAATTGTGAAATTCTGAATAAGCATCTCAGATTGTTGTTACCAAAGTTAGCTTCAGAGCTGTTTCTCTTGTTCGATCCTTTTCAATATGGATAGACAGAAAGACATTCATCCTTTGGCTTTCAGGAAAGCATTGGAAGTGAATCTAGTCTGATCATGTTGAAGCCAATGAAGATTATTTATAAATTAATGTTATTTGAGCAGCGTTTTGATTTTTTATCTTTTATCTAAAAATGTTAGGCAATGAGTGTTATTTCCAAGTAATTTGCTTAAAAGGGATGTTAAGTTGTTAAAAGGGTAGAATTATTCATTATTGTTATAATTTATAATGCAATTCAAATCTTTATATTGAATCTGCTCTTGGGAGTTGAGGTATCTTTTTATATTAACACACACACACAGGCTCATGCAACTCAACTGCTATTGAATATTTGTGGACTCTATTGTGCTGGGCAATCTATTTACAGCATAATGGAAAAGGAGAACAAGAGTGATAGGAGGTGAGTGTTTGGCTATTGCAGATAGAATCACACAATCAATATTCTAGTCATGAACAATCTGGCAAAATGCAGTAAAAACCAGGATGCGCAGTCTTGTGCTATATTGTTATTGTAATAGAGCTTTCCAATGCAGCCTAAGGGAGAAGAAAGAGCAACTCCCCGTGAATTCTAATGAGATCAGTGTGTTTAATACACTTAATTTCTTTGAAGTCAGCAAAGTGTTCAATATATACTTCTGCATCTGAATGTCAATATATTACATCATGATTTTCCTGTGTAAAGTTTGTCCCGAGCAGTATGCTGAATATGAATGGACATGTGAAATTAGGATCAGCGCAATATATTTTGAAACCTGAGGCAGGGGACAAGAAGGCATCTTCACTTGCCGTAATTAGTATAGAATTAGCAGTTAAATCTCTATTCCTTTTATAGAAGGGCATCTCCCACTGAACTTAGGTGAAGGTAGTAATCCACTGGGTGGTACACAGAGCTCTGTCCTCTAGCATCTCATTAAAACTTCCAACCTGTTCAGCATTTTTACTTTCCTTAAATGGTAGGACTGGCCCTGTGTGGTGTAATTCAGATTCAAGCTTTTCAGTATGCTCCTTCATTATGATAATTTTCCTTTGGGGGACTATGAATCTGTTCTGATTGTTTGCTCCAATGGTTCAGTGGTCAGAGCGCACAGCTCCAATCTTCAGCAAGTTTTTTTTTACTGAGTAAAAGAAGCTGGTTTCCAGGTAAGTTTGCAAATGATTGCAAGCTTAAACTCAATTTCCTGATCTGTAAAATGAGTCCGGTGACCTTGGCTTGGCAGAACTGTTGTAGGAAGAATAGAAAGAAGAGTGTTAAAGGTTTTTTTTAAAAACCTAGCAGGCAATGAATAAAAGCCATTAACCAGCATATCATTAGACAAACAAGTTAATGTCAGCTTTTTTGTTGATTTTGTTTTATGCAGAGTCTGAAAATGTTATCAAAGCCAATGTTTTTGATTCAGATCTTATTATAACTTGACTCAAGTTTTGTATGCTTATTCTGACTATGCAAATGACATTGGGAAGAGCCCTGGAATAATAGTGCTTTGATATTTAAGTCATTATTAACAATAATGACATCCCTGGAACATTTCAAATCAATGGAGAAAACCTAAAGAAGGTAGACAATTTTGGTATCTGGAATCCCATCTCCAAGGCAATAATGACATCAATGGCAAGGTGTGAACAAGGGTAAATGTAGCCTGGATGCATTAGCGAGAAGTTACTGGTGTATTACATGACAGACAAATGCCAACCTATCTTAAAACCAAGATTTACAAGACAACCATCTGCCCTGTTGCACCGTACGGCACTGAATGCTGGGCAGAACAACAGGGACCAAAAGCTATCTCCATGCCGGGTATCTTCCTTCTTGAGCACATCACAAATGACACCATTTAACAGCATTTTGGTGTGGCACCAATTACAGAGAAGATGAGAGAAGGCTGGCTCTGCTGGTATGGACATGTTCAGAGAGTAGCATCTTCCACAGTTGCCAAGACAGCCTACCAACTAGAAATCAATGGCCGGTGACCTCGCAGGCATCCAAAACAAAGATGGCAAGACACCATCAACAAAGACATGCAAGCCATGGGCCTGTGCCCCAGAGATGCAGCTGACTGTGCAAAGTGGCGTTCAGTGATCCAAAAAGTGGACCCTGCATCTGTGGGAATACGCTAGGAAGAAGAAGAAGAAAAGTAACAATAACAACAAAAAGTATGTGTTTCAGTGAAAACTTCAATCTATGCATTTACTGTAAATCTATGCATCTAACATTGCTTTATTTTGTACTTCAAGATCCTCCAGATCCAAGTGCAAAATAATGGCTCAGGAATATGTGATGCAATAGTTTTACCTAAAGGATAAGTTGCCTTTGGAACGATGCTCTAGATTTAATTTTTTTAAACCAACTCCTACAATTCATTAATGTCTTCAGCACAGGTTTTCTTCTGCTGCTGCTTTTCCTCTTCCTACTCTTCCAAATCAGCCTTGAGTCCTAGCAATTCCATCAACAAATCCAGCAATTTTCTGGGCTACATTTTTCAGAAGGGGTTTACCTTTGTTTTCTTCCTAGAATTGAGAGAGTATGACTGGCCCAAAGTAACCCAGTTCACTTTGTGAACTAAGGTAGTGCTAGTACGCATGATCTCCCTGTTTCTAGTCTGGTGCT
This sequence comes from Psammodynastes pulverulentus, assembly GCA_025802295.1. NCBI lineage: Eukaryota > Metazoa > Chordata > Lepidosauria > Squamata > Psammodynastidae > Psammodynastes > Psammodynastes pulverulentus. The sequence continues at coordinate 39,882,294 of JAOYMU010000252.1, read as the reverse complement.
TATAGCCACCCAGAATCTACTGAAGTGGGTGGCCATAAAATGTAATTTGTTAATTAAATAAAAACAGCAACAACCACTACACTAAATTAGCTCTCTTTTTTCATCTTAGAAACCTAAATTAGGTGAAAGAAGCATTATTATTTATTGTTGAAATGCTCTGGTATTCTTTTCATGCTCATTAGCTGAATATGAGTCACAGGGATTGGTGTTTCTGAGAGATAATTCTCAGATTTCAGAATGTCTTCCTTAGAGAAATATGTTTGTCATATACTGTAATACTTCTGCCAGGAAGATGTTTTTATTCTTTCAAGAAGAACATATGAATATGATAATATCATATGTGAATTTTAAGAAGTAAGCAGAGCTTGAAAATATTGTGTTTCGTTTGATTACTTTTTGGAATTGAAAATCTCTGTTATTTGTACCTCAGAGTTTTTAACTGATTTGGAAGCTTGGTACATAAACTACATAAACAAATAATGATGGAAATTCTTGACAAGAATTACAGGAATCTATCAATGGTTGGATCTCAACAAACTTCGTTCCCACTCTTGCTTGAAGCCACGTAAAATTTATGTTCAGGTTAAAATCTGATATATGATGGTTCCTAAAAGGAATCAGAGAATAAACTGAACAGATCTTTACCACAAAACTGTGTCTCTAACATCATCTCACTTTAGTTAAAACTTGCGAGCCTTCTTTCCTGTTTCTTTCCATTTGTTTTCCAAATGGCTAATTTCCTCCTGGACATTCTTGATATCACATGTTGCTTGAGGTGAAATATTCAAGAATATCTGTAAGCGTTAAAAAGCACCAACATCATCTCATGCCCCACTTGATTCCTTGACCACACATTCATTCAAGCTATCAAAACCACAATTAGGATATTGGTTTAGAACCAATTGTTGGTATCTTTATGAGATGACCTTTGATGACTTCCCTCGCCACAGTTGGTTCTAATATAGATTTTAAAAAAAATGTTAAGAGCTTTCTTCAGTCATTAATAGCTGTACTAAATCAACAACTCAGCAGGGATAAGGCAATTTTCTTTCTTCAGAAAATCTTTGCTTTCACTGCTCTCTGAAAGCAAGACAAGGTCTATTAAAATAACATTAAGAGAAGAGCTGCCAACTCAAATTAGGAAAGTTTCAAACATCTTGAAACAGAAGGGGGGATATGATTAACAGGCTGATCTGATAACTAAGGAGGAGGAACAACCATCATGAACAACCTTCAGACTGAATTATATCTTCTTTCCTCTGTTCCTATTTAGCTCTTTTAATTACATGTCTTTCAGAATATAAACATATGTTCCTTGAGCAGCTTCATTCACACTCTCCACTATAATAGCCATTTTCACACATAAATAATAATTTTAAAAAACAACCTAGTTTCGCTTTATTGCCTTTCCCATGTAAAAATATGTGTGTCAAAGAAACAAGCATTTCTATTACAAAGGATATTAGACCCAGCTTTAAATCCATTGCTGAACAGTATGATATAGATTGAGGGTTTATGCACACAGCATTTTCTTCATTGGCAAATATTTTTGGTGAATAAACAAATAATATTGCCATCTGTTAATCCCCAACTCACTGTCAAAGCAATCTCAAGTTGCTTTTTCTGTTCTACTTCCGAACTATACTTTCTATGCTATGTTGTCTCATAAGTCTTTGTCTATTTGAAATAGTGTATTACAATGTATTTTAGGCTAATTCCAGCAGTTTATTAGCTATATTACAGAAGAAAGAATGTCCCTTTAAAATGTCTTTCAGAGATACTTTTGCTACGAATGCTGTAATATACACAGCACAGTAATCTACAGCTCTTTTGTGGTAAAAAGAAGGCTGCTGTTGAAATCTAGAAGAATCATCTTTTTCATTATTACTTTTCTTTCCTTGGGTTGGGTTTCCTACTTTTGCCTGTGGTTTTTTTTAGAGTCCACTAGTATAGTATTTCATCATTTTCCAATGCCTTGAAAAATAAGTGTTTTCACCCCTCAGCTTCCAAATAGCCCGCAGTTTATTTGGGAGCTGACTATGAAACCCTTCTACCCTGAATGACTATAAAAAAAAGTAAAATGGATGACAGGTAGACTTATTTTTAAGAAAAAACATGGAGGAAAGTTGAAAGAGAAAAATAGAAGTGAATATGTTTAAGGTAAGAGACTTGGATTTAAAAGCTCAGGTTTCTCAAAACATGGTGTTGATTAATTTAATACAACACAGTATCACTTCATTTAAAGAGCACTCTTACAGCATTTCATCATAAGAATCTTGTATCTTACCCAACCTGACTGGTAAGATTCATTTCTAAGCAGGGATATGAATTCAACTTTCCCAATTGAAAATCAATATTTTGTTCATTACATTCCAATGCACAGCACCTAGCTGACATTAGCTCACATTGAAAAGATCAGAAGGTTTGGTCTTGGTTAGTACTTGGGACTGCCAGGTAATACCAGGGTTTGAAAACAATAATCCAGAAGACTACAATACCACTTCAGTTCTGTAGTGTCCTTAAATTACAAGGAGTTAGACATTACCACTAGGTTCTGTTGTGAAAGATTGTGTTATCATGTTAAAGCAACATGGTTTTGCACTCATTCTTGTCCCCCACCATTCTCCCATCTTTCCAAAAGAAACAGTATTTGTTCTTACAAATGATTTTTTTTCAAAGCATACATTTTCATTAAGAATCATTAATGAATGCAAATGTGAACAATAAAGCCAGACGTTATTCTAGAGAATTTAGTTGGTGAAGACTTTATTAGAATGTTGATTTTCCATTTAGCCCCCTGCAGTTTGAAGACCTAAACCCAGTTAAATAAACATATCTGCTTGTCTGAGTCTTAAAACTTGGGAATGACTTTCGACTCCATCTGACAGGAAAGAAATACACACATTTTCAATTTGATAAAAAAAAACTGTGTGAAAAAAATCATTCAGTGGCTTCCATGCAAAATCCAATCAGTGTAATGGTTTTGAAAAATGAGGAATTGTATTCACACTTCATTCATATAAAGCAGAGGCCTCCAAACTTGGCAACTTTAAGATTTGTGGACTGCAATTCCCAGAATTCCTCAGCCAGCTATGCTGGCTGAAGAATTCTGGGAGTTGAAGTCAGCGGTGGTATTCAGCAGGTTCTGACCAATTCTGGAGAACCGGTAGTGTGAAATTTTGAGTAGTTTGGAGAACTGGTGGTAACCTTCCCCCAAGAGGGAATGAAGATTTTGCAGTATCCTTCCCCTGGAGAGAAGTGGGAATGGAGATTTTACAGAATCCTTTCTTCCCCTGCCATGCCCACCAAGCCATGCCATGCCCACAGAACTGTTAGTAAAAAAAATTGAATCCCACCACTGGTTGAAATCCACAAGTCTTAAAGTTGTCAAGTTTGGGGACCCCTGATGTGGAGTAAGATATTATAGGACTTTCATGGTGGTTGAGCAACCTGCAGGTAGAACAGTTTGCTGCAGCACATATGAGTCTGACTGGGTCCATTATATCAGCAAAATCTCTCTTAATTTGTTCTTGTCCCTCAGGTGTCAAATACATTTTCTTCCAAAATGAATGGACTGAAGCAAAGATAGGCAGTATTTACATGTCAATGAGATTCCCACTGAATGACAGCTCTGTTGCTTTGGGAAAACCAGCTGTGATTCTAGTGTTTCATTAATGTGATAAAATTGATGTAACCTGCCAATACCTGGATCCTTGTCAGAAAACTTTGGTATTTCCCATTGTCATTTATGATGACTATTTTAAAATAAAAATAAAAACAAAAAAATTATAATTTCAGATACAACACAGAAAAGAGAAAAGGTGAATATATAACTTTAATTTCTATCAATGTTTCATAAAACGAATCTTTGGTTAGTTCTATCTTGCTTTTATATCTACCTGTGATTTCATTCAGTCTCAACATTTGTATTCCATACAGTACATGTTTGATACAAGTATTTTCTAATTTTCCTTTAGAAACCATTACTGTGTATTATGTTTGTGTGTGAACATATTTTGCTTTATTATGCACATGTCATATGCACCTGTTTTTGAGAACTATATCACAAAATTCTGAAGAATACCAATATCAAAAGTAACAACTCCAGCTTGTGTATTGAATGGAATATTGTGTGAGTTTCTATCAAAATATGAAGTGAACCAATTTTTCTGCATCACCACAATTAAGGCCTGGAAACCTAAAATGCTCAGTTCCAGGATTCCAGCTACTGTATTCCTGAACTGAGTGACTTTAATTTAAATTGTAATTTTGAACTGAATGCTTTTTTATATCCTATGGCATATTCTTTACTGATAGCAGCTTATCCCAGAAATCTCTTTTCCTCAATATAAGCAGCTTTTAAAGAATGAATTAACTATATTACAGAAACAGCTGTGTGTGTTAATTGGCTATTATTAATTTTAGAGCACAGACAAAAAAAACCCCATCCTGGAATCTGTCAGAACCCAAGTTTTACAAACCAACCTGAACCAAGATACACAGGATGGCTCAAGGAGTGGAATCAATTATCTATTGTCATTCACAACGCACAAGTGATGACTTATTGCTAAACTAAAGGAGATCTGCAATCTCTAATGCTAAATGAACTGTACAAAGACCTAATCAAAACAATTAATCACATACTATTCACATATCATTTTATAATTAATCTTACATAAATGAACAACATGAATCTAGAAAATAAGCAATAGCAGATACATTTGTAAGTAAAATGTTTATTTTTCTTGTCATAGCAGGTGCTAACATATTAGAACTCAGATTTTAGTATAACTACTCTTGTTTCTGATTTTAGGTTTAAGGCACGGGTTCACAATCTTTTCTCATCCAGAATAAAGTAAAAGTAAAGGGTCCTTCAATATGTGTTCTTGTTGACATCCTGGATACATCCAGGTAATTTTCTTAGGAGCAGCATTGAACTGTTTTGGAATTGCCTTTTTCCAGAGCATCTAGTTTGCAGTTCTTGGACACCATCTGATGACTAAATGAGTCTGATTGCGCCCAGACAACTTTCCCACTTGCTAAAAATTGATCAAGGGTGCCATCACACAATTATCTTACAGGCACCACCTTTTTCCAATTTTAACTATTTAAAACACAAGCCCTCACAAGATAAAGTAATTAAATCTTAAGAATAGCTGTTAAATGAATTCCCAGTTTAAAGAAACTTCCATTCATGCTTCACCCTACTCCAGATTCTGCCATAATGCAGTTTCTGCTTTTTTACAATACTAACAAAAAATGTTTGCTTCAAAAGAGCAGGCTAAAAATAACACATGAATAGTTCTATGGTTTTCAGATTACTGATGAAACCAAAGAATGATGAGGTATAAAATACATGAATATTGCGCTATATGAATGATGCCATATATTTAGCTTCATTTCAGGTGATGTGTAGACAAGAATTTTGCTCAACTCCAGACTTTTTCTAAACTTTCATCATAACAATTTTTTAATGATCTACAGTTTATTTAGCTTTCCTGTTTCCATTAAATCCCAATGAAAGATAACATGGGAAATTCTGTGATAAGTTTTTTTAAATAAATAAATTTAATTTAGAAAGCCTCCTGCCTCCCAAATGATTCTGGGCAGCTTATATAATTAAAAAGAAAAAGAAGAAAGACATGTGCAACTGAAGTAATAATTCATTCCTTAAAAAAATAATTAGGCTCTATAAATAACTAGTATAGACTTGTTTTTTTTAAACCATATGAATCTCTGAGAAAGATCTCTGTTTAAGAAGGAAGCTGCCATGATTGAGAAGACATGTACCTGTAGTAGGTGATATTATATCATAGAAACAACCTATAGTTCCCTCACTCTGACTTCACTAGATGGGAGATGCCATGAAGGGCTGTATAAGTGACAATTGCCACTTATAAAGTGCTTTATAAGTACTTTGAATTGCACATGAAAGCATTAATGGCAGCTTTTGAATGAGCTTCAAAGGTGGATTCATATAGAGTTCATTATATAAACCATTGAATGAAATCTGATATGCCTCCTGCTCAAGGAATGAGTGTGCAAGATGAACCTATGCAAAGACTCTCTTGGCCAGAGCTGCCACCTGCTCTTTGAGCAGTAGTTGTCCATTCTGGATGACCACCAAATTAGGCACTAGTCTCTAAATAAAACAATTGTTATTTGCTTGTTTTGGTAAGAGTGCACTTATCTCTGCTAATGAACAATTTTGTCTTTTGGAAAGTGTTGGAGAATTTCTTTTCCTCCAAGAAAATTTAGGGAAATCATCCACCCAATTTGTTTGACCAGCTCTGTCCATCTGTAGTTCCACTACTTACTGATACTTATCTAAACATTTAACACTAGTATTAAAGGAATTTTCCTGGTGATAGGAAGCAAAATTGTAATGTAGGATAAGACTGTAATTTACACATACAGTATGTACCGTTATATCATGCCTGTTTCTTTTTCCAGTATTTGTGCTTTGTTGCTTATTCTTATATTCCACAACAGAAAAATGTACAGCATCTTAACAATGCACTAGAAATATTTATTTGGCCACACAACCTTTTGCAAAACAATTTCATATGAGCAGCTTGACAAGTCCTAGGTAATCTTTCTGAGCTTGGTTGTTTTTCTTGCAGACATTTCATTGCCCAAACTAGGTAACATCATCAGTGTTAGTAAGGAGTGGGTTTGCCACTCCATGTTTCCATGTATATAACATGGAAAAGGCTTCCATGTTATACAGGGTGGCAATCTATATTAGAGCAAATCAGACTGTGGCCCAACTATTGTAGCACAACATTTTCTACTTTGCCATAGCAGTTATTCAAAATTGGAGTCTTTCCCAGTTCTGCCTAGGGAGGCTCATTTCTAATAAGAAGGGAAGGAAACTGTCTTTCAGCACTTTTGTCTTCTAGATCAGAATGAATTTTATGAATTTTGACCAGTAAGAAAAAAAAAGTCAAGAGGACACTAAAGGGAACCACAGAAAGTTTGTCATTGAAAGGCCAATCCTATGAAATTTCATCAAAGAGATTCATGCATAAGAGAAGCCTCACCATGGGAAAAATAGTCTTTCTACTGTGCATGAGAACCTCATGAGGAATCCTTTTCAATCCAAAGTATGACTCTTGCTTTGGAAACTTGTTGACCCTCTCATATTCAGTTCCGTTGCTTGGATGAATTCCCTCATCAGACCTATTTCTTTTATAAGTATAGATCAACTGACAAGACATGCAGAATTATAACAGAATCTCTCTCATTGAGACTGGAAACTTTTAATGCTATATTAGTCAAATATTAAAATATATTGCTATTGTTTAAAATAAAGTAAAACTATTAGTTTTTTTTTATATCAGTTCTATTTCTTTCCTACAAATATTTTCCCCGATGAATAATGAAAAAAAAAACATTTTAGAATGTTATATTTTCTACGTGTTAAGTAAGGTTAAACTGGATTAATATCATTGGGTATGGAGCCTGCTGGCATGCAAATAACCTCAGCATAAGACCACCAATTTGAAAAAGTAAACAGCAGTGGTCTAAATATCTAGTTTCTATTATTTATTTTCTCATTATGCATTTCCTAATTAGCTGGTTCCTAG
>JAOYMU010000252.1:39849110-39860672 GCA_025802295.1 Psammodynastes pulverulentus | reverse complement strand
AACAATGTACTTTATATCTGAAACCAATAAAACTTTTTCTATACGAGAACCTAACATAAAAGATCTGCATAACTTGTGTAATAATCTTTGCTGAAGGAATTAGAATGAATCAATGCCTAAATACCTTTTTATGTTTAACTTCATTGTTATCCCAGCCTTTAAAAAAAAAAAATCCTCAGGCTGATAAAGATCTAAACTATAATGAACAAAACAAACCTGAGCAAAATAAAACAAAACCACGGACACTAAAAAAGCAAACATTTAAGTATTGTTATTTTCTCTTTCTCTCTCTCTCTCTCTCTCTTTTTCTGTCTCTCTCTCACATACACACACACACACACACATACAGAGCATCATTCATCTTTTTTAATAAAAAAATCATTCTATAGTCTGGATTAAGTGTACCTCAAGAGAATAAAAGAAGTATTGTCAGTGTCTATGGAAATTCTCAGTCATCCAGGTCATGGTTGTCCCAAAGGTGCTTTTTTTTCAAAAGGCAACTGGGCTTTCTTGGGGGGGGGGGGTCCCTTTGAAAATATTTCAGTTCTCATCCAAGAAACTTCTTCAGTTCTGAAGAAGCTTGGATGAGAAGGTAAAGTTTTTTCAAAGGAAAAAACCAAGGAAGTCCAGTTCCCTTTGAAAAAGAGCACCTTTGAGAAAAGTATTGCCAACACACATATTTGAGGATTTGTAAGTTTCACTAATTTTACTGAAGTCCATGACTCCAAATTATGAGGTTTAAAAATTCCCTGTATTTGCAAACGGAAGAGTAATATTAATAACAATATTCACAATCTCAGATTATAATTCTGATGTTTGCTTAGAGGTAATTTCTTAATTTCAGCTGGTCTTCCCCAGAGCAGTACCAGGAAATATGGCTTGATGAGAATAACTCATAATTGCTTAGAAACATGGCAGATTCTGTGTTGTTTAGTTAATGCTGCATAATACCTTTATATACTGTCATACAGTTGTCCTGAGGATCAGAAAATTGTGACATATTATGGTTGGTGACTATGTACTATCTATGTAATATCAGATGCTTAGATAATGTGCAACATCTTACAGTTCCTCATATGGCTCATTAAAGCAGTACATAAGGCAAATCAGCAATGGTTATTCTTTTTTATTTGCCAAATGAATTGTGTAGGAAAGATTTCAGTTTTGTCAGCACTTTAGGACACAGAAACCTTAAGACTAAAAACAGAAACTTTCCAATTATGTGTGACAAGTGAGACAATGTCTGGCTAATCATTTGATAAGCTTTACCCTCTTTTGTCAAAGCTGAGCTCAGTATAGTATTTCTGGAATAAGCAGGGTAAATTGTCTTCAGACCTAGATTGTTTCTTCCGTTCTCGTTCTTGCAGACTCTTTACAACGTGATCCACAGGGGAAAAAAAGTATCCCTGAAGCTGCATTATTCTTTGCTCTTTTGGAGAGGCTCTGTGATTTTTAATTTAGAAAAACAAAATATATTCTAGATAAGCTTTTTCCATGGGCAGGAAAAAACAAAAAAGAGATGAGCTGTAGAATATAAAAGTTACAGCCATGACAACTAAAGGCTATTAAAACTCAATGAAGCAATTAAGAAAAATGTTACAGGGTGATTTCCACCGGCCATTAGAAAAGGGTAAATCTGTATTGAGTTAGATCCTGGTACTTACCTGGACAAGTAGCAACAATATGGAAATAGTTTTCCATTACCTTCTTCTGAAAACATGATTTCTAACTTCCCACTCTAGACTAAATCCAGAAATTTCCTGATGGACTCACATCCAGATTAGCATGGTTCATAATCATATACTGATTTTTTTCAATTTTCCCAAAACTTTAATATTCGGGCTATTGCTACTTCTTACGCTTGTTCTGTTGAGATCTGTAGAAGCTAGAAAAAACAAAAATTAATACCATTACCAATTCATTTTAATTTGTGCCATATGAATGGAAACCATTGATTAATGATGAACTGTTGGAGACCTGGACATCTCCAGTCATAGGACCACATTACTATGTAATCCATGTTAAAACATATTTTCAAAGCATTTCTTAAATGTTTTGGTGGCATGGTTTGGTAGAAAAGAATTTTCTATTTGTCTATATCACTGCTACAGAACAAACTTTTGCCTGTTAGTTAGAATAATTCTTCCTCCATTTGCTTCCATTATTTCAAAGTTCGTAGCTGAGATCAGAGGCAGAAAGCAACTGGGCACCACAGTATAAAATGATAAAGATACCTCCATATCACACAAAGTGGCCAGGAGGATGCACAACAGGATAAACTCAAATCAAAACAACCTTTATTGTCATAGTACAACATGTGTACAATTAGATTGGCTGAGCCTCCCTTCATGCTCCCCCCCCCAAACACAATACAACTCACTTGAAGACAAAGACTCCCTAACCCAGTGAATCCTACTAAAAACACACAATCTTATTGCACCATGTGAACAATGTGCCAGCCCCATAAGTCAATCATACTATTTTCCATTCAGGAGTCTGACAATCCATGGATAAAAACTGTTCTTCAACCTGTTGGTGCGGCTATATTTCCTACTCGATGGTAGGAGAATGAAAAAGTGCTAACCAGGGTGTGAGTTGTCCCTGAAGATTTTCCTCACTCTTCTAAGGCAGCAAGCCCTAGAGATGTCATCTAGTGGTATCAGGGGACAGCCCATGATGTTTTGTGATGTGCTCACCACCCTCTGTACTGACTTTCTATCCATGGCTGTCAAGCCAACATACCACACCATAATGCAAAGTGTGAGGATACTTTCTATTGTGGACCGGTAAAAGGAGGTCATCAGTTGTTGTTCTACTTTTTTTTTTTTGCAAGACCCTAAGAAAGGAAGGGAGGGAGAGGGAGAGAGGGAAAGAGGGAGAGAGGGAGAGAGAGAGAGAGAGAGAGAGAGAGAGAGATCAAACACTGTAGGGAAAGAATATATTTATGAGAACTATGATGAATTTAAATATTGTATGAAATCATATTGATTGCAGACAAAGGGATTTCCAGTATATATTTGTTTGCCATTCTCTCCGCTCAAGGAATAGGTGGTTGCTGATAGTACAAAGAGGCGTCTAAAATGCCAACAGTTACAATGATTACAGATTTCAAGGTATTTATTATAGCCTCACCTGGGCAGCTTAACAAGACCCATGAGTCTGTCAGCCTTTTTTATTTTAAAGTATGTCCCGTTTATAAACATGGTGCAATTAAGATGTAAAAATGCCTTGTAACTGAAATTTAGTTCAGAGAGATCCCAGCTGGGAAAGTGTTTTCATAATCATTTATTGGCTTAATTTAGAACCATGGTTTGCTGAATTTAAAAAAAAAGGTTTTCTTAAGATGTTTCTTTGGTTTGTTTTCACTCTTCCAGAACTATTTATTTTATAAAAATTATAAAGAACTGTGTTTAACACTTTTTCAAGCCTTATAATACTAAGAACAAATGTCACAACCTCCCTTGTAAAAAGAGTGGAACCTTAGTCAAGAATTATCAAATACTTATAAATATAGTATTCCTAATAATCATCTTGTAGGTTGTGAATCATGAGTGACCCTGAGGAGTAATAAACAAAACACATCCAATTCCATATGCATATTAACAATGCCACAGAAATGTTTTGCTAGTATTATTTTTATATTTTAATGTATTTATAGAATATTAAATATAAACACTGTGGAGGTGGTGGCTATTGTAATAATGTGATTAAAAGCAAAATATAAATGGAGCAAAAACAGAAATAAAAAATGCCAAGAAGTTTCCATTTACCCACTGTTACTTGTTCTATAAATGGACAATCCATGTTACCATCTGAGATATCTTAACCAGATTAAATGCTAATCTCCAGCTTCATCAGTTGCTCTGCTGACAGAAGAGAATGGAGCTATTAGATCCAGGCTGCAAATATCCAGGCAAACAGAAGATGGCCACAAAGGAATACAGACAATTCTACCTCTTTGCTTTCATGGTCATACATAATTTCTGGTAGTCCTCTTCATGCTGACCTCAAATAAACTGAACTCCAGTAGATATGCTCCTCTACTTATCCATATCAACCCCTTGATCCATAGGCTTTCTTTGGCGGGCCCCATGAGAGGACCAGTGTGCAGTGCTTGTTCCCATGATGCCATGGGGTTTCTGCAGATGAGCTTCCAGGTCAACCTCAGCTCAGCAAAAAATGCTGCAATATAAATTCTGACAAACAAATAGTAGAACTATAAGGCAAGCAATGACCACTGCTGAGAATTCTTATTTCATCATGTCTTGACTTTTTTCTATCTTGGCTCCATATAATTTCATTTCTCTTTGTGAAAAGGTAGAATGGTGTGAATGGATGAATATCATGATATGAATGAATGAATGAATGAATGAATATTAATAACTGAGGGGCTCACCTCTCCCTTGTGGAAGTCAAGGTGCCATGGCTCCTGGACAGTCTTTCATCTTGTTTTTGACTGTGTTTTCTCCTTGCCTAAAAATAACTGTAGCAAAGCAACATGGTTGAGAGTAGGTTGCTGGATGGAAATAGATTTTGGGGGGGCCGCTTTGGTTGGAGATCTGTTTAGTTATGGAAATACTAAGTGTTGCAATGATCATACCTGTAGAATAACATGAAAATGTTTCTGAGTTTGTAGATGTATCTGGATATTCCTGGATGGAACATGTATAGCTTGCAGTTGAATTACAATTCTGACCATGCTTATTCAATGAAATTAAATGAAACTTACTACTGAGTAAACACAAATCCAAATTCTATAATAAAAAATGGATTCTTCAAAAGCTAGACAGATTTTCTTGTTAAACAGAAAAAAAGGTGCAATCAGGAATAATAACAACAGTAATAACACAGTATTTTCTGTAAATATACCATATATTCCAAAATACTGATATTTGAAGATTCTATCTTGCCTTGAAAAATAAAATATTTTAACACATGATATTCCACTGCAAATATGACCAGCCAAAGATTCAGAGCTATTCCTGGAATCTAATGTAACACGGATTGAACTGAACAAAGAATATATTCAATACCACACAAAGGCCAGTCAGAAAATAGCTTGGGAGAGAATAAAGTTATCCTATCCTTTCTTAGTGTTTCAGAAGTTAGTGGTTTAACTCCCGGAGCAAGACAAAAGTGGAGCAAAAAAGCATTTTGAGATAAGAGGACAGAACCTAATGGATATTTTCAGTAAGCTTAAAAGCTATGTTACCACTATAGTGCCAAGATAATGGTTTCTACCTCTACAATTCCTTGCAATGATTGTTTTGCCAATATATAGTATAAAAGAAACAAAGGCTAATAATTGCTTGTCAGCATTGACGAAGCATGACAGGCCTCAGAAATGGGAAGGGGGGATGCCATTTCACAGCTCCATTCAATAGTAACAAGCTGAAAATACAGTGCATATTGTATACCAATGAAATCAGCTCAGGATTGAGCAGGAAAGGACATTTGAAGGTCAAATTAAACAAGCTGTTTACATCTCTTCACTTAAAAATACATTCAAGAATTTGAATCGTGGAGATAATTTATAGTTGTATAGAAAGAGATGTTATAAACCAGACAATAGATACAGAGTTATTTATTGTGTGACAGGTTAGGACCAATTAGGTCTAAAAATATACCAGAGTTGGATGTTTAATTCAGGAGGGAGAAAATGTACTTGTGGATATTTCTGCTCTATAAAGGAAGAGTAGGTTAATTATTGCCAATGGAAGTTAGGTGGTTACCAACTTATGCATAAGCACTTGATAAGAACTGGAAGAGCATCTTTTGAGTAATGAAACATAACTGATTTAGCATCATATCTCAGCAGCTGAGAATGTTTCTTCCCTGTTTTGTGAATATTTTCCTTCATGGAAACAAACATAATGCCATAGAGTACTCCAAAGACAGAACCTTAACTGGGTTGGAATGCTTCTCTAGATTTGCCCAGTATAAACCATATTTAAACATCTGCATAGTTTATAAGGTGGTAATCATGCACTTATTTAAAAAAGTGATATTTATTTGAATTTGTTTGGGTTTTTTTTTTCAAAAAAGCATTATAGAACCATTAATAATGTGCTCTCTTCTGTCGTTGAGACTTGAGGGAGGGAATTATGTCAATATTAAAAATATTGCTCCATGCTTGGTTTTTCATTATGCCTCAGCAAAGAGCTACTAGTGTCATTGCTCTCATGGAGACTTTTTTTCTGGGCAGTGTTTAATGGATCCCCAAATACTCTTTTCCATCCTACTCATGATCATATATTATTGGGAAATAATATATCATTATTTCAATCATTAACAGCTGTCCTGAATGTATGTTAGAGTGGGGTTTAGAGCTCAAACTATAATTTTTATAGGTATTTTGTCTTACCTGCTCATGGAATACTTATCATGGCAAAAACAGAAGTCACATGGGAAATGCTCCATTCTTCTCTTACAGGAGTTGATAATCCAGAATATCTGATGTTCCTTCCTTCATTCACCTTAGACCATCCACATGGAAGGTCTTGTGTCATGTTATAATGGACAACACTACTGAAATGGTGTAAACTTTAAAAGACCTCAACTTCTCCAGTAGCAGATTGGCCCAAAATTGGTTGTATTTTAGAGGGACATGTTCTTAATAATGGTTGCTGGAGTAGAATATATGGATGAGCTCATATCAGAAAGCAAGGAATTATTTTCTCCTTAACAAACTTAGGAACAGGTCAGTTGTATAAAATGGAGGAGATGTGGTGGTAAGCTTTGATTTAAAAAATGTATCAATGGGTTTCTATGTATATATGAAAGTTATCAAATGCTGAAATCCTAGATTCATTTGTGGGGGAATACATCCCATTGCACTCATTAAGATTTCCTATGGAAAAGACATGCATTTCTGCAGGAAGGGGGCTTACATTTGGTATCAGGTAACTTCTTCCATAGCTAGATCAAACTTTAAACTGCCAGAATGAAAACACCTTCTTGACTTTGTTGTTGGTCAAAAATAAGTCATGATCAGTATATGTTTCTGGTAGTAGCTGACATATTGCCAGATGGGCCTGGGTCTGTGTCTCTCCATATTCACATAGCATCTTGTTATCCATTAAGAGCCTCCATTCGAGCATATTGGTTTTACATTTAGACACTTCAACTTTTCACCTATTCAGGATCCTCCAAGTAGTATAAGTGAGGTCAGATCCTTCAGCCGTGCTATTCTTTGATCAATGGTCTCCTTCCTCCATCTTTTAATTTGATTTTGTTCTTGTGTACTCTCAAGAATGTTTGTTTTTTTCTTTAAAGCTGTTCCTAGATCTGAATCAGCTGGCTTGGGGTATATGTCCATTCAGACGATATTGAGGGTCTTGTTTAATTCTCTTGGCTTCTGCTGTTACTTTTCTCCTGATCTTAGTTGAGGCAATGCCAACAACAGTATATATTTTTTTTCAATTGGTGTAGGTTTGAGGCAACCTGTCACTAAGTATATTGTTTCAAATTTTAGGTTACCTAAAATTATAAGCTTTCCTTTAGGATTCCCCCCCCCCCCGGAGAAACACACAAACACCCCATGTCCCTCTCCAAGCTGAAGCCGACACTTTTTTCCTTCTCCCGCTGCCCGCTGCTCTAGAGTTCTCCATTCCAGTCCCAGACCAGGTGTGTGTGGGGGGGGGGAGTGAGAGAGAGAGTGAGGAAGGAAGGAAGAAAGTGGAAGTGGAAGAGAGAGAGAAAGAGAGAGAGAGAAAGAAGAAAGAAAGAAAGAAAGAAAGAAAGAAAGAAAGAAAGAAAGAAAGAAAGAAAGAAAGAAAGAGAAAATCCAGTTGCCTTTTGGAAAAAGTACCTTGGGGCAACCATCATTTAGATGATTGAGAATTTCCATAGACGTTCAGAAACTACATCTTTAAAATTTTACATAACAATGATAAAATAGAATAAATATAATAACTTAAGTCCTGATTTAAGATGAGTGCTAATATCTTTATATCATCTGCTGAATGCCTTCCAGAACAGTGAGGTTTTAACCAGGTACCAGTGGGAGTCATTCTCATTTCATAGGACAATTTGTCCCAGGAAGAATTGTGTTCAGCAGATTTCAAATTGTACAGAGTTATTGATTGCTACTTGGCTAGATCAATAACTCTGTACAATATCCTATTTTTAAAGGATTATGAAGTGAACAGAAAAATCAATTAAATAAAAAATGCATTTGACAGATTGGATTATGTCTCTTGGGTACAATATATTATGCATTTAACTAGCTATTTGTCGTTATTTTACAGTACAAACGGGAAAAGATAAATTTCCCCCTCTAGTGGCTTACTTTAGTAAAACAGTGATTACAGTATGTGTGAAGCATTTTGCTACATAAAAAAAGCAGGTTGCCAGATTTATTTCAACTGAATAAATTAAATTAGGAAATAGGGAGTGTAAAACAAGCTAGAATCCCCAAGGGATTTATACAAATGGTCAAGAAACACTTGAATATTAGGCATAAAAAAAAAAGAAAACATGCAGCTTTTTTTCTAAGAGTGTCCTCTTTTACTTGCTGTACATTAGGAAGAGGTCATCTGATGATGGCATCAGATTAAACAGACTGAGGGGAAATGCTCAGAGAAGAAATGTGAGAGAGAGCTGTTGCATGCCGTTTGGGTCAATTTCACCTCAAAATTGCAAATCCCCCTACTAGTTTGAGATAATTGAAGTTTAATCCAGTTGGGGTTTACCAGATCTGGACTGCAGATATCCAGATGACCACAGGATGGCAGCACAGGGACAAAGAAACAGTGCAACTCCATTGGGGTGATGGCACTACTGCCTACTTCTAGATGACTATCCCACTGCCCAATAACATAAAAGATAAAAGATCTGGAGTTCATATAGGCTTCTCCTAGAGAAAGATGTTGTGTCACCTCCTGAATGTGTGGATTTTTCACCCTAGATCTGATATTCCATTTAGAGCAGGGGTGTCAAACGCATGGCATCACGTTGTTGTCACATGATGTATCACAACTACCATGGGCAGGGAGTTTGACAGCCCTGCTTTAGAGGATACCCTATTAAGAAAGCTACTTTAGGGTGAAAATTTCCATAGGCAGCCGGCTTCTGCTTTCACGGGCATGGATCCAAATGAATCAAATATATTACCCTTTTGCGGTTCTGGTTCAGAGGAACATATTTCTGTGATGCATCAAGTTTTGGTGACACACTGGAATTCTTTTCATTTCTGTGATGATAGTCTGCAAAGCCAGACCTCTTTTAGGAAATAAACAATACCTTCCCAGTGGGAATATTCAGCATTTTATGTGCTTGAGTTGGATCTTCCTTTGGGGAAACAAAAGGCACTCCCTGAGCTTCAGAAGAGCTTTGTGACTGAGAGGGGATGGATGTTCTTATCTTAATTGAAATTCTTCCGTTGTCTTGTTCTAGGAATTCAGTCCTTTTCTTCATAAAGAAAAGTTTTCATTTTCACATACTGTTACCACCACCACTACAAAGTGAGCATAGCCAGCAAATATTTCGCTTTATCAGCTTTTGATAAAGGGATTTAAAAAAAAAAATTTGCTGACACATAGAGGTTTCTTATCTGATTTTCCGGGGAGGGTGACTCTTTCTGTGGTTAATATCCATATCATGTGTTTTTCATAGTTATAAATGTGGGTCTTGTTCAATCACGGATAGCATGATGAGCATTAGTTCATTTTAGGTGTTATTTTCTGGCCCTTTTCTTTTAAAAGAGGCCAATACTGCTTGGACTGTGGTTTTTTATTTGCCATCCTGCACATCAGGAAGATACTTTAGAACAGTGGAGTGCAGTTCTATGTAGGTTTGGAGTTATTACGTTGGTTAATGTACTAGAAATAACCTAATAGGTTGTAGCTTCTAATGGAGCAGATAAGAAGTGCATTAGCAGGAGATTACTAGTAGCCAGATATCACCATCATTCTGGTGCTTGTCCTTGGACAACCATTATCAAAGTTCTCTCAAATGCTTCTTTCACAGCAACGTCACTCAGAAGCCGAGAGAAACACATCTTGGGGTAACTAGACTGGTGTCAGCATTTCTGCAGGAAAGAGAAGCACCAAGACGCATGGCTACAGGAAATTAGGTCGTTATTTTCAAATGAGATGAAAATTGCTTTGCACCACTGACTAACATAGTATTAAGTAATTTCATCCTTAAAACAAAGGAAGCCAACAATCAAAATATTTTGATTTTAGGAATATAGGAAGCTTTTCTACATTGAGTCAGACCACTGGTTTTTCTAAACTCGTATTTCAGGAGAGAGATCAGAGAGGCTTGAATCTGGCAATTTGGGGTGCCAAAAATATGCAGTGCCACTGAAGAAATGTAATAGCAAATAATGTGACTAATACATGACAAAGTTACAATTGCATAATTAAAACTAATATATAGACATCTACGTCTGTTTATATATGTAGCTCTTTCCAGGTACTACTTGTGAGAAGAGAACCTATATGTAGAAAAGTAAGTCTACAACCATATTTGCAAAATTCTTGATGAACACTAGCTGGCAGCACAGAGATACAAACAACTCTACTCTGCAGCACAGATCTGGTAGTCTCTGTCTTTCTACATTTTCCTTTTACAGAAGTAACTCATGAAAAAAATCTGGAATTTATACATCTCCATCTAAGGAAGGACATCCTTGTTATTTTATACTGGGTAGTCATGTTGAGACAGTTTAATACTCAATCTGGCTAACATAGTGACTTCCAGAGAAATACCAGGACAGGAGATATAAGGAAGAAATCTCTCAAAGAGACTACAGGTATCTTCATTTAGTGACTGCCTCACATAGCGACTGTTCAGAGTTAACAGTGATGAAAAAGTAACTTTGGGAGCAAACCTTGTATTTACGACCTTTACAGATCTGTAAAACAAAGTGACTTCATAAGCACAGTTGCAGGTTCACTTATGACCACTTTGCTTACAGACCAAGTTGCCAGTCCAAATTTGTCATTACATGAGAATTACTTGTAATGATAACATGAGGATGTGAATTCGTGTCAGCGCTATTTCAGGCGTCTAATGTTATCTTGACTTTATATGTGTAATCTCTTAAGAAATGGGTAGGCAGAATATCAAGCTAACCAAGTCTCGGTTTGGAAAAGCACTACTGAGCTACAGGGGAGCACAAGATTGATTGTATATAATATAGCTGCTAAATCCTGATCAGGCTGAGTTGTGTGAACACAGCCATCATGAACCTATTTTCATGATAATCATAACTCTTTCTTCTTTGCTGTCATCCCATGATCTTGTCCTGTGATTATTTCTAGTTAATTAACATCATTTTGGTTGCTGATCAGTATTATAGGGTGCTACTATTTCTCTGCCTATGAAGAACAGCTATACTATAAACCACTTCTCATTTGGGGAATCCAACCATAACTGAGTCAATATAAACTTAATGGTCCCTCCCCCCTTGCAGTTTTCAACAGTATCATAACGTCCAGGCGACTTCAGCCTTCTCTCTTGATTATTTATTATTTATTTTATTATTAAAATTTCTATACCGCCCCATCTCCGAAGACTCGGGGTGGTTCACAACAAACAACATCAACAATTTAA
>JAOYMU010000252.1:39760934-39774480 GCA_025802295.1 Psammodynastes pulverulentus | reverse complement strand
GATCACCTCTTTTTCACACTATGAAAGGCATATATTGAACATTGGACGTACTTCTGCATAAATCTGTGAGTTTTGCAAGGACTTGAAGTTTGTATAACTTTGCTTTATGAAAGAGGATTCCTAATGGACAATAAATAATACTTGTATGAAAGCCTTTGTAGTATTTAACTGTCTGCGGATAAGTTAGGTCAAGACTTTGAAGCAGAAAAGTTTATCTATGCAGCAATACTGATACTTTCCTCTTTCAGCAACCTAGCAGAAGTTCTTGTTATTGTTGGTTTTGTCAGGCTAGGTCTCCAGTGTGTCATCACTGCTGCACAGACATTTAGCCTCATCTTGACACCATGTGTTGCTCATCTAGGAGAAGGCAATAATATAAGAGGTGACTTGACTAAGATCAACTTGGATTCAACTTTGACCTCAAACAAAGAGGAACTTAACATTTGACAAGAATTACACCTTTATTTCCCATAATACACATACTTTCAGTTTGGGGTAAAAACAAATTTTCTCATAAGTAACATCTTTCCCATTATAATATTTCTAGAAGGCACCTGCAGAGGTCCAAACTTAAATATGCTTTTGGAGAACATAGTGGAGATTTGCCAGGAGTAGAGTGATTGCAAATTAGCTTTATAAATTCATGAAAACACAGGGAAGTAGAAGGGCAAAATTCACTCAGTACTAGAAAACTCAGCTAATTTCTCAATTCTTTCCTCAATTCCTTTTCTCATGACTAATACCTGAAGAGACTCGGCTTGTCCCATAGTTTCCTTAAGTATCTATGTATATACTACTAAAACTCTCTAGTTTATGTAACTTATATTGTTTTATCAATATATAAAATACAAAGAAAAATAAAAATGGGAATTTAAGGTAAGAAATAAGAAATATACTACTAAAACTCTCATGTCTGTTTATTTATAATCTTCACTTGGGCAAAATTGGAAGGCTGAGAGCACCATTTATTGAACCAAGATAATTCAAATGGGTTAACTTTTAGAATGTGAGGACTCACAATTCCTGTGGGAATGAAATTTGGGAAATTTATGGCCACTTTAGTATCAGGACTTTCAAATACACTTTCCAGAACCTGTAAGATGTGTGGCCCAAGGGAAGATGGGACAACCATATCCCCACCCTCTTTTCCGCTTCCCTCAGGTTACTACATATAATTGGTGGGCATCAAGGTCTAATAGGAGAGAAGCAACTGACTGCTTTGGAGTGAAGGCTGAAACTTGAAATCTCTTAGTTGTAGGTGGGTAATGAGGGAAGAACTCTTTCCTCACTTCTGACTGCCATGCCTGCTGTTATAATAGGGATAACTGGGGGCACTAAAGGTTGATGGATGAACTCTCTTCCTTTCTAGAGGGAGGGGGTCCTTAGGGACATGCAAAGCTGGCCAGTTTTAAGTTATCCTCATCATCTATGGCTCCCTTTGTTCTGTCTCTCCCAAAGAGACAGGCAATTCCATGGTCAGTTACGGAGGATATGAAGGAGTAATTTCTGATTCTCCCTGCCTGTTTCCCACAAGCAAAGTCAATGGGGAAGCCAGCAGGAATTTGAGAGTCATTCCTATTCCCAGTGGGTTTTTTTTTCTTTTTTTGCATGTCTGTGGTCATTCTGTTTCCCTGATTAGGTAAGATAGGGTCAATGGGTCATTGGTTGTCAAGTTATTTATTTATTTGTTTGTTTGTTTGTTCATCAAACATGTACAAGATAACAAGTATAGGTATGAACATAAACGTGAACAAAGAAAGTGGGAACAGTAAGACAGGGATGGTAGGCACGCTAGTGTGCTTATGCACACCCCCTTTAAGAACCTCTTAAGAATGGGGTGAGGTCCACAGTAGACAGTTTGAGATTGAAGGTGTGAGGGTTTGACAACAGAGTGAGGTACAGTATTCCAGGCATTGACCACTCTGTTGCTTGCTGAAGTCATATTTTCTGCAATCAAGTTTGAAACAGTTTACCTTAAGTTTGTATCGATTGTTTGCCTGTGTATTATTGTGGTTGAAGCTGAAGGAGTCGTTGACAAACAAGACATTGTAGAAGACAATTTTGTATACTATGCTTAGATCGGACCACAGGGGGTGCAGTTCCAGATTGTCCAAGCCCAAAATTTCAAGCCTGGAGGCATAGGGAATTCTATTGTGAGTAGAAGAGTAGAATACTCTTCTTGAGAAATACCTCTGAACCCGCTCAATCATGTTAATGTCCGATACACAGTGCGGGTTCCAGGTGGACAAGCTGTATTCAAGAATTGGTCTGGCAAAGGTTTTGTATGCCCTAGTTGCAATTCAATGTTGCTGGAAAAGAAGGTCCTTTCTAAATAAAATTTCTAAAGGATAGGTATTATTCCTCATCTCAAACCATTATCAGTATAATCCCCTGTCAATCTTAGATAAAAGGAAAATATATGAACTCCATTCAAACCAGTCCTCATCACCCTTTTCTTCATGCTATCCTCTCAAATTTGTGTTGAAACAGTCTTCTCCCTTCCTTTCCCTCATTCTTCCAAAACCAACTTATGAACAGAAATAAGCCTTTCTTTTTTCAACAGGTATCTGATCAAACTCTGAAAGTGCTTTCCCATTTTACCATTTCCAAGTCAATGACTAGTGACAATAAGAATCTTCAAAACAGATTTAGTAAATAGTAACTAATATTCTCACTTTCTATTACCCTCATCTGATATACTTCCATTTCATTTCAATTCAAATATACCCTTATCACAAGAGATTAGGCATGCTTAAAAATGCCAAAGCAAAGCCAAATTGAGTTTGGATGAATATTCAGCTTCAATTTTTTAACTCACAATGGATGCAGTTGTTTTATATGGAGGCACATTTACCAAATATCCTCTCATATGACATTAAAAGGAAAAACATTTCTTTGCTTTTCATGCCGGATTGCAAAAGGGCACTCAGAATTGCATCTAAAAAATGAAAGGGGGAAGAATTTTGCTATAATATTTAATAATGTAAAATGTGTAAGTAAGGCTGCTGATCTACCCATACTTCCTAAGAAAATGAAACAGAATTCTACATTATTTTTAAAGTGTGGTGAATATCAGTTCACAATGAACAAGAAATCTTCTTTTAAAGGGTCCAACTTTATATTTCTCCCCCCCTTTTTTTAAAAAAAGGTGATCCAATTATTTTTTCTTAAATCCTTCTTTTGAAAATTTAGCAGACTAAGATTAAATTTTTGAGGCATATGAAACCTTAAAGTTCTTTCTACCCTGAGCTCCAGTCAGCAAAGATATCACTGGGAAACATTCAAAGAGAGCTTGTCAGCATAAATGATAGCAGCCATTTTAAGGTCTGAATATTTTGGTGTGGTTGACTTAACTGCGGAAACGTAGCTAGTTTTACTTACAATCCTCACAAATATATATTACCAGAACTGTTTTGATTTAAAAACATTTATTTAAAAAGAAACAAAATTTACTGAGTATGACAGAGGAACAGAAATAATGATCAGACCTATAACAATAAGGGAAATTTTTGAAGCTATAAGAAAGATGGATTAGCAGGTAATTATTATAAATGTTTTGAGGATGATCTTTCACAACCTTTAGGAAATATGATGAACTTTAACCTACAGGAAGGAAAGATGCCAGAAAGTTAGAAAAAGGTCAATGTATCATTAATGCCTAAAATGGGACAGGATTTGACTTTAACCAAAAACCATAGGCCAATATTATCAAGTAATGACTATAAGTTGTTCACAATGACTCTAGCTGATAAACTGACTAGTATGGAGAGTCTTGTATAGTGAGAGGAATCGTTACACTATAGAACTAAGGACAAGCAGTATTTTACCAATCCATAACAACTTATTTTAAAGGGCGTTGCTTTAATGCTAGTTTCTGGGCAAAAGAATAATTACAATAATACCACAAAGACTCTATCTTTGAAGATAGATGAAGAGAGAAGTTTTGTCATTATCAAAAAAGACTGGGCAAATTGGGCAATTCTTCAGTAGCTGGAATCATAAAGTCTGTATTCTCATAATTTTAATTCTGTTACAAGTGTCTAGAGAACAAGCTGTGTGAAGTTAATGATCACAAATCACTTTTGCAAATTCATTTATTTCAATCTCCGGAATCCATAGTGGTACAATAACATTTCCCCAATAATTTGTAAATGTGATATAGCAAGACTACCCCTGAAAATGAATGATCAGAAATAATTGCTCTAGTCTCAGCCTAACCAATTTTATGCAGACCAAGTTTGCCACCAGACAACACACATAAGGGGAAGATTCCAGGGTCTTCTGGCAGTTGTGTAATACATGCTAATTGCTGTAATTCAACGTCCATTCTACTTTCTTACTATATGTACAGACACACCCCAAAATTACACCATAGAAAAGAAAGAGACTCCAATGTAGAGATACTCTACCCAAAGTTTGTTTACTAAGTTGCATTAAATTAATGAGATACCACATTAAAAAGTTCTAAACCAAAGAAATTCTTGAGAAGGAACAATTCCATTTGGTTATTTCAGCTTCTGTTGCAGAATGACATCTTGCACTTTGGGTCTAAACTGGCCACAAAACTGCAGATGTATGTTTGTGTTGCAGATATTAAGCAATAAAGATCAAGATCAAGTTAACTTTATAGGGGAAAATTCCAGTAGCCTAGCACTCTCCCTTCATAACAAGGCTAATTTTAACCAAGTAAGTTAAATATTTCCTGAGAAGACAAACAGTACCAAAAAAACCAACAACCCCAAAACACCAGGATAGAAAGATTAAAATAACAATGCAAAACAAGTACATGAATAGTATGTTTTGGCTGAAAAGTTCAAGGTTATGACTCTGAAAAAAGAACAGCAGTTCAAGATAAATGACGTAAATAGTACCGTTTTTCCTGACAGAATGCATTTAAGAGAGTGTGATACCTAGTAATGTGAAAAGTGCAGCTTAAAGTGACACTTAGAAGAATAGCCCAGCATGTTAAATGTATCTCACTTTTCCCTGATCAATCCCATGGTAGTAGGTCAAATTCACAAGTGGGAAAGGCTGCAGAGAAGCAGAACCTACTTTTACTGACCTCCAGCTGCCAGGAGGTCTTGGAATCTTCCATTTATGTGTATTGTGCAGTCAATCTTATTGTATTGTGGAATCTTTGAATTATAGTTCCCATAGCAAGCAGAAAGGGCTTGGACACTAAGCTTGTACAAAAATAGATTCAGTGACAAAACCAACTGTACATTTTGCTCTATGGAGCAACTAGGGAGAGTGTTCCTTTCCATTTAAACTGTTGCTCTGGTATACAGGGATTTCAGTCATGTTCACCCCATTGAACAAATGAAAGACAGATCACAGACCTCCTCCATGGCTTGTTCTGGTGTGTATAGCAAAATCCAGAAAACCACCGTGTGTGTATGCATGCACATGCACATCTCTTTGAGTCATTGTTCTTGGTAAGGTTGTTTGGAGGTTGTTTGCCATTGCCTACTTCCTAGGACTGAGAGAGTGACTGGCCCAAGGTTTTGTGCCTAAGGTGTCAATATTCTAAATCTAGATGTATTGTATATAGTCCACTTCTAAGAAAAGCTCTTGTGAAGTGGACACAGCAATTGTTTTAAAGGCCCTACAACTGTGTTGGATGAATGGATGGAATTGAGCATTATAATGGCTGAGGATTATCATGCATCAGTAAATCCAGTAAAGGTGGGACCAAATCACACAAGAACATTGGACTATGGTTTATGACAAGGAGTAATGTGATGTTTAAGTGTTTGTTCTTCAAAATGGTAAAAAAAATGGTTAAAAAATGATCAGGAGGATCTTTACAAATCTTCAGTTATGTACCAGTTGTACCCATACTTTCACCAGGAGGCTCAGCTCACTTTGTGACTTCCCATCTGGATTATTGCACACTACATGGAGCTGTCCTTGAAAAGCATTCAGAAGCTTCAACAATGTTGGATAATTGACAAATGTAACATCACTAATGCATCAATTACATTGTTTGCCAGTGTGTTTTGGGTGCAATTCAAGGTGTTGGTTGTAAGCTTTAAAGTCCTTCATTGCCTGGGACAGAGTTACCTAAGGGATCGTCCTCTGCCAGTTGTTTCTATCTATCTATCTATCTATCCAATTGGACAAATAAATAAATAAATAAATAAATAAATTCAATCTGTCAGGTTGGCCATGCTACAGGTCCCATCAGCCAATGAATGTCAACTGGTAGAAAGCATGCCTAACAGAGCACATAGTGATATAGATATTAACAATTATAATGAAAAGTTCAATGCATTGGGAGAATGAAAAGATTTTAGCTTGATGGCAAAAAGCCAATGAAATAGATACCTAAAAGAGAAAGAATGGGAATATACCACTATTAGTGTGATGAATTCTGGCATCTGTTTCACTATTCTGACCGTTATAAGTCAATGTTTCTCAAAGTTTGATTATTTTAAGGTAGATGAACTTCAGTTCCCAGAATTCCCCAGTGTACTGAGTGAATAAACAACCAGTCTTCAGTAAGTAAACTGACAATATCCAGGTCTGGCAAACAACTTAGAGAAAAACAAGAACCTATCTCTTCCTCAAACTTTTTCAAAACTTCAGTAACTTTGAACAGTCACTAAAGAAACTGTTGTAAGTCAAGGACCATCTGTACTGCTCAGACATTTGCTTGAAAAACTGAAACTCTGTGTCTCTGGAGATTCTCAAGTCATCCAGGTCATGGTTGTCTCAAAGGTACTTTTTCAAGAGACAACTGGACATTCTGGTTTTTCTTTGAAGATGTTTCACTTCTCATCCAAGATTACAAAGAAGCTTCTTGGATGAGAAGCAAAACATCTTCAAAGAAAATCCAGAAAATCCAGTTGCCTCTTGAAAAAGCACCTTTGGGTAAAATCCTGTGATACCTCAAAGATCAGTCAATCCTGAATTTCATTGTTGTAAGAGCCCATGAATTGCCCCGTAAATAATAAATATTGCAGTTCATTTTATCCTTACAGAAGGGCAGAATCTGCACTCTTTCAATAATATATTTTTAAAAACACTCAGAAAAAGAAACACAATAGGTGATTACATTCCTGAAATATGTATATTAGCTGCATATCGACAGGATGGGATTGGGTTATCCATCATTAGGGTGATTGAAAAACAATGGTTTTATTTCCATACTATGCCCATGTGAGTTCTATTTTAACTGGATTACAGTTATGTTTTAATCTTGTTAGTTGCCCATAGTCTTATAAAAAGTGGACATTTATTTTTTTAAAATGACACTATAAAGAAATGAATTATAAATATCAATTTTCTACCTCCACCTCTGTCTTTAATGAACAGCATATTTAAACAGATGTTTGCTGTTACAACATTACACTGTTTTATTTACTAATTCTTATCAACACTATTCAGAAAGCAAATCAACCTTGATAATTGAGAAAAGAAAAAGAATAAAACTAATTCCAGGGCAGAAATAAGCATAATCCTTAAGTTCAATACACTGTATCAAAAAGAGAAAGCCTTGGATATCTGTTTAGCAATAATGGTGGAACCTGATAGCAATAATTTTCTTGATATGTGGAATGATATTAGGAGATGGGATGAAGGAAGAGATTTGAAATGTTTCATGCCATTAGACACACTACACAACTGAAAATAAGTGGATATACTGCTACATAGTGTATAGCAGTATTGTATCTATTCAAGTGGGAAAGGGTTTTCTCATACACATTGGCAGCTATTTTGATCACAAAAATGTTATAGTAATCATATGAGTACTTAAAATAGTATGAGTAAATTATGTGCTCAAAAGGCATCCATGAGCAATAGCATCATTAGATAGATTTACATTTTCCTAAAATACTGTTGCAAGCTGGGCAGCATGACAATCCACAGTTAAGTGGATACACAGCTGGCTCAGAAATTGTACTCAGAGACTGCTCCTCAATGATCCTCCATCAGTTCAGAGAGAAATATTGAGAGGGATCCTTTATTCCTCTCTATTTTTGTTTATGATTTAGATGAAGAAGTGGAAGAATACTTAACTAAATTTGCAAAGACAGATATTGAAGGTGCCAAAATAAGTATGATACAATACAGCAGTGTTTCACAACCTAGACAACCTTAAGATGTGTGTTCAACTCCCAGAATTCCTCAGCCAGAAAGCCTGGCTGGGAAATACTGGAATTTGAAGTTCATGCATTTTAAAGTTGCAAGGTTGAGAAACATTGGGCTAGACTAGAGAAATGGACTGCAATAATATAATAGAATATAGACAAATGAGAATCAATTTCCTATTTAAGGGGGAGGTGAGAGAGACTTGGCTTCATAATTGTACTTGTACAGAAGATTTTGGAATTATATTTGATTGCAAAGTGAATATGAGTAAGTTATTGAAGTGGCTACAAAAGAAAGCAAATGCAATTTTAATCAGTGTCAACCTAAGCATGAATTCCAAATCATACGAAGTAATAAAGCCAACCTATGATGTTTTACAGAACAACAGAGTTGGAAGGGACCTTGTAGGTCATCTAGTCCAGCCTCCTGCTCAAGCAAGAGACCTTATACCATTTGTGATAAGTGGCTGTCCAGTTTCTTCTAAAAAGCTTCCAGCGGTGAAACACCAACAACTTCTGAAGGCAAGCTGTTCCATTGGTTGATTGCTCTCACTGTCAGAAAATGAATCCTTATTTCTAGGTTGAATTTCTCCTTGATCAGTTTCCATCCATTGTTCCTGTCTGGCCTTCGGGTGCTTTGAAAAACAGGTTATCCTCTCTTCTCTGTGATAGCCCTTCAAATATTGGAATACTGCTATCATGTCACTTCTGGCTCTTCTCTAGCCATGCCTAGTTCTTGAAACTGCTCTTCATATGTTTTAGTCTCCAGTTCCCTAATCTTCTTTGTTGCTCTTCTCTTCATTCGTTATAGAGAGTGTCAACATTTTTTTCTAGTGAGGTGATCAAAACTGGATGAAGTATTCTAGATGTGTCCTTACTAAGGCTTTATAGAGTGGTGTTAGAGTACCTCATGTGCTCTTGAATCAATCCCTCTGTTAGTGTAATTTAGGATTGCATTGGCTTTTGGGGCTGCTGCTGCACACTGCTGGCTCATATTTAACTGATTGTCCACTAAGACTCTAAGTTTCCTCTTAGAAATCCCTCAGCATTGTTCAAAGCTGCACTGAGTACAGTACCGTGTCTAGTTCTGGGCTCCACACTTGAAGAAGGATTCAGAGAAATTAGACTAGGTTCACAGAAAAACAGTTATGAAGATCACATGATTAGAATCATCCTAACAGCAAAGAAAGTTTGTCAGGGGAAACCAATTGCTGAAAGAGGTGGTAGGCTGTTCTTCACTGAATGTGTTCAAGCAAAGGCTAGACACTCATCAAAGTTTAATTTGGATTTGGGTGCTTTGATCTGGATTCCTGATCTGCATTCAGCAGAGTTTGGACTCAATAGCCAAAATTTCCCTTCTCGTTCTATAAAGCTACATTCTAACATAGCTCACCACTTCTCTGATCTGAAATATAAAACTCTTAGTTCACCTGATAAACATTTGTTAGAAATTAGACTTAGAATAACTTTATTGTCACTTTGAATGTACACTAATTGGCATGCATTAAAATGAAATTTCATTGCATACAGCATTCAAAGGGTCACCACCTCCAATATACACTACATAAACATGATAAAATAAATGAATACAAAAGTATGCATATGCCCACATATATTATATGACGCAGAGAAACAACACAGTCTAGTTTGTATGCATACATGTACATGGGGAGAAAAACGAATCTTGCAAGTTTACCAGCTGGATGGCATAGGAAACAAAGCTATTACAGAATCTGGTAGTCCTGCTAGAAATACTTCAAAATCTCCTCCCAGAGGAGAGCAACAGAAACAGACCATAAAGTGGATGTTTGGGGTCTCTAACAATACTTTGAGCTCTAAGCACATAGCACTTATAAGCAGTATCCTGAATAATGGGAAGCGAGCTTCCTATAATCTTCTCAGTTGCCCTTACCACTCTCTGTATGGATTTTCTATCTGAGTTAAATGTAAAATGAAATGTTTTTAATGATCTCAGTGCTATGGTAGAACTAGAAACACATTCCCAAGGATTTTTCAGCCCATTCTCATAATGCTGAACCAAGATTTAATAATATTTCTTAATGAAATCAAGGGAAAAAAGTACATTGGGTCAGCAGGACAGAGCCCCAATCTTTGTGACCAAAGGGAATGTAGAGATAACTTTGATGAAGGAATGATTAAGCCATTGAGGAGGTGAAATGGCAGTAATCCTTGGAAAGTGAAAAGCATGAAAAAAAAACCTCCACCTTGATTCTATTTGGTATGAGAGAGAGCAAAGAGAAACTCTGACTGGCTTTCAGGTTTGATGTCAGCCCTTTCAGGAGACTAGGTAAGGAATCAGATACCACAAGGACTGCTGAAACACCATGTTATTGTTGTAAAATATAATGACAAAATCTTAGTAGCCTGTTAGATTTTTTATATCTGCTCCCTCTCATACCAAAATCAACTTGAAGTTTGGGGGAGTTTCTTTCTTGTGTTTTCTATTGAGTCATTGATTAAGGGGTTGTCTTTCCTTAATGGCTCCTCCAATCCTTCATCAAGGGCATCTCTACATTCATTTGACTGACTAACATTCTGAATTTAGCATAGGAATGGAAGGGTGGGCTGTTATTTGGTTTGATGTTTGTTGTCTTGAGATTCTGCCTACATCCTCCATTCATAATGCAACAATGGAAATGTGGAAAACTGATCTACTTATTTGATGTTACTAAGAGAATTATGTAACTATTGGCCTGAAATAATCATTATTCAAACTAAGTGGCTTTCCCACGTTTTATCATTTGCTTTTCGGTTTTATTCAAAGGCATTTAAAATTATCTGGAAGGGGGAGAGCAGGTTCATTTAAAAGGAAGCAACAGCAAACATGCATCCTATGATTCTCTTACATTTCTCTCCTTATCAAAAGTTTGTGTTGGATATCTTCACACAGGGCTGTACCATGCAGTTTTATTGCAGTGTAATCTGTCCTGCCATTGAGGGTTGTATCAATATCTAAGTTAGTATAATTTGAACAGTTTATTTTGAAGCCGAATTTGCAATTAAAGTCAAAGAGGCATTTTAAAGCCTCAGGAAAGGCATTTTGTAGGACAATTAAAAATATACTTTAACAAGAATTTTAGAAAAAACACAGACACTAAAAGCCAGTTTTGAAATTGCCAAGATCAACAAAGTGATCTGAAGTGCATTTCACCCTCTAATTAAAATCATTCAAAAACCATTATAATCAGTGTTTGTTGAAGTATTTCATCCTTTACTAAGAATTCTGTTCTGTTCTCTGCCCCCTCCCTTCCAATACATACACTCCTTTTTGGAAGAGAGTCACCAAAATAATTTTCAAAATAGTTAATTATTTACATAAATAGTTTTAATGACTAGATATCCGAAAATGAATGCATTATACATAATTCTCCATCATTAATTTTAAATATAGAATGTTTGAAAGCTTGGCTTTAACCTAAAATCCACAACTGTTACTATTTAAAAAAGATGTGTATGTGAATGAGAATGCACCAGAATTATTTGGCATGGCTATTCTGTAATGCTTGTCTAGTAGCACTGATAGCATTAGTCACACCAATGCCATCAGAGTTGTAGAGAGGAACTGCAGAGAACAGCAGATTTGATATAAGTCAAAAACATATTATACAGCTGAATCAATTATTAGGACTCTATGAAAATCAGATTTGTAGATGTGATTTAATTTCCAAGTTGAATCCACTTTACAAATCAAATTTGAAAGATAAATAACAGAGCCATACTTTAAAGCTTAAAATAAATGGAAACAGTTTGGATAATTTAAGAATGTGCAGATAAAAAAAAATTGGAAAGGTGAATTGAGCCATTTCAGTTTCAATGTCCAAATCAAATTAGATTGATTTTATCAACTAGATTGATTTTATTCAAATCATCAAATCAGATTAATTTGGCAAATCAAATGATTTATACAAATTAGTCTGATTCTCATCCACACATCCAGCAATCATTTCACCTGCAGGATGTCATAATTAACATTATTTGTGATAATTTAACATGGAAACTAAGGAAAACAATAAGATTCCATGTTTTTCTTTTACTTTGACCGTGTTCTTACTTTCTAGTAGTAGTTTAAATGCTTGTCTAATTAAAACCAAAGGTTTAAATTAAATCTAGAACTGTCTTTAAGTTCTATTGTCAATATTTCAGGTTTTGCAGGATGCAATCAGAAGGACACAACATTAAGTCTATTGGAATATATTGCCATGTTATCATGAGAAAATAAGGACATTCCTAGTGAAATTTCAACTGTTGTTATTTTGTGCTGAATGCTTAGGAGTGGATCTAGGTACAGATTTTTTAAAATGTGTTATTTGCTTATAAATAATATAATAAAAGGATTTATTTTCATTTTGGGGAGTATTTTGAGGAACACAGCTATGAATTCTTGAAATTCATTGATAACATTATTTACTTTGCAGATAAAGTCGCATATCTGTGTTCTCTTGTGACCCATACTTAAGAGAGGTCCAGTTGATTTAAGATTGCTTGTGCAGAATAGATATTTTTCATGTTGATGAGGTGAATGTGTTAGACCCTTGTTCCTCTAAGCTTATAAAATAATGGAGGTTAGCTAAGTGGACATACACAGTGATAAATTTCTTCTTTAAAAGAGGATACAATTCAATCCACTCTAAAACAGATACTGAAGAGGACCATGAGTAACTCAGGCAAGCTCAATGCTTCCATATTGCGTAACTTCTAGTCTCAAGTTTTCCTTTTGAGAAAAAAAAATGCTAGAAGTGGAACTTTAGATTTCCTTAATGAGATTTCCTGACTGAGATGAACCACTAAATTTATTAAAGTTTGGCTTAAACTATGATCATGGATCAGCAGGAGGAGAGTTTGGCTGGATTGAACTTAAAACAACAATTTGAAATAGGAATCTGGAATCCTTTTTGAAACTAAAGGGATTATTTAGGAGGTCCCGTTTTATTTGGCATATACATGAAATTTCTAGTACAGTTATTTGAAATTTGGGGTTGGTGACTTTGTATGTTGATAATGTTTTTCTTTAGTTATTTCTCCTAACTCCAGACCACATAGAATGAATTATAAATATAGTAACATAAAAAATCTGATTTATTTTTTTTTAAATGTCCTTGTTCCTGCCTTTTCTATTTACCCATATAATCCATCCGGTCAAAAATAAGGAAATTCCAGTTAACAGGGAATCTGTCCTACATAGAGAACAAGAATAATGTTGTTTCATCTGTTTTGTTTTGTTTTAAATCTTGGTATGTTGGGAGATATCAGGAGGTGAGAGACTGTTAACTGTTATTAAATGTTCACTGCTATCCTACACTATCTGTCTTGAAATGATGGCCATGATCCAAGTCATTTCTCTTTCCCCTGAATAGGATTAGAGCAGGGATGTCCAAACTTGTCAACTTTAAGACTTGTGGACTTCAACTCCCAGAATTCCCAGCCAGCATAGC
>JAOYMU010000252.1:39626271-39638676 GCA_025802295.1 Psammodynastes pulverulentus | reverse complement strand
TTATTTTAATGTTTAAATTTTTTAATGTTTTATAATATATTATTGTGTGGTTTATATTGCTTGTTGTTACCCGCCCCAAGTCCCCGTGGGGAGAGGGGGCGGGCTATAAATCGCAGATAAATAAATAAATAAATAAATATGATTAAAGAAGGTGCTTACTTGGTAAATAACATATGGTAGCTATGAAATTCCTGAACAGATCTTGGGGGGAGGGGAATTGATAGGATGGTAAAAACAAGTTAAGGTCCCCTTTGGGCATATGTGACTTACTTTACCTATCCCTTCATATCATGCTGCCAGTTGCAAGAAAGATAATCTTACCATGTTAGATAAGTTGTAAAATTGTTTTAATTCTTTTAATAAAATGAATTGTATGCAGAGTTCTATTTTGTAATGGAGATTTAAGTATATATGTGCATGATTTTTTTTCTATAAGGACAGTGTGTTTCAAACGTGGCAACTTTAAGAAGTTCCTGAGAAATTCCCATTAATATTGTGGAAGCCAATGGCCAAGCCCATGGCTGATCCAATGTGAGGAGCCACAGGGCACTGTTTTTTTCCTTTATGCTACTTAATTGAAACTATCAGAAGAGACATACAACAGGTTGTAATGAGATATTATCAATATTCTGATACTCAATTATGTCCATTCCTAGAGCAGTGAAGGACTTCATCTGGATTTTGGGTGTTGAGAGAATGAGGAGAATAATATCAGGAGCCATTATGTAGGCAAAGTTGCTGAAACTGTTTTTTAAATACGAAACAACAAGATTTGGAACAGCTCAGGCAGGCACCTACCTAATTTACTGGGATGAAAGAGTAGTATAGCACAATCAGATTTGCAAAACTTCATTATTATAGCCAATCTCAATAAAAATAGTTTTTGTGTTTGTGTAGTGGTGATTTCCTGATCTGGCCTATCTAATGGGCTGACAGAGGGACAAAACAAACTGAGATTGAATCCTAATAAGATACAGGTACTGTTTATACATAAGCAATCTGAGTTGACATTATGAATTTCAGAAAAATCTGTCCACTTCATCAGTAGATAGGTAGTGTCGAATCTTTTCATTTCTGTGCATATCATAATCTGAGATGTCCTTGGTGCTCTCTGAGCTTGATTGTTTCTTGCAGACATTTCATTGCCCAAACTACGTAATATTATCACAGCACTGATGATGAGATGTCACCTAATGACTCATTACCTAATTTTGGTAATGAAACTTCCGCAAGAAAATAACCAAGCCAGTGGTGGGATTCAAATTCTTTTATTACCGGTTCTGCGGGCATGGCTTGGTGGGTGTGGCTTGGTGGACATGGCAGGGGAAGGATACTGTAAAATCTCCATTCCCTCCCCACTCTTGGGGGAAGGTTACTGTAAAACTCCATTCCCTCCCCACCCCACTGACCTGCTTTCCAGCTCTGTTCTCCAGTGCAGGGCAACAAAAGAAGACCCAGCCGGTCAGCTGGGATTCGGGAGTCAGAGAATAGATGGAGGCAGGGCCAGTCACAGGTGGTATTTGCCGGTTCTCCAGAACTAGTCAGAACCTGCTGAATACCACCTCTGAACCAAGCTCACAGATCACCAAGGACACCTCATTTCAGCCCTGAGCTACTAATATTCTCTTTTATCTCTATAATCTCATCACAGTGAACATGCATTGAAATAATCTTCCGTTATTAGTTTTAAAAGAAAACTCTTTGACTTTAGTTGAACATTGATTTTAAAATTCTCTGTATTTGAATCTATTTTTTTTAGCTTTTTTACAAGTCCACCATGCATGGTACAATATGTCTTCATATTGTTCACATTTCCAAAATACATTTCAAATGTTTTTATACATTTTGGATCATTTCTCTGGCAATCATATACAACAAGAGCCAGTTTAGTCTAGTGGCCAAGGTACCAGGCTAGAAAGAGGAAAATGTGAGTTCTCGTCCTACCTTAGCCATGAAAGCCAGCTGGGTGACCTTGGGCCAGGCAATCTATTCTTAACCCAACTAACCTCACAGGGTGGTTGTTGTAAGCAAAATAGGAGAAAAGAGTATTGATTATGTTCACCACTTTGAATTGCTTCTAAAAGAATAAAATGGGATAAAAAAAATAAGTAAAAATGAATTTTATAAAAAATCTTTTTGAGATCATAAGACAACGTAAACTTAAATCCATTTAATCACACTTTTGCCCATTAACCAAAATTCATCATATTTTCTTTAATCTGTCTTCTGTTTCAAATTTTAATAAAAGTTATACATTTTAGCAAATACATGTTCATCATCAGTACTCAACTATATTTCAAATTCTGTCTTACTTTGCTCCCTAAGTCTTTTTAGCCATTTAAAATCTTTCAGATAGCTATAAATGGAAAAATCATTGACAGCTATATCGTTCTGCGATTAATTACTCTCTTGATTTAATTTTACATTTTCTTTAATAGTTTTCCAATAAGTCCCAATAAGTCAACCATTTATCTTTGCCAGTTCTCTTCTATGTTTTACTTCCTAAGCTGAGATTCTTAAAGGTGTTTTCAAACACAACTTGAGAGTTTATATCTATTCCATATTCTCAATATGGCACATCTAGTATTTTTAATTATTTTTTTCATAAATGGATTAATTGCTTTAATATATTATTTATATTTTTACAAACCTCCTTCAAATAGGGTGGCATACAAAAGGATGAAATAAATAAATTAAAAAACTGAAAAGATGAACTTTTTTTAAAGGAAGGGAAAATTCCATATTACTACTGTAGTATTTCAATTTAGAATATGGCCTCTGATGCTTCCTCCAGAAGTTATGCAAGACAATGTACTAAAGACAAAATTGTTATCCTTAACTTATACTCTATTCTTCAATACAAAAAGTTAAGTTCTATTAGAATTACAATATGATATAATTTTTTGTGATGATAATCATACTTTCTACAAATTTCCTTCAAAAACAACATCCCAAAAAGCCTATTATTGCAGCATCCTAGGGAGTCAAGAATTTGAGGCATCTGCTGTTAAAAGCAACCGTGATGATAAAAGCAAATTAAACTACTCCAGATTCAGAGAGGGCATTATGAATCAGGAAATAAATTTTCAAGAGTGAATTATTAGCAGGGTTTTGCATGCCTAAAATCTGTTTTGATGAAATCCAGATTCTGTGCCAAGGAAAGGAGTTGGGTCTTTGAGTTAAATTCAAACCTGGTTGTGCTTCAAGGAGGCTCTCTGAAATTAATGAATTTAAATTACTTACGACTAAATTAAATGTAATTCATTTCATTTGGGATAATCTATACCCAATCTGTTTAGATTCAACCCTATGCAGTTAACACTTTTTCTTTATTTTATCGAATGTATTCTAATTTCCTGATTGTGGGTGAAGGAGACATATCATTCAATCAAGGTACATCACTGCAACTTGATTGCTGAAACTCACAAGCTATTTGTTTTGCAAAACCTACAATTCTAGCCCAATTATAATTGCATCACAAAATATCCTGGCCTACCAATATTTTTTTTAAGAAAAGAGCTATTGTATAGGCCTACAATATAATTTACAGAGCAATCCATTTTGTCTTCAATGTTCTTCACCCACCCCCATCACACATGATATCTATTTTTATGGAACATGTCACATGTACTTTGCACAAGAATATCGCTAGCTAAAACATGTACTTTTACACAGCTTTTTCACACAAACAGAAAGTGACCTGGTTGAGCAATATAACGAACCAATAAAAATGTCACAAATTTCACAATCAGAGTCTATGTTTTGACACTGAGATTCATGGCTGCTTTACTAGTCAGCAATTCTAAGCATGTTGACAGGATACCCCAATGAATAAGGAATGTGGTTTAAAATAGAAGGCAGATTGGCTCAGATAGTTAACCTCATCCCCAAAACTCACTGGGGGGGGACGTGTTTTGAAATACGAGACCTCCTGGCTTCCCTCATATTATTTTTGCAGGGTTTAACTGTTGTTTGCAATGAAACATCTAGGTTTTTTTTCCCTTTCAAAGGAATATGAGGACTTTGATCAGCAAAGAAAACCCATCTGTTTTGTCTGTCTTTCTAAAGGCACAAATAGATAGTGTTAAGTGTGTGTGGGGGGGGGGGGGAGCAGCCAATCCCATTTGGTGAGCTCCTTGCCTCTAGCTTCCACCCTGCTTTTCTTTTTAAGTCTTCAATCTCTATTGTCTGGAGGTTTGTTCAGTTAATCTCCTGTCAATACATGATGAATAATCTGCCTATTGACTATCTCAGCAGTTTCTAGATTCTCTCCCACCACCCTATGCAGAGATTCCTCACATTTCTGCTGGCTGTTCTTTTAGTCGGGAGGGGGATGGAGGTGTGGAAAAGAGGAAAGTTGTTATTCCTCCCATCCCCTAACATAAATTATCACCCGCTCCTGAGATCTTTCTCTCTCTCCCCCGCCCCCCATTTTGATCTAGTTCTTCACATGGGCCCATCGTTTTTGGAATCTAAAACATGCTCCCCACACTACTGCTTGCCCTTGAAAGTTTTTCAAATGACTTTCAGCTGAGCAAAGACAGGATTCTTTACTATCATTCCCTATTTGTTCCAAGGAAAACATTTTTTTTTAATTTTATCTAGTTTGTCAAGCATATATGAGAAAAAAAGAAAAACAATACAAGTATGAATAGATCATATAAACATATAAGTATAAGCAAATACAAATAAAAAGGACATTAGGACAGGGACAGTAGGCATGTTGGTGCACTTATGCACGCCCTGTACAGACCTCTTAGGAATGGGTTGAGGTCAACAGTAGACAATCTAAGGTTAAAGTTTTTGGGGTTTGGGGAAGATACCACAAAGTCAGGTAGTGCATTCCAGGCACTGACAACTCTGTTGCTGAAGTCATATTTTCTGCAATCAAGTTTGGAGCAGTTTACATTGAGTTTGAATATATTGCATGCTCTTGCATTGTTGCAGTTGAAGCTGAAATAGTCATTGACAGGTAGGACATTGCAATAGATAATTTTATGTACTACGCTTAGGTCAGACGAAAGGCATAATTCTAAGTTGTCTAAGCCCAACATTTCAAGGCTGGTGGTATAAGGAATACTGTTGCGAAATATTGATGGATTCAGAATGACAATATTTAAGGAATCGTCCATACATTAACTAAGTTCCTTCTCTAACAGTGATGTTAGTAACATTGCATTGCTCATAAAGAGGATTTGAGAAGAAAGTTCTTGCCAGAAATAAACAACAAGAACCATACAGGAAATGCAAGCCACAGATTTGGAAAAAAACCAGGAAGCTGGCCATATTCAAGAAACAGGGATGATCATTTTAATCCAACTTGTTTCATTACTGAATCCCTTAGGCACACATAATGTTGAGTTTACAGTGTTTCCATTCAACCCGGTCTCAAAGCTGCAAAAAGTATTTCTTCAACTGCTTTGAGCAATTTAGCTTAGCAAAGAGTCCCTATTTAAATTTTGCTGATTTTTTTTTACCAAGTCAATATTTGCATTGTTGTTCACTGAACCCTTGTGTTTTGTTTTTAGTTACTTATTTTATATACCTGTCTCCCATTTCCTATATGGAGGCATCTGGCTAGGGTCAGTAAATTCAAGAAATATACTGTATGAAGTTCGGCCTCTTTTGTGTTGCAAATAGTTGCATCTGCAACACATGCAAAAAAGGAGCTAGGCAACAATCACATAGTCATGGCAACTATTTTGACATCTATATACAGACATGCCCTAGTCCCGTGATGACGAACCTATGGAACACATGCCACAGGTGGCACACAGAGCCCCCTCTGTGGGCACAAAAGCTGTCACCCTAGCTCAGCTCTGCCTCTCAAGCGCTTGCACTTCCTGATGGCCAGCTGGTCTTTGGGTCTCTGACATGCATGCACAGGGGCGGGCGCATGCACAGGGGGTGGGGCACATGCACAGGGGGCACATGAATGGGGGACTGGACACATCCATGGGGGTGGGTGCATGTGTGGGGATGCACGCACATGTGCAGGGACAGGGCTCATTCACAGGGGGAGGGTGCTTGCACAGGTACGTGCATGCATTGCATTTTGGGGATGCGCGCACACACTTTGGGCACTCGGTGCCGAAAAGGTTAGCCATCACTGCCCTAGTCCCACACAATCATGTTTCAAAACCATGATTTAAATAGTGTTAAAGACCATGAATTTAAACAATGTAAAACCCAAGTGTCAAACTCGCCATCTCACGTTGCCAACCCATGACATTTCGTGAGGTTTTTCCCATTTGGGGAGCTGGGGTGGGCGTGGTTTGCACATCCAGCCCGAGGGCCACCAGTTTGACACCCCAGAATTGTAAAATACATATTCATTAAAGGGAGAAGGAGAAGGAAAACAGAATTGGTTATCCAACACTCATATAGACAAGGCCTGGATGAAGATAGACGTCTTCAACAGGACACCTATAAAATGGAATACCAAACATTTCATGAATTTCAGGATATGTTTTCCACAAAAGTTCCCCTTTTCCTTTCAACTTCAAACCATGTTTGCTTCCTATCAGAATCATTGTGACACTGGAAAAACTGGAGGCATGATCCCATTCCCAGTCCAGTCTTTCTTCTTTTAAAGTATCAATACTGTTGACAAAAATAAATAAACAATATGAAAAGTATCTTGAGTGTGTCAGTTTTCTTTATATGCATTGTCAATTTTAGAGTTTTAAAACACCTTCAACTTTCTAGGCATTTTCTACTGATTTGCCTCAGTTTTGATTTGTTTTGGGAAGAGATTAGCTACTGATTAATCTCAAACAGATACTCTTTTAAGAAATTGGACTGATGTTGGCTTCAAAATGTGACAGATTTTTTTTTCCTGAGTTATCTCCAGTCAGCTGGCTAAAAGCAAGCATGTTTTCCTACATTTGAGTACTCATGCTTTATTCAGTGCCACATTCCCAAGAGATATAAATCCTTGTGGGATTGGTATGGCAGAAATGCGTTTATGTTTCCCTTGGCAAGAGCAAATTATGTTATTTTGCTGAAAAGATTTAGCCGTGCATAAACTGACAATTTCCTTTTGTGCAGTGGTTTATGTTTTGAAGCCCGTTAGAACCTTGAACTGTTATTATCCGCAGTTAAATTTTGAACAAAATGTCTGATATCAAACCCTCGAATAAAATATACTCACTTCACCTCTGTTCATTTTCTTCGGTGAATCTCTCCCAAAAGTTTCCACCCAAGGAAAATTTACTAAAGTAAATTAAAATGCTCTGTATAATTAACTAAAGAATTGCTAATGAAATGGAGACGCAACAAGGCTGTGTGTGCCTCATCGGTCTCTGTTACACTTCAGAATCTCATTCACACATTCTTAAGATGATGATTAATCAAATGCAAGGTGTTAAATAAGATGCTTTTAATTAACTTGATTTCAGAAGTTTGTCTAAGGCAAAGGAAGGCAAAAGTTGCATTTCTTTTTGTGTGCATTTTGTTTCCTCCCTTCCCTTGGCATATCAGCACCCACTGTCCTTTGCAATGATGCTAAGTACAATTTACTAGGATGCTTTAAATTGCATGAGGCCAAAGCAGCCTCTATGGTTCCCAGTGTGTGCACACGCTCGTCCCTTAAGGGAGGGAGGAAAAGGAAAAGAAAAAGATTATTTTAACTTTAAAAAAAAGTAAACGGGAAGCTGAAATGTTTCAGAGCAAAATGCCAGGCTCAAGCATAATCATTATTTCAGAGAATGCTGAGGGAACATATCGGCCCCAGAGGCGTCCTTAAGACAATTTTTTAAAATGATAGGAGACAGCAGACCTAGCATTCAGTTTGAAAAATGCCACCTCCTAGAAAAACATAAGCAAGCTGAAGTAACCAAGAGCATCCAGAGAACTCCATAAGAGGTGATAGCAAGAAAGCTTGGCCATTGTGCCTTGTGCCTTTGTCAGATTAAGACAATGTCAAGGATACATTCCAAAGGTGCCCAAAAGCCCCCAAATGCTGCAAACCCCCTGATTCGGAGCTTTGGCAACTTCACAATACATTCAACTCTGCCACTTGTTACTTTCTACTTCTCCATTGAAATACCTTGCTACCTATTCAGTTTCCTATATATTTGTGGGTATGTCTGTGTGCCTTCCAGTCAGTGTTGATTCCTGGCAACTGCCTAAATGGGTCTCTGCTGTTTTCTGGGCAAGAATTCAGAAGCTGTTTGCAATTGCTTTATTACTAGGGCTGAGAGAGAGTGACTGGCCCAATGTCACCTGCTGTCCTTCTGCCTAAGTGAAAGTAGAACTCACAGTCTCCTGATTTCTATCCTGGTTTCTTAACTATTATATATCAAAGTGACTCTTTATACAAAATCAACAAAGTTGATTTTTTTTAAAAAAAAAATCCTTTCTTGCTTATCATAGAGCAAATCAAATCAGGTTCACACCAATGCAAACACTTATCTTTGCTTCTTTACACTTGATTATTATATCATCAGTGACTGGCAGTTGTAAATGATCTAGCTGAAAACCTCTGAATTTGTACTGAGGTGAGAGGAAATGCAACTTGGTCTGTGGCACCAACCACACACATCCCATTTGCACATAAATGCCATCAGCCGACACTGAAACCAAAAAGAAGTGAACATTCAGGGAGAGACATGCATGTGTGAATGAGCTAACCTTAATATAATTTGGGACTGCTTAATACATTCAAAAGCATAGTAAACGCTTAGACAGCTCACCAACAAGAATGAGCTTCTGCACCAGTGGTGGGATTCAACAGGTTTGCACCTATTCGTAAGAACCAGTTGTTAACTTTCTAAGCAGTTTGGAGAACCAGTTATTGGAAGAAATCTCCTTTTGGTTTTTTTCCCACTTTACAGGGTTAATCCTGTAAGGAAGGCAGGAAGAAAACATTCTGGTGGTGTTTCTAGCCTAATCTTTATTGCCCTGCTTACAGAAACTGCCTCTTGGTTAACCAATATAACAACCAAAGGTTCTTGGCAGTATGCCCAGACTTACTGTCGCCTGAGCTCCACCCAGTCACATGATCACCCAGCCACCCTACCCAGCTGGTCATTAGGGCAGAGAACCTGTTGTTAAATTATTTGAATCCCACACTGCCCTAAACTTGGCTGAAGATGTTACTTAGCTTGGTATTGAAATATTTGGAAACCAACCCACAAGCTCAGACAATGAACGTTCAGCCTCATCCTAAACCTGAGCTACAGATATTTGCCACTGTTGCAAATGAACTGTTGTAAGTTGAGGACTACCTGTATATTCCTAATGTTTTTTTTATTCTGAAGTATGGCCTTTATAGTAAGGAAAAGAAGGAAACTGACAGAAAGCACAAAGGGTAATCCAGAACAAGGACAATTTCCCCCAACATAGCTTTGAGGGGAAGATTTTGGTTGAAGAAAATAATGGGAGTCAATCCCATCATAATTTATGTTTTTCACTACAAACATCTACCCTACAGGTTTAATAAAAGTGGAACTCGCCATGGCTTAACTGTTATGAGTAGAAATAAAAATATAAAGATATTCAGGTCACAGTTTAGGATTCCCAGAAAACACGTTCTGTAAAAATTTTGCCTACTGAAAAAGCAGTCTGAAATATGGAGCAATATCTGCATTTATGGCTGACTGGAAACCCCTCATAGACTTTTTTCATGAAGCAGAAAAAAATGCAGTTGGGATTTGTGGGTTTTGATGATTATAAAAAAAGATAATCGAAAAAAAGGAAGTGTTTTTTATAACTATAGAATAAGATAATATTCTAATCACATTTGTTGCAAAATCGGAAGCTTTTTTCCTTCTATTCCTTTTTATCTTTTCTTTCTGTGTTTTAGTTCTTCCCCGCCCAATTCTTTTTCTTTGTTTTCTTTGTTCTCTTTTAAACCTTTAATAACAGTTACATAAATAAAAATATATGCAATGTGGCGCAGGAGTCTTTTAAACTCATGAAAGATAGAGGGCATGGATAGGCTTAGGCCGATGAGCGCAAATTTTTCCTCTCAAGTCATTCACGCCAAGTTCCAAAACATTGGGAATTTATAGCAGTCTCACTCTAGCAGAAATCATTCATGATTAACCACAGTTTAAAAGACTAGAATCAGCGGTGAAATCCGAATAGCGCGCCACCGGTTCCGTGACAACGCGCGCGCATGCGCAGCTGAGCCACGCCACCTCCAAAATGCCTCCCAGGCATTCTCATATGGACATCCGCTCAGCGCGTCATCTGGCTGAGCGGATGAACATCGTAAAAGAGCGGGGGCGGGTGGCAGGGCAACGCAGCACCCCAAAAAGCGGAGTGCCGGAGCTGCCGTTCCGCAGCGCTACCGGCTCGTGAGAGTAGGCGAGAACCGGCTGAATTTCACCACAGACTAGAATCCCTTCTATCCCTGTAGTTGCTGCTTGTTCCCACTCTCCTTTGTTAAGAACAAAAAAATAACTAGAGACAATTAGACATTTTTTTATTTACTCCAACAGCTGTTTCGACTGACAAAATAACATCTGCACAAATATTCTGATTAAATTTGTGATGGCTGCTAGGCTTACTCTCGTTACTGCAATCTGGCTCCCTACTCCCTTTCTGACTCTAGGCAACAAAAGAAAGACGCAGCTGAACAAGATTCTCTAGAATCCTGGAAGATCTAAAATGGTGCCAAAGAATACAGGGGAAGCCGCACCTCGGTTTAAATGCAGATCTATTTGCTCAACCTCTGACCAATCAAAACACATATTATTGTTCTGTATTTTGCGGAAGGAGATTAGAATAAAGTTGGTATCCTGGCAGGTTTTTTCATGCTTATTTTCACCTGGGAGACAACTGATAGTTGAGTCTATTAACTTCAGGACATTGAGGACAGCTTCCAATCAGGAATCTCCTTCCTTGGACTTCCAGGGGAGTTATGGTGAATTGAAGACAGTCTGTGTAAGCAGAGCTAATGACTTGGGCAAAGACCAAGAAACAGGTAGTGGACCATTTCCTTGGGATTTCTCCAGATAAGGAGAAAATGGGAGATCGGCCACATGTTCTCTGGACATTTGATCCTCAAAAGCAAACTGCATGATAGGGGTTTTCCATGGGTTTTAGCACTGGAAACTGACAGGATCAGTCATTTTGCTCGCAACCACGGAAGAGAATTTTAACAGACACTAAGTTTGCAAAACTCACTTTTTAATCTTTTTCAGAAACTGCTTATTAACTATTCCTAAGGTCTTTGGACTGTCAAGTCTGAAAATGCCATGTGAGTCTGCCTTCAATCCTGACTGGAAAAAAGTAATAATCATAAGCTTAAAAAACTTAAAGAGGCTGAAATAAAGAACAAAAAGCTACATAAGATTTTAACAGATTCTGTTTTGGTGTTTATAAGAAAAAACAGGGATAAGAAATTTTATATTTCAAAAACTGGACACTAGAGGGGACTAAAGTTTTTAGGTAAATATTTACTTAAATCTGCAAAATGTTGTAAAACATTCTAAGAATGAAAATACTGAATGAGACTTTTGAAGAATGGAATCAGAAAATAGTAGCCACAATATCAACAATGTTAGTAATGACGTCTGCATTTCTGAATAGACGATGTCCAGAGGAAGTTATTGAAGAAATGTCACATGTAGAAAAAAAAATTAGCTGACAAGATAGAGATGGCATCAAAAGTGGATTTACAACTGAAGTCCAAGAGAATAAATTAGAAAATAATGTTTTATGGATCTACCAAAGAAATTGG
The DNA here is from genome assembly GCA_025802295.1 of Psammodynastes pulverulentus. Classification (NCBI taxonomy): domain Eukaryota; kingdom Metazoa; phylum Chordata; class Lepidosauria; order Squamata; family Psammodynastidae; genus Psammodynastes; species Psammodynastes pulverulentus. Next base: position 39,626,984 of record JAOYMU010000252.1, on the reverse strand, counting down.
CTGAGGCCTTAAACTTTAGAAAGGAAATACAAATGACAAACCAAGAAAGTGACCCTGATAATTTTTTCCTACTGGACACAAAAGAGCTATTCATGTCTTGAAGAACTTTGTGTAATGGGATAAAGAAAAATGAAGAGAAATCAAATTGTACAACAATATTTGAATGAACTAAAACTATGACTGTTAGAAGTAAAAGGAAGGAATATACAGATGTTTTATTTGATCAAGGTTAATTCTTACATCTGGCAACCCTTTATAGACTTCCTATCTGCACCAGGGCTGAGAAGATGATGCTTTAGGGATTTATTTATGCCCAAGAGATACACAAGGGATATGGGAAGAAGAGATAAATGTCTGTAACATTGGAGGGAGTGAAGAGTCCCTAAATTTCTTTATACCTTTTGTGATGCAGGTTGGAAGTAATTTCTTTCTCTATTTCTTTTCTTGTTATTGTCCTTACAAAAGTAGTATCCCTACTCTTCTTTCTTGTCTTTTTTTCTTGCATTTATCTCCTACTTTGTATTCTTTTTTTTTTATAAAAGAGTTTATTAATTTTCTCAGTAAAAAAGACACATAGACACAATAGACAAACAAACATATAAAATACAAAAACTACAAACTTTAAAAAGAAAAAAGCATATAAATCTCTGTTTTCGCAAGCAAACTGTGATAATCTTAACTTTAAATTCATATTGTGGTATTTCATTCCATTT
>JAOYMU010000252.1:39559540-39570574 GCA_025802295.1 Psammodynastes pulverulentus | reverse complement strand
GAGGCTTGTTTGCTTAGGCTGAATCTCCAGGGTGCAGCTCACTGCTGTTCTAATGTAAATGTTTATGAGGGGCGCAATAAAATATTAAACGGCATGAATAATTAATATTTACTTTATAGCAATTCACACTCTTGCTTATTTGAATAAAATCCATTATTTACAATATTCTACTTAACTAGGAGTCATTTCTGTCTTTGTTCCTACTATTTGCTAATTACTTGTTCCTTACAACATGCTTTCCTTTACTGGAGTTGAGCTGGTCGTTTTATGTCAATGTTTAACAATTTAGTATCAATATTTCAAAGACAGAATGTGGCTTCAAAGTGCACAAAGGCTGTTCAAATCTATTTGTTTGCTAGGAAAGGTTTTTATTCTTCCTCTCCCTCCCACATCATTTGGTCTCTCAGATGAACCTAAACGTATTCTGTGTTTCTTATATGAGAAAGCATTGATTGAGGTGAAGTATTCACCGATGATTCAGTAAATGCTTTTCTATTTTTGGATTTATCTGATGTGCCATTCATAAATACATAGAGGGCAAAGAGGGAAAATCTTTAAAATTCTCATCAAATACAGAAAAGAAGCCAGATATATAATATATAATTTAACATATAATCAGCCAGATACTGCCAAATCATTTTATTGCACTAGGGCCACACTTACGTACCTGTCCATCAGAACTGTCTCTCTAGATGGAGAGTTTTATTCCATCCATTTCTTTTTACAAATTAAAAGAAATAATTTCATACTTTTGAATGCAAATTTCCTTCACATATGTAATTCTGGATATGTGTATGATAGATGTACTAACCATTCTGATGATACAAATCAATACAGAAGCTCCCAACCATAAAGAAGAATATTTGTAGATCAGGACTGAAATGAGGGGTCCTTTATGTGCTTTGAGCTTGGATAATTTCTTGCATTCCCAAACTAGGTAACACAGTTTACCATCTGTGATGATGCATTGATGATGTTACCTAGTTTGAGTAATGAAATGTCTGCCAAAAAACACAATCAAGGTCCCCACTTCCAACCAACTTCTTCTTACAATGTTGTTAATAAAAAAGTTGGTTCTTCCACAAAGACAGCATAATTACTCAAAGTAAAGGAGTCTTCACATATAAGAACTTTATCATCTATCTATCTATCTATCTATCTATCTATCTATCTATCTATCTATCTATCTATCTACCACCTATCTATCTGCACCATGGTGGTGTAGTGGCTAGAAAGCACTATTGCAGGCTAACTCTGCTGACTTCCAGCAGTTCAATCCTGACAGCTCAATGTTGACTCAACCTTCTATCCTTCCGAGGTCGATAAAATGAGGACCTAGAATGTTGGGGGCAATATGCTGACTCTGTAAATCACTTAGAGAAGGCTGTAAAGCACTGTGAAGCAGTATATAAGTTTAAGAGTGTGTGTGTGTGTGCGTGTGTGTGCGTGTGTGTGTGCGTGTGTAAGCTATCAATGCAAACATTTAAAAAATTGCAGTTGCAGTAGCTTGATCCTCTCTCTAAAAGTGTGAGGCTGCTATCTTGAATTTTTTTCATCCCTCCCCCCCCCCTACAAGCACACCTTCATTGAGCTCAAACCCCAATAACTGGATTTTCACTGGAGATACCATTTGATTTAGAGAGGGGAGAGATCACTTACCACTGCTCTTCAGATGAACTGGGTTTCCTGAATTTGGCTGGGATTGAGCACTAGTAAATTTTCTTCCTCAGATGGGTAAAGATGGGTAATCTGCCTGGAGGAAGACGGTGTTTAACAATTTAAATACTCTCTTAAGCATTCGCTTTATGCTTTGTTTGTTGGAAATGGCTTAAATATTCCATGAAGGAGGGAGAAAATCATGTAGTTAACATCCTAGCAGTCAGGCACTCAGTGTTTTCCATAGACAGCATCTGCAAGTACAGGAAAAAGCAGTTTTCTCTGAGATTGACCCTGAACAAATGGCTGAACACATTTACAAATGTAGCAAGTGCACTTTTCCAGCTAACTCACAACTCAGGTTGTATCTATCCAGATGCAGACTTAGGATTTATTGCATTGGTTATCAATTTAAGAAAGCTACACAGTTTTGACATCTTGTATAATACACTATAGCCCTTGAATGCTTCTCTAGTTTCCCACTTGAATTTTCCATCCTTATTGCCAGTTCAACCGCTGGGAGCACAGAATCACCCAGACCCTGAAACTAATTCCCTGCAAAAGTGTATTGTGCACTTAAACTATTTTTACAATCCAATATAACTCTTGGCTGATTTTCACAGTCCAGATACTAATACTTTTGTTGCTAGCTAAGAATGATTGGCTTGTAATATTTTCAAATCTAGCAAAAATCGTGTAATAATAAATATCACCTTTCCCAACTTGGATTCCCTCCAACTGTTTATATGTCAGCTTCTAGAGCTCTGAGCAATACCCATGCAGGCTGCAAGGTTCTGGAAATTAAAATTTACACATCTCTTTTGGCAAACAACATTGATCTCTCCCCTCGAAGTGAAATCATCCAAATGCTAATGGAAAATTACACTCACAGCACCACCACAAGTCTGCAGGAGAAACTCAACACAGCAATATGGTCCCATTTGCTCCCATTTCCAGTGTTAATTGCTTGATTCAGCTGAAGTCTAAACTAGGCTTGACAATAGCCAATAGCACTGGTGGAACTGGAGTCTTCCAACTATCAGGGGCACAAAGAGCAAAAGGCAACATGAGTGGGGGTTAAGTGGGAGATTGAAGAAAATGCAGCTATTTCCTTTGATCTTCTACCCACATGTCATTTGTCTTCAAAATCATATTTACTTCCAGTATTGGAACATGGCTGGCAGACTGAAGAAAAGTTATGTTAGGCAACAGGTAACAAAGGACAAATATTTTGTAACTGGATGTCAGATACCATCAGCTTATATTTTTTTAAGATTCCTCAGAGATATGAGGTGTTACTTTACAGAGAGTAAACCCTCACCTGAATTCTATTCTGTGAAAATTCTGTCCAGGACAGGGAAGCAAAGCAGAGAAAACATCTCACTAATTTTCCAAGAGTCAAAAAAACCCATTTCCTAAATATATAACATTCCCCTGCTGCTTTCTTCCTTCCTCTTGTTGTGAATTAAAGATTTTGATTCAAAATTCCAAGTATTTCAACCTAATTTTCCTTTACTGCAACCATCCTGGACAAGGACGCATTTCAGACCAATAATGTAATGATAATGCAATGATTGTTTAATCCCTTAACTCATTTCCTCCTCTCCCACATTCTTCCATGGATGCTCTTGGGACAGGATAGAAAAAGATACGATGTCAGAACAGAACTTGCTTAGATTCAAGTGGGGAAAAGCCAACTGAGTGGATACTTTAACTAGATATGCAACAATGACCTTGTTATGACTGTACCATTTTGTTATTATAGCTGATTCTCTCATGTGCAATGATTATATTTAATAGAAGCAAGCCTATATTTAAAGCAATAGGTCTAGTATCAACATTTGAAACATGATACTCAATGATATCTCAAAAGTAAAAAAAAAATGTACAGGAATCCACCGATCAGCATAGAGCCAAATACATACAGAGATCTGGTATTCATAATCTTAATTTTCAAATACTCAGGGCTACTAAATATAATGAAGGAAAGAAAAAGGAAGAATGGAAAGAAATGAAATCTGTGGATTTTGCCTAATTACCAACAATACGCTTGTATTCTTAGTTTATTTACTTGTTATAATCCTAAACTGTATTTTTTACAGATCAACAATGAAACATTAAAATGGTAAAATACAATGAACAATTATAAAAGAGCTTCTTTTACACACTTGTTTTATTTTAATAGTATAATTTGTATCCCTCCTTTCAATCTCCTATAGGGCTCCTAAAACAGCTTGTGATCCTGTTGGAAATAAAATGCAGTCAGATATAATGATGTTGTATGATATCAGATACTTTCAGAAGTAGGGCATCTTTTCAATTTTCTTCTGGCAAGTAGGACTATCATAACTTTAATGCCTCACTCATTTCTTTCTATACACACACATTACATTCATCAAATAAATCTAGATACATCTAGTTATAGACTTTGAACTAAACGTACAAAGGACTTGGAAATATCTAACTTCTGTAATGACTTACTACCATTCCAAGCAACATTAATCTTTTCCCAATTGATTATAGATGATCACACAGATGATCATATATTAAAAATTCTACTGTTTGATTGGGGTGGTTTGGAAAAACCAGAAAAGTAAAAGTAAGGACAAGATTTCAAGTTTCACTATTATTTGCTGGTAATAAATCTAATTGCTTGTAGAAATCAATTGCAAAGTATTATTTTAAAAATAATTACAAAGAGCATATTAATGATGTGAATAAAAGAACACATGGTTTAGAAAGAAAAAAAACTATAGACAGCTGAATTTCTTCAAACAGATGCTTATATTGTGATTTAGGAAAAAAAACTGCAGGCAAACAAGTCATTTAGAATGTGGGCTACTTCCCAGAGCCTTTTACAAAATTATTTTAAAATTGTAAATGGACACATAAAAGAAAGAAATATATATAATTCAATGGTGGAAAGTAAAGGCCAAAGTAGTCTCAGTGGTGGCAAGAACACTTGTGGCTGTTACTCCTAAGCTGGGAAAGTAGAAGAAATGAGGAAATGAGAGGGGGTAGGAAGAGGAGAGAGAGGGGAGAGGGAGAGAGGGGGAGAGATGATAGAACAAGACTTTTGTTTACTGTACTGATTAGTTGTGAAAGGAAGAAATAATCTATCAATAACAAATTCAGTTGTTAAATGCTGGAAGAATGATAGCCAAGATAAGACCCTCAAGAAGCCAGAGGGAAGAATCCGAATTATTAGGAGTAAAAAAGAGGGGAGAATACAACAGTTATAGAAGTTTTAACACTCTTACTGTAGAGCAGGGGTGTTAAACTCATGGCCTGTGGGCCAGATGCATCATGCGCTGGCCACACCCATGCCCAGTTTAGCGAAGGGGGGGAAACTTGCAATACATCACGTGACAACTCCTTAATGATGCAAGTTTGATACCCCTTCTATAGAGGAATGAAAACTGTTATTCTCAGGAAACACACAGTGAATATGGAAACTAATGTGATTAATGAAAAGAAAAATAAGGTGATCAAAACTTTGCAAGACATGGGGACATTAATGTGTAAAATCTCCTGATCATATAGCAGACCCAATTCCATCCTACATTCCATGTGCTTTAAAGATGAACCTTAACACATGTACAAATATGTTAAATATGTTAAGGCTCAGTTAAGGTGTTAAGAGTAGCCATAATTAGATGACATGAGAGGATCACATAATTTTCAACTTATCTCTAACCTTTCACAGAAATAACCTGTACTTGTGTTTATCTGCTGTGCTTCTGGATTGATTTAATTTGGGCACAGGCCATGCCATGCCCTATAGCATCACTCTGTCAAGGACCTAGGAGTACTCATCTCAAAAGATCTAAGCCCCAGAGCTCACTGTAATAGCATTGCCAAAAAGGCATTAAGAGTTGTTAACCTAATTTTGCGAAGCTTCTTCTCCGGTAATATTGTATTGCTAAGTTAACTAAGGCATACAAAACCTTTGCCGGACCAATTCCTGAATACAGCTCGTCCGCCTGGAACCCACACTATGTATCAAACATTAACACGATTGAGCGGGTTCAGAGGTATTTCATGAGAAGAGTACTCTACTCCTCTACTCACAATAGAATTCCCAATGCCATCAGGCTTGAAATTTTAGGCTTGGACAATCTGGAACTGTGTCACCTGTGGTCTCATCTAAGCATAATACACAAAATTGTGTGCTACAATATCTTGCCTGTTAATGACCTCTTCAGCTTCAACCACAACCATACATAGGCAAACAATCAATACAAACTCAAGGTAAACCGCTCCAAACTCGATTGCAGAAAATACGACTTCAGCAACAGAATGGTCAAGGCCTGGAACACTCTACCTGACTCCATTGTTACAGCTTCAACCTCTCCCAGCTTCAACCTAAAACTGTCAGCTGTGGACCTCACCCCATTCCTAAGAGGGATGAGGGGTCCTTAAGGGGACGTGCATAAGTGCACCAGCGTGCCTACCGTTCCTGTCTTACTGTTCCCATTTATCTGTGTTTACTTCCTTTATTCATGTTTATGTTCATACCTATACTTGTTATATTGTTTGACAAACAAATAACTAAATAAAATGTCAAGTTAAAATTACAGTTTGGGACTTTTCTGCTTACTCTGAAACAGATTGCATGGGAACTTCACAGGCACTCTCCTTTGAGGCCCACAATGTGTTTTTTTTTCAACAATCCTATCCACCCAATTCAGCATAAAACTATGCCAGCATGTATATATGGTCATTAATTACAGCTGCTCACCCTAGTAGAGCCTTTGTTACTTCCATTGCCAGTCCTAACTGATCTGTATTTCATCTGTTGAGCTTCATTCCCAAGGGCATGTGCAATGGATGATTGCTTGATTACTCTACCTTGGCTACTTTCTCTCCTCTCTATATCATCAGTAAGCAGGAAAAAAATTATTTAAGCTGACTAATATCTGTTTGTTTTTAAGCAGATTGGAAAGAATGGATCAATTTTGTACCATTTTTAACTTGAGATTTCCATTCCTGTCTTTGTGTTCTGGTTATCTTCCATGAGGATGGAGTTTGGTCCATGATTCATCCTTATGCTAAATAGATAAAGGCCACATAATTAAAGTCCTTACTGTTTTGCTGGCAGTGCTATTGAGCAATTTTGACAGTCTACCAGTGAATAGCATTGCCTATTCCAGCTCTTTACTGAGACAACAGAAAAACAGGATCAGATCAGCATCTAGAAGGGAGGAAAAGGAGTAAAAATCTCCAGCCACTCTGATCTTATCCACTTCTGGTCACTTGATCATACCTCCAGAGTAACTGATGACAAAGCAAAACAGCTGTATGCATCTTGTGATTCCACTGCCTGTTGGCAGCTTAAGGGGAAAACATTATCTTGACACCAGTACAGCTAAAAATTACTTATGGCTATTTCATTCAAGAGGTGGAATGAGGCAAAGATTATGTCATTAAAAAATGCTGTCATGATTTGCTTGTACCATGGTTACAAGAGCCTCTTGCTGGAATTAAGACTAGACAGCGTATTGAGAGACAGACAGAATGAACAGATTGAGGAAGAATGGTTCCAGAAGGAAAGAATTTGAAGATTGGAGACCTCACTGGCAAATAAGCAAAAAACTAGAATAATACACTGTCTAGAATAGTAAGAATAGTAGAGATAATTCCAGTATGTTGGGGTGGGGAAGAAACATATAAAGGAGAAGTGAAATAATAGGAATCAGGTCATAACCCTGCTTTCTAAAATCCTAAAAGTTAGTAGAAATAATGTACTGAACAACGAAGATTACAAATAGGATCCAGAATAATTGACAGAACCACAGGTGATTTGATAGTTGGACAAGTGTATTGCGAGGGCAGCAGTATGACAGGTTTGGGGAGATTCCACCCAAGGTGTATGTAATAAATTGCATGCTGCCAAAAATGAGAAGGAGGATAGTAGTAGATGTGGAATTGGTCACTGCTGCCCATGCACCAGCCAACTATTTGGTGGTCAGAGAGTGCTATGGAGCATTTGACAGAGGACAACTATGTGCCTTTAAGTTAGTTAGTCTTGACCCAAGGCAATTGTCCCCTGCAGTTGCATGGCAAGATTTTGAAAGCAGTTTGTCCTCGCCTTTTTTCTAGGGTTGAGAGAGAATGACTGGCTCAGGTTACCCAGCTGGGTCATACTTAAGAAGGGACTAAAACTCATGGAGCCCCCTTTTTCGGCTTGATGCTTAACCACTCAAACAATGAGAAACAAGGAGCTGTTCCAGGTGTCAACTCTGCTAGCTATGCCCCTGGATGAGACAATTTGATAAATATTAATCACTCAGAGTAAGAAAATGCAGGCAATGGACATCCCTGAAGTTATATAGGGCTAGCAATCACATATAACTAAAGGCCTTATTTAAAATCCCACCCCTTCCCTATCCCTGCCACAGTTTCAAAAAAGGAGCTATTACGAACCAGACCCTATTCTGTAACCCACTCATCTCTGTGTGTGGTAATGAGAGAGTTATGATGAATGGCAAGCTCAGGCTAATCAAGTGATGAAGTGCATGAATACAGTTCTTACACGGGATTGTTGCATGTTGAGAGCATGATCCATCAGCTGCTTGTTAAACTCTCATGGCATCCCCACCTCTCCTTTGAACTACCATATGATGATTTCACAAGAAAAGCACAATTAAAGATTCCACACCAATATTATCTAGTGTACACTAACAACTACATAAAGAGATGAATACTGGGTTTGTATAAAGAGCAAAGTAATTTTCCTTCATATTAGGATAGTTTGTCATGCTGTGGCTGCCTTCCCAAGCGGTGTTTCATCAGAATTATCACTTGATTTATCTTCAACTGAATTGGATTTCTGTGTTTTCTGCCTATTTTCTTTTCGCTAGCTTCCTTAAGTACCAGAGCAATTTTCAACAGAAGAATCAGAAGGAGAAAACTCATACTGTCTGGCTCCAGTAACTATATCTCTATTACCACTCATGCATCTATCAAAATTATCTCATTTTAAAATACATAAAATCCATTTGCACAACAGGAGAATTAAATAAAGTCCTTATTTTATTTTAAATAAAAAATCTTTATTATCCAGGACTTTCTATGGTCATGTGATTTCTAAGACTACTTCATATGAATAAAATATATCCAGTTCCTCTTACAATAAGCAAGTCTCTTCACTTGTTTTTTTTTATTTCATTTTCAACATAAAAAAAATAAAAACAAACCAATAAAAAAGCAGCTCCTCTGCTCTTTACATTATAAGATATTACAAAATTATAAAATATTAAGATGAATCAATCCTCCTGAATCAAATGAAAGGCTAGCATAGATGTATGCAAAATATCTACAGAAAGGAAATATGACAGCAACAGTAATTTGTTATGCTTTGTTCCTCTAACGCTGATATTGCTTTCATTACAGAGAGGAAAAAGATAAAGGATAGACATAGATACCGGGCAATATTCATCTATATTTTAAAGAATTTTTAAAACAGATTTTGTAAGTTTAGCTAATACTCTGAAACAACCAATATCTGTCCAGAATTTCAGAGTTTGAGAAAAAAGTCCAGTGTTTTTTCAAGGAGGTTTTCTTGAAGTTCTTAATTATTTTAAAAAACTACAAAATGGGATCAGCTAATCTGGCATATAGTTCAATATAAACTGGAAGTTGCCATTAAGTACATGTTGATCACTAATTTTTGCACTTCTACACAAGCTGGTTTCCAGCATCCATGCATACAAAATGTCAGTTGGTTGTTTCTTCATAGAAAACCATGCCATGTGTGCAAATTGCAAATTGTAGTAAAATATGGCCATGTGGAATTACTCATTTGCATGGGCAAATCTCCCATCATATCTTTGGGTGCCACGATGAATGGTGTGCGATGTATTCCAAGATCATAACATACATCTTTGACCATGGCCATACCCTATTCATATCCTATTCCATTCCTACTTGCCAGCTGTCCTTCTTGCAACGAAGACCTTTGGGGTCTTGAGACAACATGTCATATCATGAAAGCACAATCTTTTCTTCTCCTAGAGCTTTTCTGCATGTCAGCCTTCAACTACTTATCCCCTGTGTATAAACTGGTTGGAAAAGATGACAGCTGAAAAGATTCTTTTTTCAGATGTTGTTCCTTCCTTCCTCTGTGACCACAGCAATGCAGGGTAGCCTTGCCACCACCATCCATGGGCAGATCATGTGAGGACCAGAGGAGGGGAGTAACAGGTTTGTAGTTCTTCTTGTCACTAGGACTAGAAGGGAAATTGGTGAAACCTTTATCCATTCTATGCAGCTAAAAAATAAATAAATAAATAAATAAATAAATGATTGCTTATTTAGTACCCTATGACTATCACTAAGTGTTGTAGCTTATGATTTATGATGAATGTATTTTTATGGTGATTATGATCATGATTTATTACTTGTTGTATGTACACTGAGAGCTTATGCACTGGGGACAAATTTCTTCTGTGTCCAATCACGCAGCCAATATAAAATTCCATTCCATTCCATTCCATTCCATTCTATATGCAATATTGTACCTTAGTTTGTTAATCTATTCAAAAGCAAAGCAAAAAACCCCAGACAACATTTCAAAGTCCTACTGGGGAGATGGAGAAGGAGATCCAGCTTTTCATGGCAGGTCGGCCAGCTCTGTATAAAATGTTCATTAAAGGCAAAGAGTATGAGATATAAGCTCATCAGAACAGTCATCAACCAATTGAAATGAAGGCATCTGAGACAGAATTACTGTAAGTACAGCTGGTGAAGTGGACTTGCCCTACTTGCACCAGTAGAAAGGGACAATATTACTTTGCATTATAGCTGAGGTGGATGCCATCATTGTAGCAGGAAGACAGGCTGAACATGACACCATTCATTCTTGCTTTCCTGGGAGGTTAGGTAGCCTGTCTTTATACTGAGGCAGGCAGAAAGAATAGATTAATTCTAGTCTTCAAGGCCTAGTTAAATGGACAGTGACTAGCAAATCACCAAATGTTGTTTACAGCTTAATATGGACAATAGCAGAGTGAGTTTCCATAAATATTTCCATAAAACTTTAAAAAAATTAAAAAACTAGAACTAAGGAGAAATTTCCTGACAGCTAAAATAGTTAATCAGTGGAACGACAGAAGTTGTGGGTGCTTTAGCACTGGAATTTTTTAAGAAGAGATTGGAGAGGGTTTCCTGCCTGAGCAGGGATTCACAGTTGGAAGGGACCTTGGAGGACATCTAGTCCAACCCCTTGCTCGAGCAAAAGAGAGAGTATTCCAAATATTAGCCTCTACCTAGGATAAAACTAGAAGACCTTCAAGGTCCCTTCCAACTCTGTTATTCTGTTATCCATTGGTGCTCCAATAAATGGATGTGAGAGAGGATTCACACTTCCACCCTCCC
>JAOYMU010000252.1:39467418-39478563 GCA_025802295.1 Psammodynastes pulverulentus | reverse complement strand
AGGAAGGAAGGAAGGAAGGAAGGAAGGAAGGAAGGAAGGAAGGAAGGAAGGAAGGAAGGAAGGAAGGAAGGAAGGCCCAGAGGTGAGATGAGGAGCACCAGCCCTAAGTGCCAGCCATTAAGAGATAGCCTCATCCTGCTCCTTACAGATTACCTGACTATCAAATTGTCAATATATGCAGGGAAAAATATTGTCCCCACCCCCACATCAAAACTGCTAATGTTTGCTGTCAGCTTAAGGGCAAGATGAAATGTATTGGGTTTTTGTCATTAATAAGTGATTAAGCATACTTGCAATTTTGTATTGTTGCTTAATCGTTTTTGGATTGCCTGGGTATTTTGTCATTCTTGCAGGCTTACTGGAATTTGTTCTAGAAGCTTCAGTGGAGCAAAACAACAGAAAAACCTACTTCTGATTCTTTTGTCTTTTATTTAATTAACAAAAAAAACATAATAATGGTGATGGAAGTTGGGATTATTTTAAAAATAGACAAAATAGTCATCTTTTTGAAGAGTCATCTTATCTCCAGAGAAGGAAAAACAGTGATAAACAAACAAAAGATTGAAGAACAATTAAGATGACTATTGTTGGAGGAAAGACTAGATTGATAATGCCACAGATAATGGGACATTTTATACTGAAATATTTGAACATATTATTTTTGAGGCAAATGCGATCGTTGCTGGAAAAGTGCCTGTTTGATTGAGTGTTATGAGACACAAAGCATATAGTTTACTGAGAAACCTAACTGCTTCACAATTCAGCTTTGCAGAAGTGGTAAAAATAATATTTGGCATACAAACCATGCCTGCTTTCAGGATTCCATTTTAGGTTTTGTAAGTGCAAGCAAAAAGAAAGAGAGTCAATTCCAGCATATGCGACTGAACTTTAAAAGATGTGTAAACATGGCATATTTGGTGAAGGGTTGAATGATGCATTGAGAACTCAGTCTGCGGAACTCTGAAAGAAAATATTCAAAAGAGTTTTTTTTATCAAAGGTAAATGCAATGTTTAAGATAGCATTTAAAGTGGATAAAGCTAAAAAGCATGGAACACTCAGGATCTGTGGGGATTTTAGAGTTATTATCCATGCATTATTAGAAATTAAGCAATATTTTGGGCCTAAAATGGAGAACATTTTTGCTAACCTTGATGGAGAACATTTTAACAAAATAAGCTTAACAGATGTTTTTTTTATAGATGAAAGTGGAAGAAGATTCTGAGGTTCATCTCACCATAAATATACAGACCAATGGCTATATTGTTGTAACAGGCATGTTTTAGAAATGGCATCTGTTGACTAGTGGGTTGGATGGAAGAGGCAGAGAGAGATCTGATGCAACACTCTTTATTTAACAACAACTAAAACCTAGCAAAGAGTCTGGCTGACAAAGAGCCTGGCCTTTTATAGCTAGCTGTCAGCCAGCTCAGCCAATACAAATGAACTGTTTTTCCCGCCTTCGTGGCAGACCTGAGTGAAGCCTTTATTCACTGGCTTCACTCCTTAATCTGAATATGTAACAGCATCTATATTAGTGTTTTGAAAGACAACCGTGGATTAAGTGCACCATGGCTTCCTGTTTAGATGATATAAAAGTCCCTGGAGTTAATGATAAGGTGCATCTGCAAAAGATAGGAATGTGGAAATTGGCAGGCAATGTCATCAGAGCACATTGTCACAAATGTGAGTTCCTTAAAGTTAGAATTAGGTATTACAACCACACCATTAATGCATAAGGGCTAAAGAGATGTACATAAAAGAACCAAACAGGCATGAATGCCCCAAGGCCATAAAACATGTCACAGCTATGATCATTTTAGGAACGCATCATTATTACAACAGATTATGGTCAAATGTAAATACTGTGTTGAACATTTAAGAAGAAGAGGAGAAAGAATGAGAGTGGACAAAACGGAAACAGAGAAAATGGTAACATCAAACACATCAAATTCACATTTACCAGTGAAATTAGTTTGTGATGCCTTACAAGGCATTGCCAAGGTTGTGTCATATGTCAGGAAGCTTTTGTGTTGTTTGCTCATGGATGCAAAGGAAATTATTTCTAAATAGACAGAAAAGTACAGAGTTGGTTTGGGAATTCACCATTTCAATCTTCGTTTGTACAAAAATTTGTTTACTCTCCTTATCAGCCATCAGCTTTCTTCAGTTCCCCCCAAAAATTCCATTTACAGTACTAATCAAATGAAGCATTAGGCTTTGTTGCTTTGGCACTGATACACAGTAGAGTTGCACAGGAGACCCACAGACAGATTATCTCATTATATTATTATTATTATTATTATTATTATTATTATTATTATTATTAATCAAATTTACAGTATTTGCCTCCCATCTCACAGTTTCAGGTAACTCTGGGGGGCATTTACTTAAACAGAGTAAACAAATTTAAAAAAATCCACATCAGAAAGAGAGTCCATTGACATTTTTTTCTCCCCAAAACTCAAAAATTTCCATCAAAGAGAAACAAGGAGACTACTGTCTCAAATATAGCAATCCAGCAACCAGCAACCCAGAATATCTGAAATACATATAAAGTTTTACCAGTACTATGATGCCTACTTTACAGTTGCATTGTATGATGATTGAAAGTTGCATTGTGTGGCGATTGAAAGCCATTGGGTTTTCCAAGGTTGAGTGTTGGATCTACATGATGGAAAACACCCTAGAATAGTAAAAATAGAATTAAAAAGCTTGCAGTCAGTTGTCCAGGTTGCCAGCATGTTCAAAAGATGCCAAAACCAATACCAATTCCCTATGGGAATAGCCAGTGATATAATGACAGATAGAGTCATGGCATTAAAAAATGTTTTTCTTCTTAAGTTGACAATTCACAGCAAACACAAGGTGAATCAAATCTGTTTTAGTCTGCCATTATGTCAGTGACTGGGATACAGGCAACAGAGACCAGATGCCTAGCCTATTTGACAGTTGGCAATGGAGATAGCACATCTAATTTAGTGCCCTGCAGGGGTGGCCTTCAAAATTTTTAGCAAGGGGTTCTCTACCCGGTTGATAGGTGGGCGTGGCCATGGTGGTTGGCCTAGTTGGCCTCCTGCACCAGGGCAGGGGGGGCATTTTTGCCCTCCCTGAGCTCTAGAGGCTTTCTTCAAGCCTCCAGGAGGGTGCAAACGGCCTCCCCAGGCTCTGGAGGCCCTCTGGAGGTCAGAAACGGGCCCATTTCCAGCCTTCCCAAACTTCCAGTAGGCCCATGTTTTGCCCTCCCCAAGCCTCCACACGTGTCCTGACTTACCTGCATCCAAAATGGGCCACATGGGGACTCCTGGGGGGGGGGGGGGGGGGGGGGGGCCTGGGCCAGCCAGGAATGGGATTTTGGGAGTTCTCCAAATTGCACCAGATCTTAGCTAGAGGTTCTCCTGAACCCCTGCGAACCCCCAGAAGCCCACCCCTAGTGCTCTGCTAACTTAAAAGTACAATAAGCCAATGGTGGGGAAAGCCCCTGGGTTAATCATTGGTCCAACTGTTGCAGGCCTACTACTGAAATAAACAAATCACAAAAAAGGATGTTTGAAAACAAGTGTATACATTCTAGACAAGCATATTCAAAGATATTATAAATTATCATGTTCTCAGTACATCTGAGATACCTTTACTTTGAAAATTGTTCAAGAGAAACACACATATTGCAATAACCTGAAAATACACCTTGGTAATATGTATATATCTATATATCTATAATATACATGTTGGGGATATGCCAATTCTTTCAAATGATACTCGAATATTATTTATCTGGTTAAAGGAAGAATTTCTGGCTCAATCATTAATTTTTTTTAATTAGACATTTTGTGAATCATCAGGTTGTATGTCTATGACTCCCTTCCTTGTACCATTGGGGTGGGGTGGGGGAAGGTATCAAAAACTTAATCTTAGTAATAGAATGTAGAGACACCCTTGATTTAGAAGATGTAATTTCATTTGCTGAGGTTACTTCATTTCAAAGCCAAGAGGGCCAAAATTATAATCTACTATAATTATGACACAACTAATATAATCACATTTTTAAAAAAAAACAAAATCTTATTTGACCTATCTGACTATTGCGCATTGCCAAATTTTAAAAAAAAAGATTATCCCAAAAAGGAAGACAAAGGAGAGCATATATAAATATGTTTGTGTAAATATAGACTTACAAGGAATTATTATACCTGAAATAAAAGTATCATAATTAGCATCCTTGTGAAGAAGACTGTGATCAGCTGAATGTTCCTCTAGTACTTAACTGCTCAGCAACCATAAGAAGAACCTTGCTGTTCCTTTTAATGGGTATTTATTTGGCCTGAGGAAGCCATCAAACAGAAAATGCTTTCAACTAAAGGACTAGTCTCTGTGAAATAAGACCTCTTCTACATCACCATTTTCTTTATCAGCATTTTCAGAAGCACCTTGAAGGTGATCTGTGATGTGGAGACCAAGAAATGAAGATTATTACTCTACCCCAAGCTCCTACAGTTCCTGCAACGATAACAATTCCATCATCTCTCCCCCCCCCCACCAACTTTGTAAAATGGAAAGAAAAAGTATGTCCAAATTCCAAATGCTTTATACCAGGTACAAGCAGCCTTGTGGAGGCCCTCAATATTTTTATTTTTTAAAAAAATAGCAACCCACAGCTGCCAAATGTTGTAACCACCAGGAAGGATCTGCTGCCACCGGCCTAGGCTTTTGAAGCCATTTTTGCCTTGATTGACATATTGCCAACTGCTTTCAACATCTCTTGACTGCATGGACACTCTCCGCTCTATTGCTGCCATCAAACAGTTGATTGGCATGTCAGCTATTCTTTTGTGGCCAGCAATTATTTTTAAGATACTACTCTGTCTCTTTCCCTCTACAAGTTGTAGAAGTCTTTTTTAACCCAATGATTGTGCTCAGATGAAGGGAAAAGCTGACAAAATATTTACTGATTTCATTCCTGCTTCTCTAGTCTGGTCTATTGAGTGGCAGCTCCAAAGTCATCAAACTAACATGTAACTTTACCCTGAGTTACTTTGAGGTAAGATGGGTAGCCAATACATTTTATAAATAAATAAACTTATAGGACCTGGTTGGTTCACCTTGCCAACAAGACAGGTGAGGTAAGCGGTCCGTCTTATAAGGAAAGGGAGCCACAGTGTCTAACCCCTTCTCAAGTTCTAGTTTTGCAAAAGTTTCAGTTGCTACTCCAAAATAAACCAGATGAGTTTTCCAATAACAATTGATGTCATAGAAAAACAGAGTCTTTGCTTAATTTCTATTACTCATCATAGGACATTTCAGAACAGCCAAATTCTACAAGTGATTTGTCACCTTTCTAGAAAAGTAGGGAAGTGGCTAATTTTATTTTTATTCATGAGCGTGCTAAGTACCTTTTGGTTTCTATCTCTGGAGGAGGAAGTGCTAATTTTTAGCAATAATATTCTGAAGCACAACAATATTTTAGCAATAAAGTTCTGCTTTTCAAACCAATGCACATTCCCTATTCCTACTTGGCCTTGGATGCTTACAGGAGAAAAAGAAGTGTCCCAAGTGATTCGCAAAGCCACAAACAAATGACATAATCGCTTCCCATGAATCCCCAGCAGAGTCACAGATTTCCAATTTGTGGACTCTTGACATGAGCTTGAAGCATCAACCCACCTACATTAGCAACTGTGAGATCAAGGATGCTGCACTAATCCCTTTTCTGCTGTACAGCTAATAGACAGCAAGATGCAAAGACATATTTCATAAGCACCAGTTCTGTGAAGCACTTTGATATTAGCCTTTTTCCCGCCTCAAACCTCTTCTGCATTTTTTGTTTGTTTTCTTTTTCCTGTGCTATGTTTAATACTAAACTATATTACAGACTATATTAGACATGTGAAGGGGCCATCACTCACTAAATATCCCTCGCAATTTTTCCTCCTCTTTCTACGAAGCATCAAAATCTCTTTAAGGACTTTATTGTCTCAGCAGACATATAACCATTCCTCACAGGTGGAAAACAATGTGTTGAGAGATAATTAGGACAGTTATTGGTCCTGACTTCTCTCTAGTATTTTTACTACCGGTGGTATCCATGGTAGGGCTGAAAACCTCTCTGAAGAGAAAAGCTAATGTTGTTTATGTCACATTGAGTGATTTATGGGCACCACAAGTACTGCTTTGGATGACAAAAGTGGGATTAATATTATTTGATAAGATGCAATTCAGACTTAAAATATGCATGCTATTCTCGGCCAGTGCTGCAAATATTTTTGAATCATGCCACAACTGGTTTATGAAGGCTGGCAACTTGACCCCAATTTATATGCAGAGAACTGTCACTTTAAACATATTATCCTTCCAAAGGCAAACATATATTCTAGAACTTTCGCCCGACTGATAAACTTTTCTTGCATTGTGTGTCTCCTATTCCAGACTGAAGTTTCTGTTGTTATATGTAGCAAAATGATGCTTTAAAAGAAAAACTGTTTGCTATGTCCACAACATGAAAATAAATTTTAATTCTGAAAGCAATCTAAATTATGAAGGAGTTCTGATCATATTTTTTTCTCCGATACCTCTGTCACTATAAAGTTTTATTGGATCATCATTCCTGTTGGATTAAAGACCATTTGAGCAACACGGGGTATCTGAATTTTAGAGGTAACTGAGAGAAAGAGGAAGAGAGAGAAACATCAAGTACGGAGTTCAAATTGAGCCTTGATGTGAGGAGAAAAAGAAAAAGAGGGAATAACTAAAACGTACTGAAATATCTATACCTTTCCAACCTAGTTTTGAGCCCCAAACTCCCTGCAACAGGTAGTTCTCCTGCTGTTTAGTACCATTTCAGATAAAAATCTAGAGTTCTTCCTGTTCTTTTCTCACATGGGCCAATTCCTTGCTCACTCACTCTTTTTTATCACCCATCCCAATTTGAAGGATTTCTGCTTAGAAGCCCTTAAATCTATTTTTGGATCTGTACATGTGTGTATATTTGTGTGTTTGTTCTTTTCATTCCCAGGGTGATCATGCTGAGTCAAACTAAGAACAAGAGCAAGATATACATGGTTTTGTAGAACCATCGTACAAATTGTGAAAGTTTCTGTATTTCTAAAAGATGCTATAGCTATTTGTGCTCCATGCTTTGGGATTTGAAGTTTATAAATGCACCTGCCCCATCTTTCAAATGCACATTCTTTTCCTGGCAATCTCTTTTATGGCCATTCCAATGACAAAAAAATAGTTAGAGGATGCAAGGAACAGCATGAACCTGGAAGAGTAAACTACAGACATAATGGCTAATTGTCTTTTGTAAATAAGCTGTGGTTTGGTCTCTGTTGCTAGGCCTCCAGGTTCAGTTGTATGCCTCCAATTTTCTCTCATTCTCTCATCTGGCAGCTGCAATTGGAAAATGGGGGGAAATGAGAACAAGAGAAACAGAGATCACAAAAAGAGATAGAATGGGCCCTTCCCCACTTCTGAGTTGAAGTGCTCTCCACCCATCATTGAGTCAACAGAAAATATAGCAGCATGAAAGGATCTCCATCCTACCTCTATCTTTCTGTTCCCAGTCACTGCCAGACAAGTATTTTCCCACCAAAGTAGACGATAAAGCCTAACAGATTTTATATACCTTGAGGCTGTTCTTGGATTATGTCAAAACAAGAGGAAATATTATTGATGCAGCTAAAGAAGACTAAGCATTTCTCACTCATGAATGGGGACAAGATGAAGGCAATGTCATGAGGACCTAGCAGAAAAAAAGATGTTGAAAGAGCATATTTGCAGTACAATTGATGCAAGCGGGAAAGGCCCAACGACTCAATAATTCTGTTGCAGTCTTAACATAAATCTGTGCTTAGGCAAAATATTTTAAATGCATTGGTAAGTTGTTTTAAATGCATTGGTAAATTGTCTTTATAGTACAGGTAATCCTTGACTTATGACCACAACTGTTGTAAGTTGAGGACTACCCAAAATATTCACTGTAAATGGCTATCTCTATGCATTCTGGGAAATGGTGAGCATTTTCCACGTAAGTGTGGGCAAAGGTAAGAGAAAAAACAACCCGAATGAAACCAAAAATTGATGATACAGACAGCATGTTATAACACAATATTAAAAAATGATAGGCAATTATTTTTTAGATGTATGTTTTTCCTTTTCCCTAATATAGTTATATTGTGATTCTTTCTATGAATTCGGAGAAATGTGACTTGATAGGATAATTTTAAACATGTCAGTGAGGCTGCCTTCCCATGCTCTCCTCCAATATGCCTGCAGGTGGGACAAATTGTCAGGCATGAAAGACCAGTTCCACGTGTGATGGTCCAATTAATAAATTTATTGCTAAAAAGCCCAGGAATCTTCTCAAGTAACAGTTAGTACCTGCTTGGAATTAGATACGGGTCAATGGAATTTGTGGGGAGGGGTTAGACTTAGTCCACTTCTGCCTATGTAGGGATGCTAGGCTGATTCCTCTTTTAACTCCATCCCCAGATTCTACCACTCCTTCTCCTCCCCAAATTTGGTGCAAAAGAATTAATGGACACAAATTTAACATCAGGATTCATACAAGGACAAAGAAATATCAGAGTATTTCAACCTTCCAAGGTTGATAGCTGACCGATGGCAGATCTGAAAGTGACAGTTTTGAGAAAACTGTCATAGCACCATTGAGTGAGAAATCGTTGATCTCACATACAGATTTCAGGCAATCTCCACAAACATAATGGATTTTTAATACATTATAATTGTTAACTGATAAGCTCTAGTACTCTGTTTTACATTTAACTTATATCTGAATTGCTAGCCGTTCTTCTCCTCTCTTTTCCCCATCTCATCCCAATTTAAACCGTCTAGCAGTCTAACTAATCTATGCATCTAATGAAAGCTTATACTTTAATAACATTTGTTAATTAGAGAAAGTGTTACTAGACCTCTGGTTTGTTTGTTGTTGTTGTTTTGCTCCCTTTTTCAAGTAGCCCTTTTCAGTAGGATCCTTTTTCAAGAAGCAAATTGCTGCTTTCAAGCAAAGTCTTCCTTTATACATCAATACATTTGCAACATGAGGCACAACTCATATTTTATGTTGTAGGCGGTATACATTATTTCTGTGATACAGGTTGGATATTTTGGCAGAAATAAGAAAAGCAGCTCCTGACCCTTTTGTGACTGTATTCAATTTGCAGTTGTGGGATTGTTTTTTCAAGTTTGTATTATTTTACAGTGTGTGGCAGAATAATATAACTTCCAGAAATTCACCTCTTAATGAGATTTCCAGAATCATTCCAAACAATATGTAGGCAGCTGCTTAAAAAAAAAAATCAGTTGCTGCCTGCAACAACTAGAAATATATCTTTGTCTATTTAAAAATATATATTATTATGGTTGGTCACACAGTCAGCCAGATGGATTTTGTATTTTTCTTCTTTGTCCACCTATCAAATCCTTCCCAATAGAGAAGAGATAGGCAGATGTTGTTTTTTAATAGTGTTAATGGTATGAACACAGAATGTAAACTGCTCCAGATTAAGCTGCCTTTTGCAATTGACTGATGGGGATTTTGTCAATGCTGAGGGTGTTCAAGTGGTACTTCATAGATTTTGAGACTGCAGCCAAAGATCTATTGCTATTGGTAATATCTTTGGTTTTTTTGCAACAGTCATTCTACTTCTACTTTCAGGTTTCTGTTAGCATATTCCTTAGATTGTATGCGCACACAATCTTTGTTTCTTTGACTGAAAATATGATCACTGCAAACATTAATGGCTAGGAAGGAGCTAAATCAGGATTAATCAAAGTGGTCAATATTACCAAACCAAGGGTGATGATTGCTATTATTGTTATTTTTATTCATAATACAATTTGTTTTCAATTTAACATTTCTGTTCAGTTATAAGATAAAACAAGATACAAAATACATAAGTAAGTAGGAGAACGGTGGGAAGAAAGAGGGGGAAAAGACGATTGATAGATGTTTATAGAAATGGCTTGTTTAAATTATTATGAAAAAACAAAAAGTGTTGATTTGATATTAATGCCTTATTTTACTGCAATAGAGAGAGTTGGAAATCAATGTCTCTTTTTCTTTTTTTCCTGCCCTGTTCTCCTATAATACAATTTGTTAAAGTGGTATTATTTTCATATAACCAATGTTTGGGGAGCATCAGTAAACAACCTGAAATTTTATGACGGGGTCAATGAGGTGAAGAGTTTGGGGACCCCTGACTCAACTCCAAGAACCAGCAAATACCTAAGAGTGCCAGGTAAGACAATTTGACAATTCAATTTGTCTACACTGAAAGTCAGAGCACAAAAAAAAAATATGCAAAGAGATCCCATCACAGATGTACCAGATTTGGCCCTGCAGGCAGATATTTAATTTACCTGGAAATACTAAAAGAGGAAGTATGAGTGAACTGCAGCTACACTTGGTTGCTTGAAAAATGCCTGTAGGGAGATACATGAGTTCCAAAGTAATGCTGAGAAACCTTTGCTATCCTGGAAGTTTCAGAGGTGGATGCCCTTGAATTTTATTCTGACACTGCTATTACTGCAGAATGCAACTCCATTCAGAGCTGAGAGTTGGCAGCAAATTATGTTAACTCACATATCTTTATTGGTTGCCTATTAAAAGAATTTCTCTTTAGCTGTAAAATCTCAAGGCCTACATAAATTTAACTAGGTCCTTCTCCTTTATAGGTTATCAGCTCTTAAATTTGTGAATGTTACATTAAGGAGCAAAATTTTTGGCATAAGATTATGTTGAGAGAGAGATACTAATTCCAAGCTGGACTTCTCCAGGGACATTTGACTGATGGCTAGTATTTAGTCTGAACTTGAGTTTCGTGTGATGTTTTAAGAACAAGGAGGTTGCTCTCCTGTACTGATTGAAAATATAATTTGTGCTAGTGGTGGGATTCAAAATTTTTTACTACCGGTTCTGTGGGCGTGGCTTGGTTGGCGTGGTGTGGCTTGGTGGGTGTGGCTTGGTGGACAACCTATCTGCACCTTTTAGCAATATACAGGAAAGTGATGGAATGCATTACATTCATTACCAGGGTCTATGATGCTAAAAAGCTCCTGCGTGAGCTGCACTGGCTGCCGGTTGTCTTCCGGGTGCGCTTCAAGGTGTTGGTGATCACCTTTAAAGCGCT
>JAOYMU010000252.1:39263979-39276616 GCA_025802295.1 Psammodynastes pulverulentus | reverse complement strand
CGGCGGGTGGCCCCCAGGGGGAGAGCCTTCTCTGTGATGGGTCCCACTCTCTGGAATGACCTCCCCCCGGATATCCGCACAACCACCGACCTCACCCTCTTCCGCAAAAAACTAAAAACTTTCTTATTTACTCAGGCTGGTTTGGCCTGAGTGGCCCCCGGTCCAGTCCCCCGGGCTTTTATTGTTTTTAGTATAGGTTTGTAAATTTTATCATTTTATTCTTTTATTTTTATTGTATTATTGTATGTTTTTAGTCTGTTGCTTTGGTTGTTACCCGCCCCGAGTCCCTTTGCGGAGAGGGGCGGGCTATAAATCGAAGATAATAACAATAATTTTGTTATTGATAATCTAAGGATTTGCTGGTATTTAGATTGCTCTATTATGTTTCCAGATATTTAGATCAGTTCATTTATTTAGCTTTTGTTGTATGAAATCTTGAATTTTGATTGGTTGGTTTCTCCAGTCAGTAAAGAATATAAAGTAGAGCTGGAGCTTTCAGGGTTTTAGAAACCACTAAGCAAATAAATAGATTGTTCAGTCATGTGTAGACTGGGAGTAACTATTATGTAGCTTATGGCGTTTTCCAGCCCTTCCATTGATCTTTCAAGAATTCTCCAATGTCATAGCCCTGAAATACAGTGGCAATTGATAGTACAATTTTCTTCATGTTTTAGAAAGGAATGTTTATTTTTAAAAGGCCCTGTCAGGATAGAAATAAAGTTCTGTCCTAGCCATTTCTGATTATTTCTGTGTAGTACAATTCTGCGAACTTGGAGTTTGCAGCATAATATGAAAATGTCCGCGTTAGAGCCATAAAAGATTCATGTCGTAAACATTCAGGCCATTTGTATTACTATGATTTATTTGCAGAAAATGGGGCTCTGAAGTCATAATAAAATGAAGGTCACAGCATTAGCCATAATAAAAACTGTTATTTATAAACACAGCTCCCTATTTTGTTGTAATGCCATCCTTTTAGCTCTCTTGCTTTGTTATCTTCTTGTAAGCATTTTCATTTAGAGAAATGGAAAGACTGTGAAGTTTCTGGTTATCATGGTTTATGAAACTGTGAAAGAAACCCCGCTGCTAGGGGCCACAGACCATGTTTTAAAAAGCCCAGGAAAGAGTGATCAGATGATAGAACCATTAATTCGTTTGATTAAATTTATAACAGTCCAGAATGTTGTTAATGGAATAGAATTAAATGATATTAAATTGAAGAACAGATTCTTATGAAAAACGTTCCATGATGATCTCAGTCCTATAAACTATTTAATAAGCTGATAATAGGCATGTTTTCAGTTTATTCTGTATTCATATGCTTGTTTTGTAATATTACATATAGAATATTTACCCTGATGATCTCCAGAAAGGGAAAAAAAGTGCAAAAATATCAGCTTTATAGTATTTCGGCAACTGCGTGGTCATATGTATTTATTATGCACCTTTCATTTTCCCAATATGTCTAACATGTCTAACATGGATTCATAAATCTTTGCACATTTGAACCGTTCTATCCTCATAATGTCACAAGTGATCATAGAAGTCAAAATGAGAATGAATGTTAGGGCTGGCATAAAAACTAATTCACATACTTTTTGGATATGAAAGCATAGATTTGAATCCTAAAGTACCATTCCAGGAAGAAGGCAGCAAACTTCATTTGCATAGTTTTGGGATATGAAATAAGATATGAATGTAGGAAAGAGTTTTCTACCATTCCTTCTCTCATCACTGTAGAAAAAAGCATTTCTGCAACATGTGACAGCATTTCCTGAACAGCTTAATGTGACTCATTTATTCAAGCTCTCATGCATTTGCTTCCAACTGTTGTAGACTGATAATTTACATTATTTTAATTAATTACTTTTCTGGTGGTGGTTCATATCTTGTTTTTCAAAATAAATAGTTTTGTTGCAGACCATTTTGTTACCCTTAGATGAAGTTATAGAAATGTAAAAAATGTAATTATGATATAAGGGAACATGGGAGAGCTGACCAGTTTGGATGGTTCTCCCTTTCCTGTAGGGCAGGTTCTCCCACATCCTAGCCTATATTTTCAGGATGGGCAGTCATGCAATGTTTCCTTAAAATTTGGTGCAGCGCAGGTGTCAGCTTGAAAGCCATTTTTCTCTGAGGCTTCTGGGCTGCCACATTCAGAGCCTGGGAATTTGGGAGGGGGATTTCAAGGAGTGGTAGCAGATTAACCACCACAACTTTCTTTCTCAGAGAGTCAAGGATATGTTACTCTGCACCTGGAGGGGAGTGCCTGGGGATAGTCTCTAGTTGGAATGAAGTAATGATTGGACCATGTAATGAACTATTGAGTGCAGGGGTTGGATTTTGGATTCTCTAGGAAAAACCCAGAAATCTGAGATTAGGGTTTTCCTCAGATGTGCCAATAGGACATCTCTAATAAAATGGATCTTAGCGAAGATGACAGTCTCAGAGTCTTTTAATTTGGAGGTTGTTACTTGGAACACTGGCAGAAGTTGCTAGCTGGGATGGTCAGTTACTTCCAGGAATAGCAAGAAAATCGTGGAAATAATTATAGACAGGAATAAGAAATCATGAAACAAGTATATGGAAGCAAAGAAAGAGAGTAATAAAAATATGAATATTTATAGTTAGGTTTTGGTGGACAGGGTAATTTCTGAAATATTCCCCATCTCTAGTATTTTTTTCAGTCTAATCACTCAAATGGGGAATATGTAATAGAATTCAATATATCCACCAACGTCTTACCATTTTTCTGTTCCCTCTTCATGGCTGATATGTCTAACCATACAAGTGTGCCTCTCTATTGATAAAGTAGTATCCACCAGTAGAATGGCTTTATGTGTTTCCCAGTCTTAAAGAATTGAAAAATACTAAGTAGCATATGGAGAGAGAAAGGAAGCTTAGTCACATGAATAAATACACTCCTATATCATGGACTAGTAATCTCTTTGAGAGCAATAATTGGGAACCATCTATGGATCTAGGATTCTCATACAAAATCCATTAAATTAATATGTGAGAGTTTAATTAGCTTATACAGCCCTAAGGAAAGCCATTTAGAAAAAAGTCAAATTTAAGTTTCCTGCTCTGTCCACTAGATTTTGATTATTATTTTTTTACAGATGACAAAGAAAATGAAAAAACTGGAAAAGGATACAGCCACATGGAAAGCAAGGTTTGAGAACTGTAACAAAGCTTTACTGGACATGATTGAAGAGGTATGAAACAAATTTTAAAATCAGTTGCATATAAAATCCATATAATTTTGTTCATTAAAATGTTCTTAACAATGGAGCTGCGACGTCACTATTACTGGAAAGATGTCCAATACTGTTCATACTTACTTGTCCGCTTAGTGGCAGTTAATAAATGAAATAACAGAGTAGAGTCATATAAGCTCTTGTTGCATGTGGGAAATAATACAACAAAACTAAAGAAATCTGAAATTTGGAGTCAAACTTTAATTCAGAGGCAATCTAGCTGTCAGCATGCATGGTTAGCTGAAGTACTTAGTGGCCACTGGATAACATTTGCACAATCCAATTATCCCATTTACATTTTTCACTGAGCAAGTTAGGCAGAATATTTTTTTTAAAAAAAGACTTTTAACATGATTTAAATGCAATAATAGAATGACTGGGGCTGACTTCATGCATTGCAGAAGTGAAAGGCTAACAGTAACATCCTATAATTTGTAATTTCCCAATTTCCCCTTTCACACACACACACACCCTTTCGCATCCTGCCAGCTAAAATTAGCATCTCTAAGAAGCCTTAGCTGGCTCTATAGATTTGCATACATTGAATGTAAAATCTCAGGGCATAAAAGGTCCAGGGTACCACAAACTTTGCAGAAATGGCAAGCGAATGGTAAGATCTTGGGGTTACCTTTTTAAGTAGTATTTGAATAAGCATACAAAAAAGGAGCAGAGATTTGTCTGGCCATTTAGATTCCCTCGTGTCGTGTATCAGATTGGCAACCTTCAAATATTTTGCTTTTTTTAATTCTATCACAGAAAGCCATGAGAGCCAAGGAATATGAATGTTTTGTAGTGAAAATTCAAAGACTAGAAAACCTTTGCAGAGCTCTGCAGGAGGAAAGGAACGTATTGTATAAAAAAATAAAAGAAGCACAATTCCCTGAAGAGAAAGAAGAGGCAGAAGAAGATGAGGAGGAAGAGCAGCAAGCTGGAGTGGAGGATAGTCTGGAGGATAAGACTACAGTTACATGTCAGGCTATTGATGAATCATCTGCTACCAGTGAAATTATCCCAAAAGATTTGGCTACAGCTTTCATGGTGACTCATGTGAACATGCCTGTGATCCCAACTAATGAAGAAAAAGTGGAAGAACTACATGACCCCAAAGTGTGCAACCCAATTTGTCCTCCTGAGATGATATTGGCTTCTTGCAAGCCACAAGACAACCAGGATTGCTGTATTGATCCAACATCCATGCCCAAAGCAGAGGAACCAGAGGGGGTCACAGTAAAACTTGGTCCAGATCATCCAGGGTTGAAGCTCTCAAATACTGACATGGAAGATGTTGATTAGCACGATGTAATGATGCATTCCCCCCCTCCAATCCTTTCCTAAACATATCTGTTTTTCATAAGATGGCTTTACAAGTGTTTTCAAACCTGCTTCAATTTCATAGAATACTGTTGTATCCCATGATTACTGGTGGTGTTTGAATTTGCTTTGTTTCTCATCCAGGTAAAGAGCTTCTCTATTATTTACCATTTGGGTAAAGAGCTTCTCTATCATTTAGTAGAAATTAAGAGTTGGCATTTCTACTGGATAAGCCCTCCTATGGGAAGCCTACTTCAAAATGCTCCAGATAAACTAAATAAATAAATAGTTGGGAAAGGGAGGAGCAAAGTGTGCTTGAGACAGCAAAAGCTAGCAAGCCTTAGGGATAAATTTAAAATGAATTTAAAAGTGGTAAAATGTAATGCCAAAGTATCAAGCCCTAAACTATTCATTATATAGTAACAATGATTCAGTCAGTATTTCTGGTTTTTTAAATTTTCAAACAAATTTGCTTAAATTGAGTTTAAATCTCTGATTTCATTCCCTGTAAATCTGTCAATCTTACTTATTTGATCTGCCCAGGGAGTGGGACACCAAATAATAAATAATCTCTTATTAGCAATCTATTAACTGGTACAGAGGTTTATACTCATGTGAAATATAAACCAAAAGAATCATACATCAATTACTGAGAATAGGGTTCATGTATTATGTAAATTAGTAAGGCTAGAATTTAAAGTTCAAACATTTGAAGCTTAAATCGGGTATCATTAAAAAGAAATATTTGCAGATATTTGTGCCGCTAAAACCTGAACACCTTATTACCTCTAATATTTCAAACTTAAGGCATCTTGACCTAATTACCTAACAGTAATTCACCTTATAATTTTCTGCTACTTTCATCATAGTTAAGCCTTTGGAAATGTTCTGGATTTCTGAAAACAAATGTTTGTGTTTTAAATTTATATGCCTAAAATTGGGATCTTGTATGAAGTGATCTGTCATATGCTTTCTGATATAGAATGACGGTGTTAACACTGATTCATGCCCAAGTTTAGAATTGCTGTATTTGCATTTGAAGATTACATCTTTAATCATAAAATCTGACTTGAAAAATAAACTAAATCTGAAAATCTTCAAGATCCAGTACAAGAACAGGTAGGCCTCAAACCTGGTCATGGCATTTAATTTTTACTTTCAAAAATTAGCTGTTCCTTTTGCAGTCAATTCTTTTGGTGTTATAAAATATGCAAAATTGCACACCTCTGTTCCTATATTTTCCAGCAGCAGTCCCCTAACTTCTTGCACCAGGGGACTGATTTCATGGAAGACAATTTTTTCATGGACTGGTGGGGGGGATAATTTTGATTTCACTCGCTCACCCGCTGCTCACCTCCAGCTGTGCAGCCTAGTTCCTAACCAACTGCAGACAGGTACTAGTTCACAGCTTGAGGTTCTGTATTTATATTTTATAATACAAATAATTCATCATTATTTTTAAATTTGTCATTATTCAAACATGTACGACCACAATCTAGTACCTGAGTTTGTCGTTGGATTCCCCTGAATTAAACAATGATTCAGTATGTTAACTAGACTATATGATTTTATGCCCCTCAATTGAATTCACATGTTTTTTTTTAAACACTGGATCACATCTGAGGAATTCTAGCCTAGTTTCAATATTAAGCTATCAGATGTGAATATTTTTATGGGGACTATAAACAGAAATTTGAATTAGGCCTAATAATGATCAGCTTCTTCAAAACAGTTGAGAGATATTATCTCAGTAACGTGAAGAACCATCTGAAAAATAGTTGATAGTATTTGTCTAGCTATACATTACCACCTGTATTGAAGAGATTCAAATTAGGGATGACTCCAGAACCAATTTCACAGTAGGAATCTCCCAGCATTAGACATTAGAAAATCTATCTGAAGTTCTCTATACTAGTACATTGTACTGTATAATTTATTGTGATTGCACTTTGGAGAGTGGGAGAGCAGGTTGGTCTCCAAAGCAATTTAAAAATACTAGAAAGGTACAACAGAAAGGCAAAACAGAAAGAAGTGTTACATGTAAAAGCAATAACACCAGCCTTTGATCCCATAGCCCCACCCAAACAGGCAGAATCTGTAAGACAAGCCAAATGAATCATTAATAAGTAGCAAGTCTATACCTGAGATTTTCATTGAACTGACACATCTATCACGCAGAAATGAGAAGCAACTTTAGCAAGTTTGTAGAGTGGTGCAAAAATATCTTTTGAAAAGCCCTGACAGATCCAAATTAATCGTTAGATGTTTCTAGGGGCTATTACAAATAGGATTCTGGCTACAAAATGATTGTTGAAATACCCTGCTTGAGTGGTTCACTTCATGGTTATCTCATAAATTTTCATATTATTCCTTGTGGAAACATACATACAATCAATGTACTTGAAAGCAGCAAACAGACAGAATAAGGGTTTCCACCTACTCAATTTTTCTGACTTTTTAAAGCTATAAATACTAAAAGGCTGGTGCACACATAGCACTAATTCAGCAGCAACTCACAACTTTATCCATTGTACTTGCAGATCAAGAATTTCAAGCAGCCAGAAAAAGCCTGTGCTGATGATCACAATTATTTTTTTTCAGTTTCTACATGACATTAGCAACTAATGTTTTATATAACTATAAGGGGTTGGATGTTTGAGATACAGGTAGTACTCGACTTACAACCAGCCACTTAAGTCACCATTCAAAGTCACAACAGACCCCAAAGTCACAGGATTCAAAAGTTCACACATCTGTCCCCAGTCATGTGCATTTTGGACATTCAGCCCATAAATGCACCCACCTGCATTTATGGCTATTTGCTGCATTCAGTGGTCACGTGACTGCAATTTACATTTTTGGTTTTGCTTAACAATCGTGTGTTTGCTTCATAACCACCATGCTCGCTTAAAGACCATCCCAAAAAAGGTCATAAAATCTGGTGGTCATGTGGTAACCCATTTTACAACTGAAATTAGAGGCTCAATTAGTTGTTAAATCGAGGACTACCTGTAACTTGTTTACAAATGTTTTAGAAAATAATGTAAAATTTGCTATTGTTAAGGAAACTCTGGAATTCTTAGGTATACGATATTTAGTTCATACTTTTACAGAGTTGAAAGGGACCTTGGAAGTCATCTAGTCCATTCCCCTCCTTGAGCAAGAGAGTTTATTCCAAATATTAGCCTCTACCTAGGATCGAACTCTCAGCCTCCTGATTGTGAGGCGAGAGCTCCACCTCTAGGCCACAATGGGCAACAGCTGGTCCAAAGGGGCTGCTGGATACTATTTTAGATTGTTATCCTAGGAAGCTGGAAAGGAATAGAGAAAGAAGAACTCTGACAACAGATTTGGCTTTCCATTTAAATCCAGACCTGTTTCTTGAATAATTTTATGCAGTCAAGAGTTCACATGCGTTTCCTTCCAGCATCAGCATTCATGCTTACGCGTGCAGTTTTCTTTTAAAAATGGCCCACTTTTAATGTAGAATGCCTCTTTATACAGAAGTGCCTGTATTTATTTTGAATCCCTGATACAGAAAACAACAAAGATTATTCCTCCATATTGCTGTTACCTTGCTTCCAGGACCTAGTGGCCCAAACGTCTGCTCTGACCACCAAAACAGTGAACCCTATTTAAAGAAGTAACTTTCACAAGCCAAGTCTTGTAACCTGAATCTCGGGAGCCAAGTGATGTCTCATTGGTTTTTTGAGGGGGTGAGGAGTTCAGCAAAAAATTAAGTGGCACATTCAAACCCTAATGTCAGTCTTTCTCTATAAGAGCCTAATTCTCAATTTCAGGACAATACATTGACTACTTCATGTTCACATTTAGATATAGTGAGAGTTCAGAATGGATTTCACTGAAATGCTCCTAACAGATATATCTCTAGATGGTATATTCTCCTTTAGCACAGAAGGGGATCCAAAAGTAAAACTTTCCAGAACAGACTTGCCCAATAGAAACTTATCATGGGATTAATACCATGCATTAAAGACATTCTACCAAATGAGACTTTGGCATAGACGTTCGATTTAATTTTTAATGTCAAACTAATGATAATTTAGTTTAGTTTAGATAGAGTTGGAAGGGGGTCATCTAGTCCAACCCCCTGCTCAAGCTGGACCGTCTATTCCAAATATTAGCTTCTACCTAGGATTGAACTCACAGCCTCCTAATTGTGAGGCGAGAGCTCCACTTCTAGGCCACCATGGATTGCAGATATCCATCAGTAAAACCTCTATATTATTGGTGACTAAAAAGGACCATAAGCTCTCCCTGAAAAGGACAAACCCATTCTATGAATTAATGCATATGCAGATACGGTGTCAGAAACAACACAGCAATCTATGGTTGCATCCTAGAAAGTCACAAAGAGGTAATCTGGTGAAACAAACCTTGTCTGCCCATTCCTTTAATTTTGGTGTGCACTCTTTTGAGTTTGTCATTAAATCTCAAAACATGTTTTGCGGCGGCTATAAGAGCTTTCTTATTGCTGTTGCCAGAAGCATATATATTCATTTTATTGGCTATGTGCTTCAGAATTAGCAATAGCATCAACTGCAGAAGTCATGGAAGAATGTTTTATTCATGAGATGGAGTGCCTGAAACAATCAGACTCTTGAATCTTGTCACATCAGAGAATCAGAATCAAAAGTAGCCATTCAGTTCAACTCTGTTCAATGCAAAAATGCAAATTAAAGCATACACCCAAGACACAATGCTGCCACTTGAATGCATTCAGTGTAGGAGTGCCTACCCCTTTTCAGGGTTCTATTGTTGAACTTTAAATAATTGATTTTCCCTCTATCATTTAATAGAAATCTGCATCCCTTCCAGTTAAACATATTACCCCAAATACTACACTCTGAAAAAACTGGGGGAAAAAGACCTAACCTCTTTTGGGTGAAACATTAACCAGTTATTTAAAAAGTGATGAATGCTATCAAATGCTTCTTTTTCCTTTACAAGGATAAATGTATTCAGCTCTTTCAGCTGTTCTTCAGAGATCAGAGATGAGCTAGAATTCCATTAACAAAGGATGGTAGAAGGACTGGGTAAGACCTGTTGTTGGTGAGACTTATTTCATACCTATCATCCTGGCTGTTTGGCTTCCTGAATGAACTATTCCAGGTGGTAATTTCATATGTTGTATAATTAATGGCTGGAATTCTTGTGTGATTTAAATGTTTGCTGGCTGGGGAATTCTGGGAGTTGAAGTCCACAAGTCTTCAAGTTGCCAAGGTTGGACACCTCTGCTCTAAAGCCTACCAGTGTTCTAAAACTGACCAATATTGCAAAGGTCTCTCAGGCCTTCTACCTAGAATACAGAATAACAGAGTTGGAAGAGACCTTGGAAGACTTCTAGTCCAACTCCCTGCTGAAGCAGGAAACCTTATACCATTTCAGACAAATTGTTGTCCAATCTATTCTTAAAAAGTTCCATTGTTGGCGCATTCACACCTTCTGGAGGCAAATTGTTCCACTGATTAACTGTTCTAATTGTCAGGAAATTTTTCCTTAGTTCTAGGTTGCTTCTCTTATTGATTAGTTTCCATCCATTCTATCCATTACAAATACATACCAAGACAACCAAACACAAGAACAGTTTTTTCCCAAATGCCATCACTCTGCTAAACAAATAATTCCCAAGTCTGCAGTACTATTACTATTAATCTTCTCATCCTTCCTTTTAACCATCTCCTACTACTGTTGTTTTTTAATATATATTTTTATTGACTGTTTACTAGTATGATTTGATAGGCCCTAGCTTATTATTATTTCCTAGTATGATGTGATTGCTTATTTATACCCTTCGACTACTACTAAGCAGGGCTTTTCTTTGACGCCGAAAGGTGCCGGAACGCGCCCCCCGTCGCGCGCTAAAAAAACCCGGAAGTGATAGTGCGCGATTGGTCGAGACGCGTCATGTGACGCGGACTCGGAAAAGGTGCCGGAACGCAGTACCGCTGAGTTCCGGCTGAAAAAAAGCCCTGGTTGTAAGTCAAGATTACCTGTAATTAATCAGTTTGATTTTTAAGAATTATTGCTGCCATAAACTATAACTATTTTGCATTACTGAAAGTTGATTTCAAACTTATTGAAATATGTATTTAACATAACGGAGGCATGCTATTCTCCCAACCTTGCAAAATACGTGAAACTCATTCATCTTTTTTCTATACAGTTAAAAATATATTTATTAAATCAAAATTATCTGAATGCTAACTGCAAGGCTCATGAACCATTACATTTCTTAAAACTGAGGTTGCTCTTCCTGAGAGAGAAACATCATTATCTGTACTAAGATCCAAATACACACTTGAGCAGAAAGTTCTGGAGAAAGAATAATATTGTGCAGAACTGTGATACAGAGATTGCTCACGTATATAGTACTACCTCATACCCATTGTTAATTGGTTCCGGGAGGCATGATGAGTACCAAAAACGAGTACCAAACATTTTTTTTCCTATAAGGAATAAGGAACAATGTAATGGGACACAAGGCAGATGACATTGAAAAATTCTAGTCTGTGCATTGAGTACCAAACGAACAATAATTACTGGGACAAAAAAATTGTGTTAAAATGCACTGAATACCAAATTCAATAAGCTTCAAAGCAATTGAGTATCAAGATATTACTGTAAGCTTATGAAAGTAAGGTCTTCAATAAGATCCAAGACCTTTTAAAAAAAATGAGGTAAATTCACACATGGAATTTAGAAATGCTTTTTACATCACCCCAATCAAATTCAAGTGTTCCTCATTATATACATCATGCCTTTTATTTTACTTTAAAATAGCTATTTTCTTTTTAACTATGGAATTACTGTTTATGATATTGAGATTTAATAAGTAGAGTAAGGATTAGCAACCTTTATAGGTGCTCAAACTATCATGGGCAATAAAATAATATTTTGAAAGACATGTTTGAAATTTTGGTCATTATTAAAAATAATAATTTTGACATTCCACAGATACCATCTGGGATATTGCACATGCCAAGACACCCACAAATATCATTCTATCAACTCCTACAAAAATGAAACTGTTATGTGGACTGTAAAGGCATGCAATATATTTAAGAACATCACTCATAAAAACTCTTTGTATGTGAGGAACATTATATTTTTACTACCTCCTATAGTTTACAAACCTTATGTTTGATGGCAAAAATTAATTCAAGCTCTAAAACATTGTTCCTATTTCCTTTATTATCATTAATATTTTCATAACTTTATGATTCAATTCTGAAATGTATGGGGTTTTTTAAAATGATTTTCACTGCTTTTTTGAAGTGTCAGATACTAATTATAAAAGTGCACACTATAATCAAGCATTTCTAAGTAATGTTGTAATTATGTGTGAATTATTATCCTTTACTGGAGCATGCTGTCAACTGGCACATTATTTATTTTTCTTATATTGTAAACAAAATATTTAGGAAAAGTAGGTCATATACTTAGTCAATATCTTCATAGAGAAAAAGAGTTTTAGTATAGACTTAATATGATATACTAAAAGCCAGATTATCAAAGTTTATTCTCTAGTTTTCATTCTTACCCCTTCAAATTACCACCATACTGTATGTGCTAAGCAGAGAACTCTTGGAAAATTATCAGAAAATGTACGATCTTGATTTTTTTTAGCACCAGCTTTAATAATATAATACAATGGAAAAAAACCAAAATCAAGAAAAACTTTAGAAACAGAATCCTAAATAAAAACAAGTTTCTGATTATTTACTGAATGTAATATATAGCTGTGTGATGTAACATTCTTTTAATACTATGAATGAGATCTTTTCTCTCCCTTATACAACATTTAGATTTTAAAAATGATAACCATATAAATATTACA
This sequence comes from Psammodynastes pulverulentus, assembly GCA_025802295.1. Lineage (NCBI taxonomy): Eukaryota > Metazoa > Chordata > Lepidosauria > Squamata > Psammodynastidae > Psammodynastes > Psammodynastes pulverulentus. The sequence continues at coordinate 39,264,184 of JAOYMU010000252.1, read as the reverse complement.
TAGTCACAATTTCATAAAACTCTGATCTTCTAGTCCAACCCCCTGCTTAGGCAGGAAATCCTACACCACCTCAGACAAATAGTTATCCAATCTCTTCTTAAAAACTTCCAATGTTGGAGCATTCAAAGCTTCTGGAGGCAAATTGTTCCACTGATTAATTGTTCTAACTGTCAGGAAATTTCTCCTTAGTTCTAAGTTGCTTCTC